>OX101783.1:56214369-56235952 GCA_944452715.1 Ophion slaviceki
ATTCGACAGTACTGAATCTGAAGGATATTCAATTCCCGGTGACGATACAACAAATAAAAAAGTTTGAACTTCAAAACAATGTATCGATCAACGTGTATACCACCACCACCAAAAAGGACATTGTTCCGATACGAATCTCTCAACACAACGAGGAAAAGCACATCAATTTGCTGTACATGCAAGATACCGAGGACAGCAATGTGGGCCACTTCGTATGGATCAAGAACCTGTCGAGACTCGTGAGGGCACAACTGACCAAAATGGAGCATAAAAAAATATATCTGTGATCGGTATGTAGTTAACATAATATATATATATATATATATATATATATATATATATATATATATATATATATATATATATATATATATATATATATATATATATATATATATATGCAATCATATATGCTAGACGAATTAAACAAAACAATCTTGTTTTTGTTGCAGGTGTTTGCACTACTTCGGATCAGAGGAAAAATTGCAATGACACGAGGTCGATTGTGGGGTGATAAACGACTGTGCAATTCGACTACCAGATGACACCAATAAGTGGCTCCAGTTCAGCAACTCTAGCCGGAAAAAGCGACATCGTTTCATTGTATATGCCGATTTGGAGTGTGTGTTGGTGAAGACCGATGGGATGAACCGAGCGAAAGATATGTACCAACACCATGAAGTGCTTAGTATCGGATATTACGTGTGTTGTTCGTATGACGATTCATTATCTTCATATCACTCGCGTCGCAGTGCCGATTGTGTATAGTGGTTTGTCGAAGAACTATGATGCGCATTTTATAATCAAGGAAGTAGCCACAGCGTTCGAAGGAACAACCAGTGTGCTTCCAATCACAAAGGAGAAATACATCTCCTTCACGAAGCATGTTGAAGTTACAGACGATTCAAAACACAAGATCCAATTACGCTTTATCGACTCATACAAATTCCTCAACACCAGTCTCGACAAATTAGCCTCATTCTTGATCGAGGACAAACTCAACATTTTACGCACACAATTCCCAGCTCTCCCGACAGACGATTTCAATTTGCTGACGCGAAAAGGGGTCTTCCCTTATGAATATATTGATGACGTGACCAAGCTAGATGACACTTGTCTACCACCACGTGACGCATTTTACAGTTCCCTGACAGATGCTACAGTATGTGAGAGCGAGTACGCGCATGCTGAGAACGTTTGGGAGCGGTTCTCCATTCGAACGCTGGGTTACTATAGCGATTTGTATCTGAAGACAGATGTCTTGTTAGTAGTCGATATTTTCGAAAACTTTCGAAATACATGCGTTGAGAGCTATGGCCTAGATCCCGCGTATTACTACACATTGCCCGGATACACCTGGGATGCAATGTTAAAACACTCGAATGTCAAGTTTGAATTACTAACTGACATCGACATGGTTTTAGTCGTTGAGCGAGATATACGCGGTGGTCTGAGTCAATGCTCGAATCGATATGCACACGCTAATAACAAGTACATGGAGTCGTTTGATCCATCGAAAGCATCATCATACTTGATGTATGTTGATGTCAACAATTTGTATGAATGGGCAATGTGTCAACCCTTGCCATATGCAGATTTTCGATGGGTCAACGACGTGTCCAATTTTGATCCATCATGCATCGCGCTAGACTCACCTATAGGCTACATCCTTGAAGTCGACTTCGAATATCCCCAATCTCTACATGATGCGCACAAAGACCTGCCGTTTTGTCCAATACATGAAAAACCGCCGGGTAAGCAGGGAAAAAAGCTACTAGCAACTGTCTGCGATAAAAAGCGCTACATCGTACACTACCGGAATTTGCAACAGTGCTTACGCCATGGACTTTGCTTCACGAAAATCCATAGAGTCCTATAGTTTACACAATCGCCATGGCTGCGTTCGTATATTCAGTTGAATACCCAGTTTCGAACGCGTGCCAAAAACGATTTCGAAACGAATTTATTCAAGTTAATGAATAATGCGGTCTTTGGCAAAACGATGGAGAATGTGCGCAACCATGTAGATGTAAAGCTTTTCACAAAATGGGAGGGCAGATATGGCGCAGAGGCAATGATTGCGAAGCCAAACTTCCACAGCCGAAGTGTTTTTTCGGAAAACCTCGTTGCCGTGGAATTGCGCAATCTCGAGGTGAAATTCAACAAGCCGATATATGTGGGTATGTGCATACTCGACATATCCAAAACGTGCTTGTATGGATTTCATCACGAGTATATGGTAGCTCTGACGTTTAAGAGACTTTCAAAGACATTCGCGAGGGATTTGAAGACGTTCAAAAAACTTTCGAATTCATTCAAGAGGCTTTTGACGACATTCATAATGCGTTTGAAGACATTCATGAGGGGTTCGAAGATGCTTAGGAGAGACGTTCAAAGACATGCACGAGGGGTTTGTCCGACGACATATATAAGACGTTTGAAGACATTCAAGAGATGTTCGAAAACATCCATAAGGCGTTTGAAGACATGCATGAGGAGTTCAAAGAGTTTCAAGAGATTTTCTACGACGTTCACAAGACGTTTGAAGATGTTCGTGAGACGTTCAAGAGACTTTCAAAAACGATCATAAGACGTTTGAAGACATTCATGAGAGGTTCGAAGACATTCAAGAGATGCTTGACAATATTCACAATACGTTTGAAGACATGGACGTGGGGTTCGACGACGTTTTAGAGACTTTCAAAGACATTCACGAGGGGTTTGGAGACGTTCAAAAAACTTTCGAATTCGTTCAAGAGGCTTTTGACGACATTCATAATACGTTTGAAGACATTCATGAGGGGTTCGATGACGCTTAGGAGAGACTTTCAAAGACATGCATCAGGGGTTTGTCTGACGACGTTTGAAGACATTCAAGACACGTTCGGAAACATTCATAAGGCGTTTGAAGCCATGCATGAGGGGTTCAAAGAGTTTCAAGAGACTTTCTACAACGTTCATGAGACGTTTGAAGATATTCGTGAGACGTTCAAGAGACTTTCGGAAACGTTCATAAGACGTTTGAAGACATTCATGAGAGGTGCGAAGACCTTCAGAGACTTTCGAAGACGTTCAACAGATCTTTGACAATATTCACAATACGTTTGAAGACATCGACGAGGGGTTCAACGACGTTTTAGAGACTTTCAAAGACATTCATGAG
The DNA here is from genome assembly GCA_944452715.1 of Ophion slaviceki. Taxonomy (NCBI): domain Eukaryota; kingdom Metazoa; phylum Arthropoda; class Insecta; order Hymenoptera; family Ichneumonidae; genus Ophion; species Ophion slaviceki. The sequence goes on from OX101783.1 coordinate 56,217,533, forward strand.
GGGTTCGAAGACGCTTAGGAGAGACTTTCAAAGACATTCGCGAGAGGTTTGAAGACATTCACGAGGGGTTTGGAGAAGTTCAGAGATCTCCGACGACATTCATAATACGATCTTCGGCGATATCCATAAACCGAAGACCTTCATGATGTTTAAGTTTGGCTGGAATGTGTTTGGGTTTATTTGGGATTTTCACAGTTTTGGTGAAATGTGTTTGAATTTGTTTGGGTACCTTTGAAAGTCTCTAAAACGTCGTCGAACCCCTCGTCGATGTCTTCAAACGTATTGTGAATATTGTCAAAGATCTCTTGAATGTCTTCGAAACTCTCTGAAGGTCTTCGCACCTCTCATGAATGTCTTCAAACGTCTTGTGAACGTTTTCGAAAGTCTCTTGAAACTCTTTGAACCCCTCATGCATGTCTTCAAACGCCTTATGAATGTTTTCGAACGTGTCTTGAATGCCTTCAAACGTCTTATATATGTCGCCAGACAAACCCCTCGTGCATGTCTTTGAAAGCGTCTTCGAACCCCTCATGAATGTCTTCAAACGTATTATGAATGTCGTCAAAAGCCTCTTGAACGAATTCGAAAGTTTTTTGAACGTCTCCAAACCCCTCGTGAATGTCTTTGAAAGTCTCTAAAACGTCGTCGAACCCCTCGTCGATGTCTCCAAACGTATTGTGAATATTGTCAAAGATCTCTTGAATGTCTTTGAACCTCTCATGAATGTCTTCAAACGTCTTATGAACGTTTTTGAAAGTCTCTTGAACGTCTCACGAACATCTTCAAACGTCTTATGAACGTCGTAGAAAGTCTCTTGAAACTCTTTGAACCCCTCATGCATGTCTTCAAACGCCTTATGGATGTTTTCGAACGTCTCTTGAATGTCTTCAAACGTCTTATATATGTTGTCGGACAAACCCCTCGTGCATGTCTTTGAACGTCTCTCCTAAGCGTCTTCGAACCCCTCATGAATGTCTTCAAACGCATTATGAATGTCGTCAAAAGTCTCTTGAACGAATTCGAAAGTTTTTTGAACGTCTTCAAATCCCTCGCGAATGTCTTTGAGAGTCTCTTAAACGTCTTCGAACCCCTCATCGATGTCTTCAAACATATTATGAATATTGTCACAGATCTCTTGAACGTCTTCGAACCTGTCATGAATGTCTTCAAACGTCTTATGAACGTTTTCGAAAGTCTCTTGAACATCTTCAAACCCCTCGTGAATGTCTTTGAAAGTCTCTTAAACGTCTTCGAACCCCTCGTCGATGTCTTCAAACGTCTTATGAACGTTTTCGAAAGTTTCTTGAACGTCTCACGAATATCTTCAAACGTCTCATTAACGTCGTAAGAAGTCGCTTGAAACTCTTTGAACCCCTCATGCATGTTTTTTTCGTGGAACGTGGGTACGAGAAGATGGATAGAGTGAATAAACACATGGGATTATAAAAAGTCCGTTTCTTTATTTACGGAAAATAATAAATCCATTCTTACACGATTAAATATTTACAACAAACATAATTTTAACAAGTTTTACATCGAGTGAACAAAATATATACATAATTTTCACGAGTTTTATACATCGATATTCACAAAAATGTATACACTGTTACATCAAGGTTGTAGAAGAAAAAAAATTCACAAAACGTTTGACGATGGTGTTCTATAATGCCCCCATGGCAGGGTATCAAAGGTCCCAGGTATGATATAACGCTTATCGTCATGAGGACTCAGAGCAATTTTCGTTTCGCGAATGGTGCAGACCTTATGCAACTTTGATCGAATGCACGTTTGACTGCGCTCCATTTCAACTTTTTTCTTCAAGCATCGAGCATAATCGTTAAACGTGATTGTCCTCGCCACAACGCTACTCTTGACACCTTTAACTTTTTTCGTGTCCTTCTTACCCTCGACACGTGTTGCGTACATTTTCAATCGAAGCCCAATAAATTCGGTCATAATTGCCCCATTACATTCGTCCTTCATGAGACCGGGTACCTTCTTGTTGACGAGCGGTATACCATACCTATTGTCCGCCAAATAATCGCTTGTATCGAATTTTGAAATGTCGCGCTTCATGTCGACATATATATCATCGCTCTCAATGTCATATATGAGACTATCCGTATCGGTATACATGACTTTACATTTATCTCGATACAGAGCTACCATATACTCGTGATGAAATCCATACAAGCACGTTTTGGATAGTTGAGTATGCACATACCCACATATATCGGCTTGTTGAATTTCACCTCGAGATTGCGCAATTCCACGGCAACGAGGTTTTCCGAAAAAACCCTTCGGCTGTGGAAGTTTGGCTTCGCAATCATTGCCTCTGCACCATATCTGCCCTCCCATTTTGTGAAAAGCTTTACATCTACATGGTTGCGCACATTCTCCATCGTTTTGCCAAAGACCGCATTATTCATTAACTTGAATAAATTCGTTTCTAAATTGTTTTTGGCACGCGTTCGAAACTGGGTATTCAACTGAATATACGAACGCAGCCATGGCGATTGTGTAAACTGTAGGACTCTATGGATTTTCGTGAGGCAAAGTCCATGGCGTAAGCACTGTTGCAAATTCCGGTAGTGTATGATGTACCGCTTTTTATCGCAGACAGTTGCTAGTAGCTTTTTTCCCTGCTTACCCGGCGGTTTTTCATGTATTGGACAAAACGGCAGGTCTTTGTGCGCATCATGTAGAGATTGGGGATATTCCAAGTCGACGTCAAGGATGTAGCCTATAGGTGAGTCTAGCGCGATGCATGATGGATCAAAATTGGACACGTCGTTGACCCATCGAAAATCTGCATATGGCAAGGGTTGACACATTGCCCATCCATACAAATTGTTGACATCAAAATACATCAAGTATGATGATGCTTTCGATGGATCAAACGATTCCATGTACTTGTTATTAGCATGTGCATATCGGTTCGAGCATTGACTCAGACCACCGCGTATACTTCGCTCAACGAATAAAACCATGTCGATGTCAGTTAGTAATTCAATCTTGACATTCGAGTGTTTTAACATTGCATCCCAGGTGTATCCGGGCAATGTGTAGTAATACGTGGGATCTAGGCCAATAGCTCTAGGAATAGCTCTCAATGCATGTATTTCGAAAGTTTTCGAAAATATCGGCTACTAACAAGACATCTGTCTTCAGATACAAATCGCTATAGTAACCCAGCGTTCGAATGGAGAACCGCTCCCAAACGTTCTCAGCATGCGCGTACCCGCTCTCACATACCGTAGCATCTATGAGGGAACTGTAAAATGCGTCACGTGGTGGTAGACAAGTGTCATCTAGCTTGGTCACGTCGTCAATATATTCATAAGGGACGACCCCTTTTCACGTCAGCAAATTTAAATCGTCTGTCGGGAGAGCTGGGAATTGTGTGCGTAAAATGTTGAGTTTGTCCTCGGTCAAGAATGAGGCTAATTTATCGAGACTGGTGTTGAGGAATTTGTATGAGTCGATAAAGCGCAATTGGATCTTGTGTTTTGAATCGTCTGTAATTTCAACATGCTTCGTGAAGGAGATGTATTTCTCCTTTGTGATTGGAAGCACACTGGTTGTTCCTTCGAACGCTGTGGCTACTTCCTTGATTATAAAATGCGCATCATAGTTCTTCGACAAACCACGATACACAATCGGCACTGCGACGCGAGTGATATGAAGATAATGAATCGTCATACGAACAACACACGTAATATCCGATACTAAGCACTTCATGGTGTTGGTACATATCTTTCGCTCGGTTCATCCCATCGGTCTTCGCCAACACACACTCCAAATCGGCATACACAATGAAAGGATGTCGCTTTTTCCGGCTAAAGTTGCTAAACTGGAGCCACTTATTGGTGTCATCTGGTAGTCGAATTGCACAGTCGTTTATCACCCCACAATCGACCTCGTGTCATTGCAATTTTTCCGCTGATCCGAAGTAGTGCAAACACCTGCAAAAAAACACGATTGTTTTGTTTAATTCGTCTAGCATATATGATTGCATATATATATATATATATATTATGTTAACTACATACCGATCACAGATATATTTTTTATGCTCCATTTTGGTCAGTTGTGCCCTCACGAGTCTCGACAGGTTCTTGATCCATACGAAGTGGCCCACATTGCTGTCCTCGATATCTTGCATGTACAGCAAATTGATGTGCTTTTCCTCGTTGTGTTGAGAGATTCGTATCGGAACAATGTCCTTTTTGGTGGTGGTGGTATACACGTTGATCGATACATTGCTTTGAAGTTCAAACTTTTTTATTTGTTGTATCGTCACCGGAAATTGAATATCCTTCAGATTCAGTACTGTCGAATAATGAGGGTAAGAAAATGGACGGTGGCTGTTTTGTTTAGCTGGGTATAGAGCAGCAACAACTGCCCATGCGAAACATGCGTTATCGTCGGATTTGACGTTAACCACAGCCTTCTTCAACATTATTTCCCAAGGCATTGATATAGAGCACCCGGCACGCATCGGATTATACTTATTCACATTTATCGTGAGGTTAAGTATTTTCTGCAGAGCCCAGCCACTATCACGTTCTTGAAATTCATCGAGTAAGGTTAAAGTGGGCTCCACAACACGCTGTTCATACCACTCGTTCACACACACACACACACACGCACACAAAACACTTCTCGACGTTGGCTTCCCCCTTCTGCCAGTCGCTCCACGGACCACGTGGCCCCCCTCCACAGAGACCCCCTCTGTGACGATACACGCGCCCGGTGACCTCCCCTCGACAGCGGCGCCACCTTGGCTTCCCCATTCTTGACACACCACCGCCCCTTGACGCAGAACCGCTACAGTACCTCTACTCGCGTTTTACTCGAAACAGTGTTTTCAAAATCGGTGACAGAAATATCTCCGCAACTACTGAACCGGTTGGGATCAAATTTTGCACAGTCATGCTTCACACAATAATTTAGGACGTATCGATGGTTTTTGCGATACCTAGCATAGGTTTTTTTTCTTCATAAGTACTGAACCATTTGTCGAATTTGTCCCACCTTTTGAGGCGAAAAATCGCCTTAAAAGGTGAGGTGAAAAATCGCCTTAAAAGGTGAGGTGAAAAATCGCCATGACCCCAAAAAATTAAACATTTAAATTCCGCCTCGATAAGTACTAGTTTTATCCATCTATTTTACGAAACGAATATTTTTTTTAGATGAAAATGGCAGAGGCACTTCTCGTACCGCAAACGCTGTCAACAAAAACACGTCTCAGGACATCGACTGTAACTTTTTAACCGTTTGAAATTTTTTAATCCAACTTTCACACACTGTACATAAAATGTCATACTTTAAATTGTACATCATGATTGTTCAATAAAATTCAGCTTCATACACAAAAAAATTCTTAAACATAACTTTACTTTTATTCGTCTCAGGTGTATATAAGCCTTCAACACTTTCTTATAGGTTACGAAGTTAAGATTTACTTAAATATTTTTTGAACTCAAGACTTTTTCGTATATTCTCCAAGCTTGAGATTGCTTTTATATTCCTTTCTAACTCGAATCCTTGAGACGGTTATCTTTGGCACACTCGTTCTCGAGCTCCAAGTCGTCGTTAACCTCAGCCTCTTTGAATAAATTAAGATTATACTTTATCGCCACCAACTTTTCAGTGCAATCTTCATGAAGTCGGTTTTGTTTGATTATTTTTATACTTGCAAACGTGCTCCAATTTCGCTCACAAGTAGTTGAAGTTGCTGGTAGGCTTAAGGTAGTTCTGTAGGTACACGTATGAGCCAAAAGTTTCGGTCGAAGCGTATAGTAACATCCAATGCCTATACGATGCTGTTGGTTGTAAATTTTTGACAGAGCTTTACCCTCTAAATGTCCCACACATTCTCACGTCATGCATAGATAGGTCCCATACTCGTATGGAGAGTGGCGCTGTAATCGTGGCAAGAGCGCGATTTTTCTGCAGTCATAGCGTTGAGCTTCCTACGATCCGTCTATCGCGAAATATTTTATATAAATAAAAAAAGCGTCAAAATGTCAACCCAAATGCGATACAAAGGAAAGTTTACAAGAAAGAAGGCGCCTACTGAGAGACTGGAAGCTGTGGCAGCCATGTGTCAAGCAAATGCGGCTAAACCACGGTCTTACATACAGGTCTGACAACGGTGGTAGTGGGGGTAGGCACCCTTAGCGGTTTTGTTTTTTATTCCGATTTCTGCCTCTTGGTGCGTAACGACAAGGGGAAGTAGCGGTGCGACGAAGAGAAATAGCTCTTCTGTCCTTTTCCCTCCTGAACGCAACGCATGCGCCATTTGCCCTAACTTAATTTACCGTACTGCCGTGTAAACTGCATAATATACGAAACCAATAAAAAATGTGTTGATTAAAAAAAAAGACTACTTTCATCGAAAAAAAATGAAAACTTTTTGAATACATTAATTCATACCAGCACATATTACGACCATTTACATCCTTTTTTTCTCCAATGTCTCACAATACGTCGTTCTTCGAAATGTTTTTCGCACGCGTACGAGGCTCTTTCAGTCCCGGAATAGCATTGAGCCATTTTTTGTATCGTTCGACGTTTCTGGGCACGCGAAACACGGAGCATTTCTGCTTACAATTTTTGTACCCCGTTTTACAATTGCAAACCGCGCAACCCGTAGCCATTTCGCATTTTTTCGCAAACATTACCAAAAAAATCACACTTATGCGTGAAAACACGATAAACCATGTATCACGGTAAATCGCGTAGAACCTTCTGGTAAATGGTCGCAAATAAAGGTTATTTCGACAATCGCGCCACAAAAACATACGTAAACACCTTGGGCCCGCTCGCCGGGAAGAGGTAAGGGGGAAACTACTTCCCCTTGCTAGTAGCGACGCGTAGCAACGCCTAGTGAATCGAAAAGTGAAGCCGATAAGCGTGCCTACCCCCAGACAAGACGGAGCTTCTCATGCTTACGCGACGACGAATACCGACAATCATTCCAATGACAGTCGGAACGGAATGTATGGGTACCAGAGGAGAAGCCAAGTATCTAGGGGTGACTCTGGACACGAAGCTGACCTTCTGGCCCCATATAAAACGGACGGCCGAGAAGGCGGCGGCGAAGGTGACTTCGCTCAGCCGCCTGATGGCAAATACGCACGGACTGAGACCGTCTATACGGAGACTACTGATGACGACGGCCCACTCGATCCTCCTGTATGGCGCAGAGGTCTGGGCAGACGCGCTGGCCATTAAAAAATACAGGAAGACGATGACGTACGTATAAAGACAGGGGGCACTAAGGATAGCGTGTGCCTACAGGACCGTCTCGGCAGAGGCGATCCTGGTGGTGGCGGGCGTGATTCCTATAGACCTACTGGCCACAGAACGAAAACGAATATACGAACGCGACGAAGGGACTGAAAGGTCTGACGCGGCAAGGCATGAAAGAGAAAAGACCCTGACGGACTGGCACACACGCTGGACGACCGAGACAATCGGACGATGGACAAGACGGCTGATAACGGACCTAAGACCGTGGACCGAACGGGGTTGGGGGGAGGTAAATTTTTACCTGACCCAGCTCCTCACGGGACACGGATATTTCCGAAATTATCTATACAACATGAAACGAGTACGGACGCCGGACTGTAAGTACTGCGGACACACACGAGACGATGCGGAACACACGTTCTTTGCGTGTGACAGATAGACGACCCGGAGACAACAATTGGAACGGAGGACTGGACACATCACGCCCGATAACATAATCGAGCTGATGCTACGAGACGAAGACCACTGGACAGACATCGCCACCTTCGTCGAGGCAGTGCTGAGGCGTAAGAAAGATGATGGATGCCTGGAGGATGAATGAGGGAGACATGACATGTAAACGGAAGAGACGTAGCAACGGGTAAACGAAACGAGACGGACGATGGACAGGACCCGCGGGGGTGAGGTTATACTAACGTGTTGCCACCCCGCGGGGCGGACAGTGGAGGGGGATGTTTTAGTCGGTATATCACCATTCCGACGGCACCGGCATGTGTGGGAGTCCGACACACGAGACAGCCCACGGGGCCGACTTACGGTGCGTAATTTGCATTTTTACCCCCTCCTAAAGAAAAAAAAAAGCGTGCCTACCCCCACCACGAAAATTTAGCTTCCTTGCAAGACCTGTATGTAAGACCGTGGGCTAACCGTGATGAGAATGTAGTTAGTATTTCCGCCGGTAGAGTGCGCGGCAATGTATCGGAGTGCCATACACAAGAATAGAGGTTCAAGGCACGCCTCTATGGCCGAAGCGGACATTCCAGTGGCCAGGCTAGTCCCACCGACAGTCGGTGCACTAGCCAAAGTGAAGAAGAAGAAGAAGAAGAAGAAGAAGGCACGCCTCTCGCGGTTGTCTCTCTCTCGCGTATGCCTATCGGGTTATAGTGCTGTCTCGCTTGTATTAATGGCCGACTCACCGATCAAGCATTGGGCGGTTTGGTAGGAGGCAGCGCATCATTTTAACGCACGTTGAGATATTCCTTTCGCGGACGGCCGTATTTTATGGGGGAACAAGGGGGGCCCTTCAGAATCAGTGGTAAATTATAGTGGCGCTGAGTAAAAATAAGTCACAATCAATTATTATACTCAGTAATAAACTGGAATAAAAAAATTTGCGCAAATTTTGTAGATTCAGACATTTTTGCATTTTTCCTGAAAGGTCGCGGCTACGAAATTTTATCTTCAATATTATCTTTAAGCATTCGCCCCCTCCTCCTGTTTTTATTGTCGTTACGGAATCTTAAGATTTTGTTACACGCGTGAGCAGTTTACATCAGGCATCTAGAGTTTTTTAGTGTATAAATTATTAGGTAGAAATGTAGCCAGCGTGTAATCTCCATAAAGCGCCGTATAAATAAGACGATTTTGAGAGTTGCAATTTTTCGTTAAAAGTTCGGTAACTTGGCTTGAAATTTTACGAGCATCCTGGGATGCATTTTCACTTGTTTAGAGACGAAAATCAGTTAATTGTTAAATATTCATGTTCATGAAAAGAATACCTTAAGACGGGATATACATTTAAAACGATAAAAAAAAAACATTTTTTTAAAAAGCAAATTTTTTTTTTATAGGTTGTGCGACAAAAATTGGCCGAGGTATTCACAAGTGAAGTCCAACGGTGAGTAAACAATGCCACAATGGTTTCGGCGTCTAAACGAGCGCGCGCTAGGGTTCGAATCCACATTCGGGTATTTGGATTCAAACTGTTAATTTTTTATTTTGAGATTTGACTTTTGAACGCTACCCGGTCGCCCAAATAAAGTATTAAATAATAAATAAACATGTAAAACATTGCTATCCATTGTTTACTCGAACAATCGAGTAAACAATTGTTTACTCGATTGTTGTACTCGACAAACAACAGATCTAAAGATCTTTACATCTCCCGTTCGAGTAAACAATGGATAACAATTGTTTGCAATTCTCATTCAACAAAAATCAAAGGATTTGCATCCACTTGCGCGAACGGCGATTCGAGCCCGCGCCCACTCTCGTTTGAACGCCGAAACTACTCTGCTATTGTTTACTTACCGTTGGAATTTACTCGTGAATATTTCAGCAAATTTTTATCGTACGACATTTAAAAGAAGCGTTTTGCTTGGAAGAGGAACTCACGAACGGAAAACTAGTATTTAAGATACACCCTGTATATGTAGAATTTTTTTCGGAAGTTTCAAAGGGAAATTCGAAAAACTTCAAACGTTACAGTCCGTGAACGCTGTGCCTCACCGTTCCGATTCGGAGCGGGCATGAACTTCAAACCCCTTTTTTTTCAATAGCTGCATTTTCGAAATTGGCGTGCAGGATTACTCAAAAACTCTTAAGCCGATTGAGTTGAAACATGTTAAAAATATTGATAATATTGCTGCCTTCTACTTGACGAGAATTGTTTCTGAAAAATTAAGAAACAAAAAACGTCTTTTTATTCAAATTTGACAGAATTTTACCGTGAAACATTTTTTTTTTGTAAATTCGTGCAATTCTCTCAAGTATGCATTTTCTTCATTGTAATTACTGTTAAATAGAAACTATACATGTTCTAACTGAAAAAATGTTTGAATTTGTTACGTGTCGTTGTTGTTAGGGAAACGATGGAATCTCAGCTTAGAACTCGTCTGAGGAACATTTTTGCATCCATTACAGGCACATCTGCTAGTTGATGGCATTGTTAACAGTGTTGCAACTGACACACAATTTTAAACAGCCAATTTTTTGTGGGCAAAGAGTCTAACAGAATAGCACGAAATACACGAATACAAGATTAATTAACTAGTTAAATTGATAGTCAATATTAACAATCGCGAATACGTCCGAGGCCTGTCAAATCTCTGACAGATGTACGCAAAGTAGCAACAGAATTCTGTACCGCGTAGCACGTTCCTTGGAAGAAATCCCTGGAAGCATGCTAAAAAGAGATGGAATGAGTGAGATGGAAAGGGGCGAGAGAGTAGGAGCGAAAACAGATCGATTTAAAGCCGGGGCTCCCCGGCATAACGAGCACATCCCTTAGACCGCTTGACCGTCGCTGCTGTTAACATTGGAATTAACAGTGGAATCTGAAAGAGAGCGAGCGTGATGCGACATCACCTTAGCTGTAGTTGGTTCTAGCATGGGAAGAGGTGGAGCTGGGTGGAGCCAAGCGTGCCTGCGGATGTGTCCGTGCACATCGATACAGGCAGCACTTTAGGCGGCTGGGGGGGGGGGGGGGGGTAACTACGAAATCCGCTAAGGAATCTTGCTAAATCGCCCCATAAGACCTGTTGTTCCATGTAATATATGTTCTCTGCCATAACCTCAACTACCAGCAACAAAAATTAGCAGTCGAAGGACGTCGGATCGTACACTGAGAAAAAAATTGTTTATTGAACATTTAGTTGGACGGAAAATTGGTCAATTGAACTATTTATTTGTTGAATAGAAGATGATATAGGTAATCGAACCAAATGAAAAAAAATGTTCATAATTGCATCAACTAAATCACCGTAGCAAAACTAATGTTTTCGAACAACTAGTATCGTTTATTTGCTTAGATATGCTTCTTAGTTGCTTTAATGAAATATTTTTGTATGTCTCACTTATCGGATTGACTACACGGTACGGTTGGATCAAAGAGATGTATTTGATTATTCAAACGAACGGTAAAGCCAGATATTAACAAAAAATTGTTACAAGAGCACTACCAATATAGTTCATTTAAATTTTAAAAGCAACAAACATTTCAGTGATCTTAACAAACTTTTGCTTGAATAAACCAAGCGGAATCCAACATCAACTAATTTATCTGATCATCAAATTATCTCAGCTAAATATAAATTTAGTTCATTCATAATTTTGATACATTTGAATATGCTGACATCTTTTGTTGGTCGAAAACTGAGGCCTGGTTTGAAATCATCTTTTTTCGAGTTATTTCAATGACTTAATAGGCTTCGTTTAATAGAACGGAACCACAATTCAATAAAAAACGTTTTGTTCAATTTCAACTAATTGGGCGAATCCGATGTTACTAAATTTTGCAGAAATTAGTTGGTTCATATTATCATTATTCACTGAGTTTATTGAACAATAATTTTGTTCACGAGAAATATTATTTGCTTCTAAAACTAACTATATCATATTGTTGAATCGGAGTTCTGTTTAGTATTTAATGGTGGTGTTATTTTAACAAAATTAAAGTGTTGGATGAAAACATTGACTTGTTCGATTTTAATTTACTCAATTCGCGTTTCCTTTGACAAAATATTTTGCAGAAATTGGTTGGTTCAAATTATCATTATTCACTCACTTTATTGAACAATAATTTTGTTCACGGGCAATATTATTTGCCTCTAAAACTAACCATAGCATATTGTTGAATCGAAGTTCTATTTAGTATTTAATGGCGGTGTTATTTTAACAAAACAGAAGAGTTGGATGGAAACATATTTAGAAACACAAGTTATCCTAAGCCTCAAACCAACCAAACAAACCGGCAAGCCTTATTGAACCCCAAGCGTGGCTACAACTTAAATATAAGAAAACCACCTAAAGAGTACAATGCTTCCATGGCGAAATGGATTGAGCGCTGGAATACTGTTTTGCAGGCACTGAGTTCGATCCTCGGCAGTTGCGATTTTTTTTTTTGCATTTGAATAGGTACCTAGTTATGGAGAAATTATTTTCGAATAATTATTATATAATCGAACACCTATAAAAATAATTGTTTTAAATACATTAACTTATTCACTTTTCTTTTACTCAACTTGCATTTTCCTTGACAAAATCATTTGCAGAAATTTGCTGGTTCACATTGTCATTATTCGCTTAGTTGATTGAACGATAATTTTGTTTGCATTTAGCTGGACGGAAAATTTGTCAATCATTTATAGTCTTGATATATTTGAATATGCTGACATCTTTTGTTGGTCGAAAACTGAAAAATATTTGTCCACGCAAGCAACGAACGTCGTAGTTAAAGATACCATGTTCCCTTTTCAACTAAACGATATCGCAATTTATCGCTCGAATTGCGTGGAATTTGTTACGTGCGCTGATTGGTTCAGAGGTGACTCGGCACATGCGCCAGTCGATCTGAGATGCTAACGTGCTGGTCGGAAAACCACGCGCCGAGTTGTCAGTTGGTCGGTGTGACGGTATAACGTGCGCAAAAAATTTTCGTGCTGCTTTTTGTGTGATTGAAGGGAAAATGGCAGAGTGCATTCGCACATGGGCGATGCCTGAAGCAGAGGAGGCTGCATTAATTAAAATATTGGAAGGTATGTTCAATTTTGTTATTCTTCTATGTTCTTCTCGCTGTACACGTGTTCCTACCGGCAACGGTTTTTTGTACTGTAGCGACAATCATGTTGATAGAAATATTATCGCGACTTCTAAAGCAATTATTCCTGAGGCCACTGACAATAATTAAAAATATTTTTTCATTTCTTTATTAGTTAATATTTTATGAACTTTTTGGAAAGTTTCGAACGACTACGTTGTTTGGAATAATGTATACGCGTATATGTCTGTGTGTGTGTGAGAGAGAGAAAAAAGATGAATTCGACCTTCTTTCTCTTGTTGTTTCACCTCTGCGTCTTCGGTCGCGCTATGCCGAACTCGTCGCCACATCCTTCTGTCCCTCTTCCTCTTTCCCTCTGTTTTTTTTTCCCGCGGGCTTACAAAGACATCTCATGGGGCTTCGTTTTTTTTGCGATATTACCGGACTGACGGTCTTTAATCACGAGGTACAGAGAATGTATGCTTCTGCAATGTTATGTTCAGTTCAATTTATTCACATTCATCCCTTCTATCCTCGTTCCAGCTAACTTTGATAAACAAATGATTTATTTTGAAATAATATGAACCAACAAAACATTTAGTAGCAGTCTAATATATTTTTGGTTGTTTCCTCCTTCTCTCTACCCCGAGCTAACAAAGGCTTGTCATAGCGCATTATTTTTTTTATGATGTTACCGGACGGATAGTATGTTTATGAGTTATAGAGAATGTATGCTTCTGTACTATTATGCTCAGATCAATTTATTCACATCCATCCCCTCCATCCTCGTTCTAACTAACTTTGATAAAGAAATTATTTATTTTGAAATAATATGAACAAACAAAACATTTAGTAGCACAGTATAATATGTTTTAAAATTATTACTGCCGAGTTATGACTGTTGAACATATCAGGCGGTACATTGAAAAACAAATTTGGTTGGAAAGGTCAATTATTCAGTTCAATGAGGGCAACTAAATATTTCCCGATAACGACACAATTTTTGTCATCTTCAACAGTATATTTAATTTATTTAGAGACCGTTTGCAAAATATACTGTTGAAATGATGAACATTTTGTCATAATCACAAAATATTTAGTGTTCCGCATTCAACTAAATAATCGAACTTCTCAACAAAATTTGTGTACAAAAAATTAACTAACGGTTTCATCATCACTACTATATAACAATTTATTCACATTCATCCCCTCCATCTTCGTTCGAGCTAACTTTGATAAAGAAATGATTTATTTTGAAATAATATGAACCAACAAAACATTTAGTAGCACAGTATAATATGTTTTTAAATGATTACTTCCGAGTTTCGACTGTTGAACATATCATGCAGTACATTGAAAAACAAATCTAGTTGGAAAGGTCAATTATTCAGTTCAATGAGGGCAACTAAATATTTCCCGACGACGACAAAATTTTTGTCATCTTCAACAGTATATTTCGTTCATTCAAAGACCGCTCGCAAAATATACTATTGAAATGATGAAAATTTTGTCATAATCACTAAATAATCGAACGTTTCAACAAAATTTGTGGAAAAAAAATTAACTAACGGTTTCATCATCACTACTATATAACCATATATAACTACTTAGCCTCCAAAAAACATATCTTTTACTAAATGATGTATCAAAATTTAGTTGATCAATGTTTTGTTGGTCCATTAAATCATAATACATAGATGCTCACATGTCTTCACAATTTACAGACAATCTAATAACGGTTGGAAATTTGGCTGAACTCACACCTGCACTAATCCAAGACATGATTCCGCAAACTGGGCTCCGCATTGCCTTTTTAAAGAAATGGAACGTTGCTTTTGGCGAAAAATCGGTTACAGTTAGTACACCCTCATTTATTATCTATTAATATACGTTGGTTTTTTCTATCTGAAATTACTTTTCTTTTTTGTTTCCACTATAGAGGCCAGTGATAACATCTCTGATGAGACATTGCCATCAATACCGTCCCCCCAAAGTGAGTTGGAGAGTACAAATCGGTTGGAACGTCAGGACGCGTTTGACGGGCCACTGTCATTCGCTTTGAGAACACGTAAACTAAAACTTCGTGAGATTCTGAACAAGAATAGTTTGGGAAGAGAATTAATTAAATCATATAAGAAAGCAAAATCACTCACGAGACAATTTCGAATGACAGTAGTTGATGTCATTCAACGTCACTAATGAATGAAGTGACCCGGTAATTTTTTATTTTATTTTGTCACTACCCCTCATTTACCTCTGTCCCTGCTTACATCGTAATGGATATGGCTATTTTGGTTATTATTTATTTTCAGCTTGACCAATGACGATTTGCAGTACATCGCAGAGGAGATTGTGAAAGTTTTCTCGACCGAGCGGACAACATCGTACCTCATTGCCGCAACTGCAAAAAAAAATTTCGGTGAATGGTAAATCTACTATAGCTCGAGGAAAACTGGTGGATAAATACCGGAATAAAATTCGCTCTATAAGATCAATTAACGAGTTCTCAAACTCCACTTCCGGCCAACAACAACCGGATCAAGCGAATATCCCTGTCGACGACGGTATCAACGGCATTTATTTTGTATTGTATGCATGCTAACTAATATTTCGAGGCTTGTTAAATTAAGGACGTTGTATGGCACCGGTCAAAACTACATTAAAAAAAAGTTTTTCTTACATACTAAATGGTTTGCGAGCTTAAGTTCATTAAGAAAAGTTGTTGCAAACTGACTAAATGATGTACTTGTTATATAATTACCAAAATTTCGAAAAAAATTTACGACATATTTTTTTAAATCTAAATAAAGCTTCCTCGATGTTACATAAAAACGTATGCAAAGTTTTAAGAGGCTTCACCATTTAGAAATCGAAATATTTAATGTTGAAAGTTACAACTTTTAACACGCACTCTTATGAGAAACTACTGAAAATTGTGATTTTTTATTAATAAATATCTCGACTTCTACGTGGTAAAATCTGCCAAAATTGCTCGAGCTATTAGATATCACTATTCTCTTTGTGTGGTGCAAATTTAAAGGAATTCTACCGATAGACAATTTTGCGTACAACGTTCTTAAGACTTGAGTAACGCGTTGATGAGTTTCTAATTTTTCAATTTTTTTTCAAAAGCTACTCTTGAGGCTACGACCTGGTTGAAAAATTCGGCGCCTTGGGAACTCGTCCATGCAAAGTGGAAGCTGACATCCAAGCATCGTCGAGAGTCAATCAAATCGAGCACTGACAATGAACTATGCTCGGTTTTCAAAAACTGGCCAATTCTGAAGCTCCCTCAAGTGCATTCTTTAATTGAAGACGATTACATCAACCTTCAACTGATGGAGAAAAAAATGACCCTCGAAAATTGGGAAGAATTCTTCGAAAAACTAATGGCCTGCAGACACCCGAAAAAAGAAAGAAAATTTTCTCAAATTCAGAAAATTTGAGGGGCAGACAGCTATTCGTCTATCTATTTGACGTCGTTTGGCAAAGTTTCGACGGGATCTGAAGAGCCATTTCAGAGATTTTTGGGTATCTATAATTGTTCTACCATACCGACCGCGATGAGGTGTCATTCCGTCTTAAGATCAAAGAACGATTACGAAGAAGCTTGCAAAAACGGTTTTTCGGGCGTAAAAATGAAATCCCAATGTTTCATATAATTGAGAATGCGAGTTTAGATCTAATGCACGATTTCTTTGAAGGAATATGCCGGTATGAAATAGCCAAAATTTTAAATATTTTAATTAACGAAGTACATAGTTTTACACTGGAAACTCTAAACGCCCGCTTGCAGCATTTTGACATGAAAAGAGAATTCGGAAAAAATAAACCCCTTTCAATATCTGAGAAAGCGCTCAAGTCACAACATCTAGTAATTTCCGCATCAGAAATGATGTTCTTAATCGAAAATTTGGGCATTCTAATTGGCGATCTGGTAAACATAAATCATGAGGCTTGGGAATTATATATGCTTTTGCGGGAAATCATAAATATAGTAATAAACCCGTCAATCACAAATGCTTCTATAGAACTCCTTGAAACTTTAGTGGAAGAACACATTACTTCTTATACATGACAATTTTCGCGGAGCCACTGAAACCAAAACACCATTTCCTTACTCATTACCCCCGATTACTGAAAAGGTTAGGGCCATTAAAGCACTTATCTTGTTTTCGTTTCGAAGCAAAGCATAAGGAATTGAAAGATTATGCTCGGGCTATGAGATCACGTAGAAATTGCCCTTATACTTTGGCGTTAAAGCATCAGCTTGTGTTGTCGAATAGATTTCGTAGTAGAAGAGGATTCTCAAAAAGATTGAGTTTAGGGCCCACGCTTCGGCAATAATTAACGAGCCTGCAGAACTACTCACGATTAAAAAACGCGATCCCTTTAAACATTTATCCAGAATACATTCTCGATACTTGGGTTCAATTCAACAAAATTGCATGTAACAAAGATATGGCCGTTGCAATGTATATGCGTGACAATTTTATCATTTTTGGCGCAATTCATTATATAATTATTGATAATATGAGTGAAATATCATTTGTTTGCAATGAATATCATACTAAAACTCTTAACAAGAGCTATTGCGCTTATGAAGTAGTGGAGTTGCCTGTTTGGAGGTTTTGTAGATTAAGAGATCTGTTAACCAACGTTCCTCAAAATATACACATGATGGGCGATGGTAATCTGTATATTTTATCGACGAATCTTTGACTGTATTACAATCTGTGATTTAATCTTTTTAATAAATTATGTTCATATCTATATGTTTTATATCTTTTTATTGAAACTTATAGTCCTTTCAAGCTACAAGCTATCCTATATATGCAACGAAGCTGCTCGATTATGTACGGAAAATGCACACTCGTTTGGTTATTCAACGGTAACGATTGGATGTTTTCGACGAATTTCGTGGTTCACCCAACTGTATCTTCTACAGCTTTGTATTAAACTATTCAGTTAGTTCAACCCACAGTTCACAATGCTGCTACAAAATCATGAGTTGAATGGAATGTCCCTCGAGCATATGGGAACAAGAATTGCGTTGGTCATCCTTAATATTGCGTGCTACGAACAAAATCCCTGCCGATCTCCAATCTATCCTTTGCAAATCCAAGGACAATGTTATTTGGATTCTTCAATATTTTTGTTTGGCCATTTAAATGGGCAGTTATACGGATTGAGCATTTCTTCTGTTTGATAAAACGGTTGATCGTACGGCATAATTTTATACCTTATACTCATCAATCTTTTGTTGTGGGTACTTTATGCATTGTAATCTCCGCATAACATTTAAGTTCGTTGAACTGAATATTGAGTATGCACGAACACTCAAACCCAAAATCATGAGTTAAATGGAGTATCCTTCGAGCATCTGGAAACAATAATAGCATTGGTCATCCTAAATATTGTGTGTTACGATCAAAATCCCTGCCAATCTCCAATGTATCCTTTGCAAATCCAAGGATAATGTTATTTGGATTCTTCAATAATTTTGTTTGGCCATCTAAATGGGCAGTTATACGGATTGAGTATTTCTTCTGTTTGATGAAACGGTTGATCGTACGGCATAATTTTATACCTTATACTCATCAATCTTTTGTTGTGGGTACTTT
>OX101783.1:56236152-56351152 GCA_944452715.1 Ophion slaviceki
TCATTTAACCATTTAGCCGCTGGTTTACTAACTTTAAATTTCCTCAATGGAGCACATATGTCCATAGCCGAATTTAGTAAACAGATAAAGGATTCGGTGCTCGCATCAAGATTTTGTCCTGATATGGAAGAAGTATTAAAATTCGATAACAGTGGTGTGATTTCATTGCCAAACGTTGTTGCATCATAATTTATTAGATTTCGTCTCATGATAGTTCTCGGGCAAGTAGCGGTTATATCAAACTTGTACGCGAGTTCGAGCAAGTCGTGACCGTTAATGAATGGTGTTTCCGACTTAGAAAACAACTGTAATTTTTCCAAACTGTCGATGATAAAAACATCCAGCCATGAGTTGCAAGACATGGTATGGAAAGTGGCTTGCGATTCAACGATGCTCATGGATAACGAGAATACTAGATCACGTAAATAACGAGACTCGAAGTTGGACGATAATAAATTACAATTTAAATCCCCTGATATTACAATATTTCGATACGCATGGGAAACATTCTTGAACGCATCAAGAAACTGATGAAATAGCCGACCTTTGGGCCTTCGATATACTGAGGCAAAGAGGAGAGAGTCGCTGCCCTCTTTATGTACATCAATAATAAGATATTCAGGACTGTTACTAAATTCACTCGGGGAGGAATTGAGTACTTTGACTTTTAAAGAATTGTGTAAGTAGCAAGCCACTCCCCATCTTTGCCCTCGCGATCATTCCGAATCAAATAATAATCCTGGATATTCACTACTGTATGCTCAATATATGAATGTAGCCATGTTTCAGAGCAAGAGATAATGTGGAAAAAATGTTGAGAGAAAAATATCCTAATGAAATCAATGTGGGCCACTAACGATTGAGCATTGAATTGCGCTATATTTAATATTGAGTTAATTTTCACGGTATGCAGATGACTGAGTCACGGACAGGTATGCTACACAGGGGCTATCCGTGATGTTCCTTTGTGGCTGTGCAAGTCATTCTAACTTAGTGAGATCGTTTTCTGAGTTGATTTGAATGGCCTGACTTCCTTCAGTTTTTCGTGCGCGAATTATACCTGACCGCACCCATACATAATTGTATTTAGCCATAGCAGCTCTCGCTCTTGCTTTACGAAGGAGTTGGTATGTCTCCGCCGGTAGAAACTCATTTATGTAAATACGACCAGGTTGATCGCCACCCAATACTTCACGAATAAATAAGTCTTTCTTTTCGCGTTTTTTTGATATAATGTGGTCTCTGACCAGCGCCGATTTTAACGTTATCAGAAGTGTCTTTCCTGTTTCGGGATTTCGCGACTCTTCACCGATAGCCGACGATCGTCTCCGCTTGAATAGGCGAATGTTCAAAATGTCGCTGAATAAGTCAGGGATCCCTAACACCGTGAATATCTTTTTGACTAGAGATTCGTTAGAGTCGGAAATGTCCAGTGGTAGGCCACTCAATAATACTTCAGACGATGCTTGTGCTTGAGTACGCGCGAACATGGATCGCAATTGCTCATTCTCTTGAGTCAGAGAGAGAGAGAGAGAGACAGAGAGAGAGAGAGACAGAGAGAGAGAGAGAGACACAGAGAGAGAGAGACAGAGAGAGAGAGAGAGACAGAGAGAGAGACAGAGAGAGAGAGAGACAGAGAGAGAGAGACAGAGAGAGAGAGACAGAGAGAGAGAGAGACAGAGAGAGAGAGAGACAGAGAGAGAGAGAGACAGAGAGAGAGAGAGACAGAGAGAGAGAGAGAGACAGAGAGAGAGAGAGAGAGAGAGACAGAGAGAGAGAGAGACAGAGAGAGAGAGAGAGAGACAGAGAGAGAGAGACAGAGAGAGAGAGAGACAGAGAGAGAGAGACAGAGAGAGAGAGAGAGAGACAGAGAGAGAGAGAGAGACAGAGAGAGACAGAGAGAGAGAGAGAGACAGAGAGAGAGAGAGAGACAGAGAGAGAGAGAGAGAGAGAGAGAGAGAGAGCGAGAGAGAGAGAGAGAGACAGAGAGAGAGAGACAGAGAGAGAGAGAGACAGAGAGAGAGAGAGACAGAGAGAGAGAGAGACAGAGAGAGACAGAGAGAGAGACAGAGAGAGAGAGAGACAGAGAGAGAGAGAGAGAGAGAGACAGAGAGACAGAGAGACAGAGAGAGAGACAGAGAGAGAGAGAGAGAGAGAGAGAGAGAGACAGAGAGAGAGAGAGACAGAGAGAGAGAGAGACAGAGAGAGAGACAGAGACAGAGACAGAGACAGAGACAGAGACAGAGAGAGAGAGAGAGAGAGAGAGAGAGACCGCATCGCATGCATGTGAGATAGAGCGACTCATCTGCATGTATAAAGACATTTACACTTTAGACATTCAACGATTAAAGCGATTGGGTTTGTGTGGGTGAAATCCCAAACAAACCGCCGCGCACGTCTTCGAACATCTATTGCATCTCAAGGCCAAAATGCCTGGGACATTCGCAAAAGAATAAAATTATGCGAATGATATTGCAACCGCTTCGCGGATCTCGTCGAAAAAGTTGATGTCGGCAAAAATCTAAAAGTCTGTAGAAAAATATATAATGAACAAATGCACACGGCATCAAGGATGCAGCTGTTATACAAATGGAATATAAATCGTGATTGAGAGGTACACACTTTCAGCGTACATAGGAAAAAAAGCACCGTTAAAATGTCGATTCGGCATAACGTGTCATCTCAAGGTCAAAATGCCTGAGATATTCACGAAAGAATAAAATTATGCAATTGATTCTGCGAGCGCTTCGTGAATCCCGTCGAAGAAGTTCATGTCAGCAAAATCGTAAAGTCTGCGGAAAAATATATAACGAAAAAATGCACACGGCACCAAGGATGCAGTTGTTATAGAAATGGAATATAAATCATGATTGAGAGGTACACACTTTCAGTCAATGTTTGAATTTCCGAGATCGCGGAGTGCCTCGCGCAGAGACATGACGGATAATATTGAAAAAAATCTTTGCGAGCAAGGGGCTCAAATTAGTTCGGTCGAAGAGTACATTGTGTGGGAACAACGATGTGACGAGTATATCGAGTCGTTAGAAGAACAAAGTCGAATTGAACGACCGCGATTATCGATTGGAAATCGTCAATCGTTGGTAGCCCAAATTGCGCGACTTGAAGGCTTCAAGAATTCGGTGCGTCAGCGTTTCATACACACGGGTGCTGGTCATAGCAATCATGGATTCATATGGCGAGAAATTGATACGGCATTCGAGGGCGTATCTTGACTGGTGTAGTCATAAATCACAACCACATCGAACCTCAACAATTTCTCATAGACGCTAGTGATGTCGTGCTTTCACGCGTTCAAACCATTATCAACAATTATGGTAGTGTGAAAATTAATACCGTTTTTAACGGCGAATTTGTGGCGGGTGACAAGCGTGCAAATAAAAGCATTAATACTAAAAACTATGAACTTTTCAATACGTCTGAATTACGCAAGTGGTACGATCAAAGAGTTATTGAGCCCATTTTGAGATCGCTCGAAGAGTTTCAGGAACTCGACAGCGGGTGGGCATTGTCACGAATATATAACTTGACTATGAAGATTAATAAATATAACCCAATGCGTGCCGGATGCCACGTAATGTTATCGCGGTCGATAATGCTAAAAAGAGTAGTTGTTAATGTGAAATCGAGTGATCAAGCATGTTTCGCATGGTCCGTAGTTGCTGCTCTTTATCCAGCCCAACGTCGCAGTGCGCGTGAATCTTCATACCCGCACTACTCGACAGTGCTAAATGTTCAAGACATTGAGTTTTCAATGACTCTCAATCAAATTAAAAAAATTGAAATTCGTAATGACATTTCAATCAATGTATACACCATTGAGAACGATAGTACTCTTCCAATTCGCGTGAGTGAGCGAAAGAGAGAAAAGCATGTCAATTTGCTCTACGTGGAAGATCTGCAGCAAAACATCGTTGGACATTTCGCGTGGATCAAGAATTTATCAAGGCTCGTCAGCTCGCAATTAAGTCAAAAGCATCACCGAAAATACATCTGTGATAGGTACATAGATTTGATATGATTTAATGTATCAAAATAATTAGTTCAAAACTGATTTTTTGTTTGTTTTCGCAGATGTCTACACTACTTTCATTCGCAGCAAAAATTGCAAGGGCACACTGTGGACTGTGGCCAGATCAACGACTGTGCCGTCCGTCTACCGAACGATGCGAACAAGTGGCTCACTTTTAAAAACTTCAATCATAAGGAGCGACTTCCATTCGTAATATACGCCGATCTTGAGTGCGTTCTTGCGAAAACGAATGAATAAAACATGTACCAACACCACGAGGTTTCTAGTATCGCATACTACGTACATTGTTCATACGATCAATCGTTATGTAGATATGAATCGCACCGTAGTAGCGGTTGCATTGCATGGTTCGTCGAAGAACTAAAAAATGCAGCTTTGCATGTAAAAGATATTTTATCTTCAAATATCCCTATGGTACAGTTAACATCCGACGAGGAGCTTGAATTTCGAAGCGCGATTAAGTGTCACATATGTGAAGAAGATTTTGCACAAACCGATACACGAGTTCGCGATCATTGTCATTTAACTGGGCGTTACAGAGGCCCCGCCCATTCGAATTGCAATCTAAATTTCAAGCAATCATTTTTCATCCCGGTAGTTTTTCACAATTTGTCTGGCTATGTTGCGCATTTTATAATCAAAGAAGTAGCCACCGCCTTCAAAGGAAAAACTTACGTGCTTCCAATAACAAAAGAAAAATATATTTCGTTCACGAAAACTGTTCAAACTACTACCGAAGAAACAAAAAACCAAATTAAATTACGCTTCATCGATTCATATAATTTTCTAATCACAAGTCTTGAGAAATTGACATCATTTTTAACGACGGACAAATTGAAAATTTTACGCTCACAATTTCATGGCCTACCGATGCATGATTTTACATTATTAACACGAAAAGGTGTCTTCCTGTACGAATACATTGAGCATGTCAGCAGATTGGAAGACACGTGTTTGCCGCCGCGCGACTCATTTTACAGTTCCTTGACCGGGGAAACGATCAGCGCGAGCGAGTACATTCACGCTGAGAATGTCTGGGAGCGGTTTTCCATTCAAACGCTTGGTGAATATAGCGATTTATATTTGAAGACGGATGTCTTGTTATTAGCAGATATTTTCGAAAATTTCCGTGATACGTGTATTGAAAGTTATGGGCTTGATCCGGCGTATTATTACACTCTTCCCGAATATACTTGGGACGCCATGTTGAAATATACGCACATTACGTTTGAATTATTGACCGACATCGACATGATTTTATTCATCGGGCGAGGTATACGCGGAGGTTTAAGCCAATGTTCAAACAGATATGCACATGCTAATAACAAGTACATGCAATCGTACGATCCATTGAAATCATCATCATACCTGATGTACTTCGATGTGAACAACTTGTATGGATGGACAATGTGTCAACCTTTGCCTTATGCTGATTTTCAATGGATCGACGACACATTGGATTTTGACGTATTATCCATAGTGCTAGATTCGCCTGTAGGCTACGTTCTCGAAGTCGATCTCGAATATCCGCAACGTTTGTATGATTCGCACAGTGATCTTCCGTTTTGTCCGACACGCGACAAACCACCTGGCAAGCGCCAAGAGAAATTGCTCGCAACCGTATGCGATAAGAAGCGTTACGTGATACACTATCGTAATTTGCAGCAGTGTATGCACCATGGACTTAAAGTAGCGAAAATACACCGAATTTTGAAATTCACTCAATCCCCCTGGTTGCGTTCATACATCGAATTGAACACGCAGTTTCGCACACGTGCTACAAATGATTTCGAGAAAAATTTGTATAAATTAATGAACAATGCAGTATTTGGTAAAACGATGGAAAACGTGCGAAACCGTGTAGACGTGAAACTGGTAACAAAGTGGGAGGGACGGTATGGGGCAGAGGCAATGATCGCTAAACCAAATTTTCACAGTCGAAGTATCTTTTCGGAAAATCTTATTGCAGTCGAATTGCGAAATCTGGAGGTAAAGTTTAACAAGCCGATTTATGTGGGTTTGTGTATACTCGACATTTCGAAAACATGTTTATATGAGTTTCACCACGAATTCATGATTCCGCTGTATCAGCAAAACTGCAAGGTCATGTATACCGACACCGATAGTCTCATATACCACATCAAGTCGGACGATGTTTACGACAATATGAAGCGTAACATTGACAAATTTGATACGAGCGATTACGCAATGGAAAACGTGGATGGTTTACCGTTAGTCAACAAGAAAGTGCCCGGTCTCATGAAAGATGAAAATAATGGTATGGTAATGACGGAATTTGTGGGATTGAGATAAAAAATGTACGCTTTGCGAGTCGATGGTAAAAAAGACACGAAAAAGGTGAAAGGTGTGAAAAGTAATGTCGTCGCGCGAACAATAAATTTCAATGACTACACTCGCTGTTTACGGGAAGAAATTGAGATGACTCGTCAGCAGTCTTGCATAAGATCGAAGCTGCACGAAGTTTACACTATTTCAGAGTCAAAAATTGCTCTAAGTCCACACGATGACAAGCGGTATATCGTGCCGAAAAGTACGGACACTCTACCCTGGGGTCATTATAAAATAGCATTGTAAATGTGTTTGTTAGGCTACATTGTATATATTGTTATAAAATAAAAATGGATAGATATAATGAATGTAGTAATGTAAATTTGATATATATTGGAAAATATTCATGTTATATATAATGCGAGTATGTTAATGTTTACAGGATATAATAATTTATTTTTATAAGGAATGGTGAATGTATACATAAATAAAATGGTATGCCTATTGTAAATAAACTTTATTGAATTTTTCATATACTTTATAAAAGTTATTACAATTTTTTTTTGTGTATCCACGAGTTTTGAGATTTATCCATTCCCAACCATTTAACATAAAAATCATTGCCCTTTTTGCGTATTATCTTCTCCACGAGATATATGTTTGGATTGGCAGCACGTTGCAGTCCGTATTCGTAGAATCCTCCGGCTATTGGATTTCCATTTGAGTCCTCGACTAGGTACGTTACAGGATAAGTTTGTTGCACCTTGACGATTTTAAACACTTCGGTGGTCCAATTTGGTGTGAAACCTTTTTCAAATATTGTCTTGAATTTGCTTACGCGCACAAAATCATTGACTTTGAATCTTGCAGGAGCCGCAATTTTTACATTGCTGTATACGGTGGTTAAGAGTTTCTCCGCGATCGCAGGAATAACGTCGATGGGCCTCATGCCAATCGTACGATGCTTTCGAGCATTGTACTTCATAACGAGTTGCGGTAACGCATCGATCCACTTGTAATTACCATTGAGTGTAAACATTTTCCACATATTATTTTTGAGAGTGCGATTGAATCGTTCGACGACCGAGGCCTTCATAATAGAATACGTCGAATAATGATTGATGTTGTATTTCTCCATGAGTCCTTGCACGTTTACATTGTAACATTCTCTTCCTTTGTCGGTCTGAAGATTTTTCGGATATCTGCTATGATCGTGTGTGATTTTCGCGATCGTTGTACCCATTTCGTTGCCAGTTTTACTTTTCCAGGGTACGGCCCATGCATACTTGCTCAACACATCGATGACGGTGAGCATGTAATTGTAGCCTTTGTTGAAACGCGAATACGGCCGCATTTCGACTACGGAAGCCTGCCACAAATCATCATACCCACGTACGATGACACGTCTTTGCAGAAAGTTTTTTCTTGCTGGTGCATGTAATTCCTCCACGAGCTGCTTTTCTTCAGACGTTTTTTCTTCTCCGAGCATATCGTGTGTTTCACCAGACGATTTTTACAAATCTTCCTGCGTTGTGTCAGCTACAGCGTCGGTTACATACTGAATCGTTTTAGACGTATCGTTCATAGTTATTCGAAGCGTATCCTCTAGTGCAGTGAATTTCAACCGGTGTGCCGCGGCACACTGGTGTGCCGTGAGTGTATTTCTTGTGTGCCGCCAAAAAATAGGCGGATGTATGTATCACGTGATAATACCCGGGCACCGATCGTGACGAGTGTCGTTTCGCGGGGCGGTCGCCGCGGGGCGAAGTCCAATACGAAGTCTCGCCGTAAGAATTTTACAGAGATTCAAGTGTGCCGCCTTATAAAAAAGGTTGACAAACACTGCTCTAGTGCGATGAATTTCTTCTCAAATTCATCCAGGCGTTCTGTTAACAGCTTGATTTTAATTTCCACGTAACGTTTATTAGCAGCATCGTAATCCCCTTCAGGTAGGGCTACGCCTCGTATTTTACGTGATCTTGCATCGAAGCCACTAAAGGTTAGACAGAGAGCATCATCACGTCTATAATTTCTTATTAGCCCAGTCCACTGATAGTATGAATTATCCTGCGATCCAAGCGATGATCCGAATTAATTGATCGACATCTCGGTATCAATAGCGATGAAGGAATGATCATTATCATCGATGCATAGGTTAATTTATAATGAGACCCGCTTCGCGAAGTTCCTCAATAATCGACATTATCTCATTGTCGTGAGCGTTGTTACCCGCGTGTCGTGAAGCTTCCAACAAGCGCAAACGATCGACCGACTCATTGGGATCATTCCAATGCACGTAATCGATTTTGTTGTTATTTAACGTCATGGCGAGCGGTATTTCTATACCTCTTCCAGTTTTTTGGTCGAAAGTTAATGGTCCAATTATATATTTATACTTGAAGCCTTTGTTACCCAATACAGGATTGAGTATATTGCTACCACGTCGATGTGCATTTGTTGCCAACAATATACTTTTATATTTGTTTTTGTCTTCCTCGGTGTATATTGCATCGTCAGGAATTCTCTTGAAGATTAGCTCATAGAGTCCAGGGATTCCCAAGTATTTTATGCCATCGACGAATATATTATCATCATTATCCACATCGAAACGCTTATCGCCTAACATCATTCCTCCATTGGTAAATTTGACTCCATACACGTAATCCATGCTGGAATTTTTGTCCTGTGAAAGAATAGATGAAATATATTGTTGACCGAGTGGACCGAAATGTTCGCGCAATGTATTTTGACCTTCAGCCGTTTGTAATTGACGTTGAACTGTAGACACGAATGATTCGGGCGTAGTCTCAAAAACGTCTTCTTCAACAATGGTGGCTGGTTGCAAGGGTACGAGCAGCCATCGACGTATCATCCAGAGATTCCTTTCGTCGCTTGCGTTTCAACTGATTCGGTGTAGAAGTTACCAGCGAATCTTGAAATAACGAACGTGTGCGCTTCGTTCCATGTTTCACATCCTTCTCTAGGTCCTTTGCTTCCGACATACTCAACGATTCAATTTCCGGCCCAAGAGATTCAACAGCAGCTGATTGCTCAACAATCTGCTTGAGAGGTTCGGTGATTGGGTTGAAGTGTCTCTCCAATGCAAGATCTTCTTCCATTTTTCCAGTCTTCAAAGCTTGATATTTTTTGCGTATTGAGTCGCTTGTTTTTGCAATTTCCCTGGCAATCTTTTCATCAGTATCAATTGTCGTCATCATGCCCACACGAAATTATTTGTCGGTCGTTGCACAGCTGATGTCTCAATGCCGACTGACTACATTACGGTATTGCAAACTCGTTAAATCCATTTCTATATCGACCACCGGACAATGAGCTATCTTTGTCAATCACCATGAAGCCATATTTGTGATGCCAACATTTTTGACATAACACCAGAAAATCTTCATACGACATGTCCGTATTTACATGTTCATTGTAAACATGTTTCAAGTTTGTACGATCTTGTTTAAATAAAATAAGCAGATTCACATTGTCGCGTATAAGATGCTTGGGAACCTTGGCATATGTTTGGCAAAGGTAGAAACAATCAACGCTCGAGTGTCTGCCCATCGCAAAGTACTCTCTTACTGTATTTTGCTTTTCACATGCTACGTCATCGAAAATAAAAATGGAGTTCGGAAGCGCTTCGTGCGGTGGGATAACATCACTATTGTTTGAGAATTTAAAATAGCCAATTTCGTTAATCGATGTCAGCAGATTTTCCAAATATTGATATTTTGGCTGTTGAAGCGATTTCGAGTATACATATAGGTTTTCAAAATGTACACCATTTGGACTTTCTATTAAACTTAATAAAACATTGGTTGTCCCACAATTTTAAGGACCGCAAATAATGCTGCGTATCGTAAGTGGCAGCATGTCTCCATGCTTGCGTACTTGTTGGCCCTCCATTACTCTATCGTCGAAATTGGTCACTTGAATCACCGTCGCTTGTTGCACGAAACGCATGTTTTCTCTCTCGAATCCAAACACACATTCGCCCAAAATGCGTCGTGTGAGGAGTATTTATAGGAGTGCACCGAGCCAAATTCGCTCAGTATTGAGAATGTTTTTGTACCTATCGGACGACTGCACTATTCTCCGCTTAATGGCTCATCAATTACAGTTTATTCCAAAAATTGTTTTGTTACAAAATTTTCATCACTTCGTTGACATTTTGTGGGAGAGGCTTCCCGAACATATAAAGGCTGATTCGGAAGTACAGCAATATCGCCGATGCACGCACCATTGGAATTTACTGGGACAGCTAATACACATTGACGGTCCAGCACCGTTTATAAATAATTGTGCCGAATGTCAAAGAGAAAAGGCAACGGTTTGTTAAATCGTGCAATAAATGCACTTCCGATCGAGTTACATATTCCCGGATACCAATTTTGTGGACCAGGCACTCAGTTAGAGCAAAGATTGGCACGGGGTGATCGTGGTATAAATCCATTGGACGCCGCTTGTCGCGACCACGATATAGCCTATTCTCGAAGCAATCATTTAGGCGAAAGACACGTTGCTGGTAATATACTTGCAACAACGGCACGAAAACGTATTACTGCGAGAGATTCGACTTTTGGCGAGAAAACAGCAGCGACCGCTGTTTGGGCAGCTATGAAAGCAAAAACGAAATTCGGCATGGGAATGAAGACAAAGAACTCATCGACAAAGAAAAAAAACCCGTTAAGAAGAGCATTCTGCCGATAGAAAAGCGTGGCGGAATTTTGCCAATGTTACCATTGCTGGGAGTTCTTGGTTCACTGGCTGGTGGGGCAGCTGGGATAGGAAAGGCTGTGAATGATAGCAAAGCGGCGCAACGTCAACTTGAAGAAATACAACGTCATAATCGAGCTATAGAAGGCTATGGGCTCTATCTCGCTCCCTACAAGCGTGGACAAGGATGTTCAACTAAGAAAAAAAACCGTTAAAACACGGTGAAAATGCCCATGGGTGTAACAACTAATGTACAATTTGGAATTGTACGGTACAATTGGAATGCTTAGCCAGGCGCATGCGCATACCATTCTTCAGAGGGGTCTTCATGCGCAATAATTTACCAGTTTGTGGTGGCGTGCAACTAGATGAGAGCGGTATAATAAATTTGGATGACGCCGATGGCCCCGGTACGCATTGGGTAGCCTATACCAAGAGGGGGAGTCATATAATATATTTTAATAGTTTTGGAAATCTTCGACCGCCCAAGGAGTTGGTGCGATATTTCGGACCAAATACCACAAAAATACAATACAATCGAGAATCTTATCAGAATTATAATCAGAGTATTTGCGGGCAATTGTGCTTGCAATTTTTCCAAAACATCGATGATCAATATGTATTTAAGCCGTGACAATGTGTCAATCAACTCAGTATTCGAGGGAAACATGTCACTGACGCTTACGTTGACCGGCAAGAGTAGCCTTCTAACCGCAAATTATTTTCCCGCTATAGATTTCAATGATGACTGTTATGAGCTCGGTTTGACAGATTTGGAAACTTATCACACAATACCAAATGTGAATTCATCAAACAACAAATTTTATTTTGACAATGATGACAAGGAAATTATAATCCCTGAAGGATCGTATGAACTGAGAGCCATAAATGCGTATCTGAATCGTGCAATTTTACTCAAAGGGGTTGATAGCGGTGATGATGTTGAAAATGAAAATGTTCCTCTAAAGGTTGATAACGATGACCTCAACGAAAATGGCGAATACCCAATCGTGCTACGCGCTAATCATAACACACTAAAGAGCGAAATCAAATGTGCGTACAGAATAAATTTCACTAAACCCGACAACGTAGGATCCCTGTTGGGATTTTCATCAAATCGAATACTGCATCCCTGGAAATGGTAGGAATCTGATATACCGATAAACATAATGAATGTCAACATTATCCGCATAGAATGTAGTGTCACCACTGGTGCGTACTGCAATGGCGAGCGTGTACACACGATACATGAATTTTCGCCGAGCGTACCACCAGGATATAAAATATCGGAAACGCCTGCGCAAATCATTTATCTTCCGATCGTTGTGCGGAGCATTACGGATCTAACGATACGTATCGTGGATCAAAAGGGAACACTACTCGATTTTCGAGGAGAAGAAATTACGGTGAGATTGCACATACGAAAGCGACGCTTGTGATGCTCGTTCTGTACGACACGGAATACACCAGAGACAATATTTCTACGCGAGATAATACGAACCCACACGATAATACTCTTGCAAGAAGACAAGCGGCATTGAGTGTTAAATTACCCGCAAAGAAGAAACTCAGTGCAGCGAATCGTGAATTTTTAGAATCTCTGGGATTTATTGTACGACATACTTGAGGTAAAAGAATGACTGACGTTTTGAATATCAGTGGGGGGCCAATCTTTGACGATCGTATCATCAAAATTGAGACTCATACGTACAATCCGTATGCCAACTCAACGTTTGGACACAGTGATGAAATACGAATTCCTATACAACGGAAAGTTTACGGTGCTTAAAAAACCTGATGATCACGCAATAGTAGTATTGGGAAACAATTGCGTTGCATTCATGTTTGATGAAGTTCGTTATGAGCTCGATGGTGTGGAGATTGATCGCAATCGAACCGTTGGAATAACAACCACGATTAAAAACTACATCTCTCTAAGCCCTGAGAGGAGTCATACTTTGAAAAATGCTGCGTGGGATGTAACACATAATAATGGGGGAAAATACTTCAATTTTTGTGTACCTCTCAACATATTGCTAGGATTCTGTGAAGATTACAAGCGCGTTGTTATCAATGCTCGTCATGAGCTAATTCTGATACGTTCGCGAAATGATAACAATTGCGTATGCAGTCAGCATCCATTAGTAGAGGCAGAAGTTGAATTGCTCAAAATACAATGGCGTATGCCTCACGTAATATTAAATGAGATAACTAAATTGTCATTACTTCGAACATTGGAGAGTGGGCGATACTTGAAAATGAGCTTTCGCTCTTGGGATCTATACGAGTATCCACTGCTTCAAAGCACAACGAAACACTCATGGACTATGAAAGCTGCCTCCCAGCTAGAGAAACCAAGATATGTAATATTTGCGCTGCAGACTGGCAAAAAAATTCTATGGCAAAGGACATTACACTATTCGACGACTGCAAGCTCACCAATGTTAAACTTTATCTCAACTCGGAATCCTATCCTTACGATGATTTGAATTTGGACTTTGACAAAAACAGATTCGCCATTTTGTTCAATATGTACGCTCGATTCCGTAAATCTTATTACGGCTGTAATAGTGATAATTCTTTGCTCACTATCGCAAAGTTTCAATATAACGGCCCTCTCACGGTTATCGATTGCTCGCGTCAGAACGAGTCTGTGAAAAATGCTACCGTGGACGTGCGAATAAAGTTTGAATGTAAGGAGGATTTGCCACCAAATACTACTGCCTATTGTTTGATCTTGCACGATCGCGTTGTTGAATATTGTCCATTGACAAACATGGTTCGTAAAATTGTATAGATCAGCAAGTAACCCCCGCTCGATAAATCAATAATTTAAAGACGAGTTTCTTAAATATTGACCCAGTCATCAATTGATCTTGCTATCGACTTGATCGAGCCATACATCTTCGTTATGTCTGTACCTACATTTGTCGATCTACAAGGGTTCATTGTTGGGAGAAACTTTGTCGTGAAGGAAGTAGCGATTCTGAGAGCGGAATGTGTGCTCTCTCATTACATTTTCGCGAGTATCATACCATGGAGACTTCTCACAAAATCTGAGAGATACGAAGCGTCATGGCTGATTCGGAATCATCATGGTCTAAAGTGGGCCTATGGAAACGTTCCATATAGCATGGCTCAAGGTTTAATAACGGCTGCAGTTGTGGGCCCAACGGAAGACGATATGTATCCTATCGTATATGTTGACGGCCATGAAAAACGAGAATGGCTAGCTGATATATTAAATACGAAAAATGATCTAGTTATTGAAACGTTGGACGTGGACTTTGGCGATATGGATATCTTAAGTAAATTAGGCGTAAGCTATACTCTACGATGCGAAAAGCATGAAAAAAATTGTGCATTACAAAATGTATTTAAAATGTTTAATTGGTGGTTGAATCATAGATTCATGCAAATAAACGAAATGTGACATTATGTGATTTTTTAATTCTCCTCACCCCTTTCTTTGTTACATTATCTGTTACGAGATTACACAGTTGTATAAAATATTGTTCTTAAACGTTCGAGAGACGTACGTGAGACGTTCGGAGACGTTCGGAGACGTTCGTGATACGTTCATGAGACGTTCGTGAGACGTTCGGAGACGTTCTTGAGACGTTCAAGAGACGTTCGTGAGACGTTCGGAGACGTTCGTGTGACGTTCATGAGACGTTCGTGAGACGTTCGGAGACGTTCGTGTGACGTTCATGAGACGTTCGGAGACGTCCGTAAGACGTTCATGAGACATTCGTGAGACGTTCGTGACACGTTCGGGAGACGTTCCTGAGACGTTCGGAGACGTTCGGAGACGTTCAAGAGACATTCGTGAGACGTTCAGAGACGTTCGTGAGACGTTCATGAGACGTTCGTGCGACGTTCATGAGACGTTCGTAAGACGTTCAGAAACGTTCGTGAGACGTTCGTGAGACGTTCATGAGACGTTTGGAGACGTTCAAGAGATGTTCGTGATACGTTCGTGAGATGTTCGGAGACGTTCGGAGACGTTCATGAGACGTTCGTGAGACGTTCGGAGACGTTCAAGAGACGTTCATGAGACGTTCGGAGACGTTCGTGATACGTTCGTGAGATGTTCGGAGACGTTCGGAGACGTTCATGAGACGTTCGTGAGACGTTCGGAGACGTTCAAGAGACGTTCATGAGACGTTCGGAGACGTTCGTGAGACGTTCGTGAGACGTTCGGAGACGTTCGGAGACGTTCTCGAGACCTTCGGAGACGTTCGTGAGACGTTCGGAGACGTTCGTGAGACGTTCGGAGACGTTCGCAGACGTTCGGGAGACGTTCATTAGACGTTCGGAGACGTTCGTGAGACGTTCAAGAGACGTTCAAGAGACGTTCAAGAGACGTTCAAGAGACGTTCAAGAGACGTTCAAGAGACGTTCAAGAGACGTTCAAGAGACGTTCAAGAGACGTTCAAGAGACGTTCGTGAGACGTTCGAAAGCGTTCAATAGATGTTCGAAGACGTTCGTGGGTTTGTTTGGGTTTGTTTGGGATTTCACCCAAACAAACCCAACAGCTTTAGTCGTTGAATGTCTAAAGTTAAATGTATATCTCGCTCTATCTCACATGCATGCGATGCGGTCGCTCCATCTCCATTCTCGCTCTCTCTCATGCATACGTGTAATCCGATCGCTTCTCTCAGCGACACGGGTCAACCAACTTGGCTCTCTGGCGAGGGTCGCTAAATAATGAAATCCGTGAAATTAACAATATAAGACAAAAATAAATCAACAATAAATTTTAAATATATAAAGATCAATAATCGATTATCAATTAATCGATAATCGATATATACCCCCCCCCCCGCTGCCGCTCCAGCGACTTCCCCCTCTCAGTGTGACGTCAGCTTCTCCGCCGAGTCTCCCTCCCCGCGTGACGTCATACCCCACCCCGCGTGAACCCCCCGCCCCGCACCCCCCTCAGAGGACCTGGGTTAGAACCGGCCTAGCTTTACTACTTGTATTCACTGTAGCAAAGACATCTTTTTTAAGGAAAACAGTGAAGGAAACCCGAGTGGGATTGAATTCTATTTTACATTTTTCCTGCGACGAGTGCTCTGCAACACACACACACACATACACACACACGCACGCACACACACACGCACACACACACGCACACGTACGCACACACGTACACACGCAGCCACGCACGCACCCACGCACGCACACACGTACACACGCAGCCACGCACGCACGCACACACACAAACACGCACACGCACACATGCACGCACACGCACACGCGCACACACACACACACACACCCACACACGCACGCACGCACGCACACACACACACACACACACACACACACACACACACACACGCACACACACGCACACACGCACATACCCACACACGCACACCCTAACAGCAACGGTGACACAACCTGCCTCGGTAGCGAAAAAGACTACCAATATAGGGAAAGTTCGAGTTGGCTGGGCAGTCTGTCGAATCCGAGAGATAGTGAAGCCAACTAAGTGCTTCAAGTGCAAGTTGCAAAAGCACGGTGGACAGATCGAAGTGCTGCATCAAATGCGGTGGCGAAGGTCACAAGGCCGAAAAGTGCGCTGCAGAGCCCCGCTGTGCTCTGCGTAGTGGCAAAGAGGATGATGATGCTTGCAAGCATGCGGCAGGAAGCTTCAAATGCCCAGCGTATAAGAAGGCCTACCAGACGCTCATCCGAAAGCGAGAATGAGAGTACTGCAAGTGAATCTTAATCACTACGAAGTGGCACAGGATCCGCTTATGCAGACTGTGCGGGAGCACAAGGGTGACGTGGCGATCATCTCGGAGCCATACAAAAATCTCGACCACCATTTCTGGGTAGCGGATAAAGCGGGCAAAGCTGCTATCTGGGCCTGCGGCGAGTATCCATTCCAGGACATTTCAAAGAGACTGGAAGACGGCTTTGTTAGGGCAAAAATAAACGGCGCTCACATCTTCAGCTGCTACATGCCACCGAGCATGACACTGGAGAACTTTGAAGAAAGTCTGGACCGGCTGGTAAAAGACCCCAAGGATCGGACTCCACATGCGATTGCGGGTGACTTCAATCCCTGGGCACTGTACTGGGGCAGTAAAAAGACGGACAAAAGAGGTCAGGCACTCTTGGAAGCACTGTCCGTACTGAACCTAGTTCTGCTCGACGATGGCAAGGTACCAACGTACTGCAAGGGAGATGCCTCCTCGATGATAGACCTCACATTCGTCTGTGGTGGACTCGCTAACGGCGGTACACGCTGGCAGGTATCGGGGATCTATACACATAGTGACCATTGCGCCATCACATGGGAAGTGTCGAGGCGCAAGCGACGGACGTTAGGTGGTTCCAAGGTCCTCGGCTGGAAAACAAACATGTTCGACATAGACGTGTTTCGCGAGGCCTTGGACGGCAGTAAAATGGAAACCGACAACCAAAACGCGGAGACTAAAGCCCAAGAACCGATGAAAAGGGTAGCAAGGGCCTGTGATGCTACGATGCCGAGAAGACGGGAAGGAAACAATCACCCCCTATGTATTGGTGGAACGATACAATTGCTGGGCTACGACGCGAAACCAACCGAACGAGGCGGCTAGCCCAAAGAGCTAGGGGCAAGAATTTGCACCAAGCACTAGAGGCGAAGCACAAGGCGACACGAACTGCGCTGGCTAAGGCAATCAAGCGGAGCAAAAGGCAAAGCTCGATCGAGCTACTCGGTGAAGTCGAAGGTGATGCCTGAGGCAGGCCTTACAAGGTAGTCATGACCTGCCTGAAAGGGCAGTCAAGTCAACAACCTACCGACCCAGACCAACTCAAGAAGATAGTGTCAACTCTCTTCCCCCAACAAGAGAAACTCAACTATCAAATGGAAGTTGAGGACATTGAAGCTATCCCGCCTGTTACGCAAGAGCAGCTGCTCCGATCGTGCAGAAAGATGGGCAATAAGAAGGCACCGGGAATGGATGGCATCCCGAACATCGCTATTAAAGCAGCCGTCAAAGAAGCTCCCGCATTGTTCATAGAAATGTACAGTGCATGCCTCAGGGAAGGCAAATTTCCTGATCCATGGAAATGGCAGCGACTTGTTCTCTTGCCAAAGAGCAAAAAACCGCCGGACGATCCATCGTCATATCGTCCGTTGTGCATGTTGGACACCGCAGGAAAAATCTTGGAGAGAATTGTCCACAATCGGGTAGAAGCTGCTATCGGGAACTCCCTAGCAGTCAATCAGTACGGCTTTCGTAAGTCCAGATCGACGCTAGACGCGATAACCCGCGTAGAAATTTCGATGGGGCCCAGATCAGCAGTGGCAGATTAAGCCCGTCGCACAGTAGGAGAAAAGCCCAAAAACCTGGCCAAAACCCCAAAAAATAAATTTTCGAAATAGGGTCAGTTGAGTAGTCATTCAGGTAGAGGACTAGTAACTGCATTCTATTGTGGAAGGGAAAGCCCTTTAAGTGTATACCTGCGCCGCAGCGTCAGTTGGCAGTTAGTGTTCGTGAAGAGTGTACGTGTCACGCGCTGAACAGACGAAAATAACGCTGACTTCAAAAACCCATAACTTTAAAGTGACGGGTTTAATTTCAATTCTGCAACATGGATATGACTTCTGGAGGTATGTAGAACATGTTTTTACATCGGTTGAATCTAAAGTTTATGTATAAATGATTGAAATGTAGTATAGCCTTCGGCATAAATAAAATTGAATAATTTTGAAAACTTATATTTTCAACGGTCCGAAAAGTTATATATTTTGTCACATTTTGCAAAGCTCCTAGTCTCGGCCTTTAGTTTAATGTATAAGCTTTCGAAATTTACAAGAGTTACCTGCGGAAAACGTGCGTCTTGTCCGTTATGATTTTTTTCGCATCGTGCGGTAGCCGAGCGTGCACGCGGCACTATTGAGCAGCCTCTGCGCCTCTACCTGAGAATGGGTGAAGTAGCATCATAACGGACAAGACGGCTGTTATACGCTTGAAATAAATTATTTTAATATATATGTATGTGTATATATATATATATAAATTTTCTGTGATTTAATTATGATATATACGTATGCATATATATATATACATATTAAAATCAACCACATAAAAATTTCTTAAATATGAATGAAATGTTATAACATTCAAATAAAATATTTGAATATATATATATTATATAGTAAGCAAAGCTTTCTTTTAACCAAATCCATGTCAATATTTTCTGTCTAATTTTCTTAAAATTATTTCAATTATTGCGGTTATTTATTTGGTAAAATAATGTACATTGTTCAAGTTTTTGTATTAATTGAAAATTTTATCTTTTCCTTTAACACCAATTTTCTACAATTTTATGTCTTTATTACAGGATCCGGTTACAAAGAATTGGTGCTGATAAGGAAAGAAGTATTTCTGATAATCAGCGAGCATTTATCCGATAAATTCGCTTCCTTGATCGAATTTATGGTAGAAAAAATTTCCAAGGACACCGGACGTATAGTTGTAGTGCCTGAGGACTCGAAACAGACTTTTTCGATACTCTTCAATCAAATGAGAACGAGGTGGCAACAAGCTCACAGAAAATCCTGTGTATTTTTCAAGAATAACGGTGAATGGCTTAGCAAGCAGGTATGTTTTGCCGCACCTACAGACACTGTAGTAACAAGCCCGGGTAATACGGGCGGCCGCCCGTCCCTTGAGTTTACAATGTCCAGTGAAAGATCTAAACGAAGGAAGACCCAAGATATTCGTACATCGTTCAACTCGGTCGAGTTAGCATACGCTACTCAGATGAGCCTTCGCTCTTCAGGACAATCCGACGCCGCAAAAGTTATTAAGGACGTAACAATGACGAGTCCTTTAAGAGCTTCCAAGTATCGTAAAGCTTACTCAGCAACGGATGAAATTACTTTATCCGAAGAGGCTGCACTTTCCGCTATGATTGAATATAAATTCTCCAAGAGTACTTACCAGGGAATGAGAAGATTAGGGAAGGAAAATAACTGTAAGCTATATCCGTCTTACGAAAAAGTGATGAAAGCAAAAAAGCGTTGTTATCCACCACGTGATGCAATCAGGATTACAGAGAGTAGTGCAGAAGTCCAACTACAGGCACTATTAAATCATACAGTTGAACGTATTTTACTCGTCCAAAATGTACTCATTCAAAGATTGACTCCAGATAATGTTCGTAAAATGGACTTGATTTGCAAGTGGGGTTGCGATGGAAGTTCTGGGCAAAGTGAATATAAGCAGACGTTCAGTGATGACAGCAAATCTGATGCGCATGTATTCTTTACTTCAGTCGTGCCATTACAACTCGTGTGTTATGATCAACAATCGAAGGAAGAAATAGTTGTTTGGAAGAACCCCAGACCCTCGTCTCCACGATTTTGTAGACCGCTTAGACTACTGTTTCTACGCGAAGACACAGAGTCAACACTTAATGAAGTCCAAATTGTTGAAGAACAAATAAAGTCACTTCGTCCATTCGACAGTGTAATAGATGGAAAAGAAATCTCCGTAATGTACAAGTTGTTGTTCACCATGATAGATGGTAAAGTTTGCAACGCTGTATCATTGACGAAATCTGCTCAACGGTGCTATTTGTGTGGAGCAACCAGCAAAGATTTTAATGCCATCGACACTGTATTGCAAAGGGAAATCAATGAAACAAATTTGAAGTTCGGATTGTCGACGCTGCATGCGTGGATACGGTGCTTCGAGTATTGCTTACACGTGTCTTACAAACTCGGCATTAAAAAATGGCAAGCTCGAAGTGCCGAAGAAAAAAAAATTACCCAGGAACGCAAGAGGGCCATTCAAGAAGGATTCAAGAAGCAATTGGGTCTAAATATCGATCGCCCAAAGCCTGGATACGGCAGCAGCAATGATGGCAACACAGCTCGGCGATTCTTTGAAAATTCGACGGTTTCCGCTGCGATAACGGGGGTCAACGAAGAAGTTATTAAACGCTTGTACGTAATCCTACAAGTTATATCGTGTGGCCACGAGATAAACTGTGAAAGATTTGAACAGTATGCTATTGAAACGGCAAGAAAGACCGTTGCATTATACCCTTGGTACTCCATGCCTACTTCGGTGCACAAACTATTAATTCATGGTCCAGTGATAATAACTCATGCTCTATTACCAATCGGCCAATTATCCGAAGATGCTCAGGAAGCTCGAAACAAAGACATCAAACGATATCGAGAAGATTTTGCGCGAAAAAGTTCCAGGGTTAAAACTATGGAAGATGTTTTTCATCGGCTCTTAGTTACTTCTGATCCGTACATTTCAAGTGTCAGAAGACTACCACAGAAGAAGCTGAAGAGTTTGTCGCCGGAAGCTGTAGCGATGTTGATCGCTCCTAAAGTGACTGCTGCAGCAGACGAATTTTGCGCCGAGATTGAAGCCGTGCCGGGAGTTGTAATAGATACAAACTCGGATAATGATTCTGACTCCGACTCCGACTCCGATTACGATTTTGATTAAGAATAAAATTTTCTATTTTTGAAACGTTCCGTATGTATTTTGGAAATAAAAATAATAATTGCGTAGAATACACTGTTCACGTTTATTTTATTATGATGATTTTTTTAAATATACTAATTTATCTATTTAGCAGGATACTCGGCCATTTTGTTTATAACAATTTGCTGTAAGCTCTTTGTTGCAAGTTATAAACAATAGATATCGGATTGGTAATCAGCGACCTTGAAAACCCGTATATACCAATTTTTGTCAACATCTGGTAACTTTTTAACGTTCATGTCGGCCATATTGGATCGGCCATTTTTTTACGATAATTTGGCTTGCGGATTCGTAATCAGCGACCTTGAAAACCCGTAAATACCAATTTTTGTCGACATCTGGCAACTTTTTAACATTCATGTCAGCCATATTGGATCGGCCATTTTGTTTACGATAATTTGGCTTTCAGATTCGTAATCAGCGACCTTGAAAACCCCTGTAAGCCAATTTTCATTCCCGTCAAAGGTCATTTGAGGTTTTGGCCAGGTTTTTGGGCTTTTCTCCTACTGTGCGTCGGAGGCCCGGGGCGGCATATAAATGAGGCCCCCGGTCTGCTAAAAAATGGATGTATTATTGATGATATGTAATTTTACTATACGCCCTACTTATGATATGGGTAAAAAAGTTAGAATACTGATCAGCATTCAACACAGCACCTAGCAGGTAGAGTGCAAAGAAATAATGAAGACTATAATAAGAAAGTAACTTTTACTGTACTTACATGTTTAAAAACAAAGCTTTTGCTTTGTAACTATTTTACATGTTTTCGTGCTTTCATTTAACAGAACTTCTCAATAACGTCGTTGAAATCTATTTCCCTTGAAACTTTCCTTTCAAATGATAGAATGGACAGATTGACTAGGCGTTCTTGGTTCATCATAGATCGACGAATTTTTAAAATAAATTTCAGTTTAGAAAAACTTCTCTCGCATGATGCGGCCGAGAAACAAATGATCAAGAAGTATTGGATTATAAGTGATAAACAGGGTACAGATTTACTGAAGTCCCAGCTAATGATAATAAAGGTTTGATACAGGTTTGGAAACGACCACGATATGTTAGGCGTGCCCCTTAGGCGTCCATCTACTTTTCTTTACATTTTTCGCCACTACGTGGCATTGCTATTGGCGGGTACATGTGTGACATGGACCGAATATCTTCTGTCTGTCTCTCCCACTCTCCAGATCGAGGCGCATGCGCCGTCGACTTTGCCCCCGAATATTTTATGAGGATACGAATAAAAAACCAAATGAACAAATAATACGCTTACTGAAGACTAAACTGATTGATAGACCCATTCTCTAAAAAGTCGCAGCTACGAAAACTTGTCTGCTAGTCACATATTTCTAGGTTTAATTCTGAATATTTTTCCTAAACATTCGGTGACCGGATGTTTGTATTGTCGCTAAGAAATCGTCATAATATTTTACACGTGTGAGCAGTTTATATCTGGCATCTACAGTTATTTGGTGTTTAAATTATTACATAGAAATGTGGCCAGCGCGTTATCTCCATAAAGCGCCGTATAAAGGAGACCTTTTTTAGAGTTGTCATTTTTCGTTGAAACTTCGGTAAATTGGCTTGCAATTTTACCCGTATACGCGGATGTATTTTTACTTTATTATAGACGAAAATCAATTAATTGTTAAATATTCGAGATCGTGAAAGAAATGCCTTAAGAGCATGAGATGACACACGGACCGCGATTATCGTTCACATGACAACACGGAAATTATAAGTAGGGTGAGATCACAGAAGACCGTGGGTGGGGGATATCCTCCGATAGGAGCGACGCATGTGGCGGCGAGCGGAATAAAAAGTGGATCTTGTAACGGTGCCTCACAGCAACGGGCGGCTAACAGTGTTGACAACTTCGTGGATTTTTCACGTAAACTGGTGGTTTAGACATCCCTTTTAGTGGATAAAATTTGTTTTGGTTTGGTTTTGGATTAGTGGCTGGTGGTTTTTGTTAGTGGTGAGCAAGATATTCAACCACTAACGTGTAAACAAATTTATGATACATTATGTTTTGCTATGACAAGGCCCTTTGACACAAAGTGTATCAACTTTTATGGTGTAGGCAACAC
This sequence comes from Ophion slaviceki, assembly GCA_944452715.1. Classification (NCBI taxonomy): domain Eukaryota; kingdom Metazoa; phylum Arthropoda; class Insecta; order Hymenoptera; family Ichneumonidae; genus Ophion; species Ophion slaviceki. The sequence goes on from OX101783.1 coordinate 56,259,826, forward strand.
TACGATCTTGTAAATACCTACCAGCGCCATGGGGATTGCCTGAATAATGTTTTGGTTGTATATAGATTTGAATGAATATAGACCACAGGGTATAGTCATTGAATCGAGTTCAATTTGCTTGAAAAAGTATGTTTTGAAATACTTCATAATTTTGTTATGTAAGTGCATCAGATGTAGTTGCTTGCTTACTAGACCGTAAGCCGTAACACCAAGCGGTATTAGAGGTTTTCTGGTGGTTCGCAGAACCGCTTATGGTGGGTATAACAAAACAAGTTGGCAACAGCGGCGGCTACTATATTTATTTTGGCTTGTAACAAGTTACAAGTTATAATGTAATTTTACGACAGTAAGGTTCAGATTGGTTGATTTCCCCTGTTGTTATTCTTTAGTACGTATGGATGTAATTTCTTTAGTACGTATGTATGTCATTTTATTACGAAATTTCTCAATTGTTCAGATCTAGTATTTATGTTTCGCGCCAAAGCCACCATAGGGTGAGCAGGGCCCGCCGCGCGGGGCGCACCATTTTTATGGCGCTGGCTATAAGTAGGTAGAGCTTTATGCTATATTGACAATTTCTATCATGACCTGGGGGGCTATTACGGTTCTCTGTTCGAGTGAAAATGACAAAAGTGAGCAGCTCACCCTATTACGGTTCTCTTCACCTAGTGAAAATGTGAGATTATTCACGTAAGTTTACTCAACAGGAAATATCATGTCGAAAATCGAAATGCGCATGCGTGAGCGTCATCCTAACGCAGCGACGACACGTCCAGAGCTAACACATAACACAAGTTACTATGAAATAGTTGATTCAGAGACGGTAGCATCTCGACACCGAATAATTAATAAAATTCAGCAACTTACAGTTGATATCGTAGTGAGTTAAGTAATGTCATCCGATAATGATGAATAATTTGCTGGTGATTGTGGTTCTGCGAGATCGGAAAAATCGAATGCTTCGTATACGACGATCACTGTGCAATGCCTTGGATCCCTTCAGTATAACGGAACAAGAATATATTGCATAATAGTTCGATTTATTAACATAAAACAATAATTCTATCACTGTATTATAAAAACCGTTTCATGTTCTAATATGATACAAAAATTACCAGTATTTTTTTATTTGAATGGCTGTGTCGCAATCTGCCTCGTGGAAAGTCTTCGTCTTTTTTCATGAAATCTAATGACATTTGTTTTTTTTCGGTAACATTCACATTGCAAACTCAGATTCTATTTAAACTTGTTGCTTATTCCAGTGAAGAGGTTGTTTTTGTCGATGCGCACATCTTTCGTTTTGGGCTGGGTTTGATAAGCGTGCTAGTATACCCCTTCTGAGGTGTCGTGAAAATGTGAGATCACTAGCCGGAAGTTCCTAGTGATCTGACATTTTCACCCGACCGATCTGTAATAGCGTGACTAAACTCACGTGAGATGAAAATGCGAGAAGTGAGAAGTCTCACCCGAGAACCGTAATAGGCCCCCTGATAACAGGTAAATTAGTACCTACCTACCTATGTTTATATTTTGCATAAGTACCGGGCCTCCAACTCCAAACTGCCCCTTATTGAATATATTTCGGCCTTGGTTGGAATTTGACTAAAAAATGACTTCTCGAGATTTGGAGGCCCCCCAGGACCAGAGGCCCGGGGCGGACCGCCCCCTCCGCCCCCCCTTAGTCCGCCACTGCAGATCAGGGCCCGATCAGGTTGCCGGACTGCCCTGGTAGGGCACTAATAAGGCAGCCTGAAAGGGCCCTACTAGGCAATATAACGTTGTGTCACATATGGGCCTGATCTGGTTGCCTGATCAGGCCCCTATCAGGTTGCCTGATCAGAAAGAAATGCATACAATATTTCAAAAAACCAAAATGGACTGAACCACTTAATTTAGAGTTCCACTACAATGATTTTGTATCATAATTCGTCATTCCCTGGCCTGCTGAAACGTTTTTGTTCGAAGAAAATATTACGCCTAATGGGAATCGAACCTCGTACCTTCCTACTCAAAGCTATGCACGCTGCCCCTATGCTACCGAGTGCTTGTAACATCTTGGTCCCAGATATGGCATAACAGACCAAATGAATTCTTATAATTATTTGTTGTATCACATAAAGTATATAAATTAGTTAATATCATTGTGACAATTAAAGAAGTTTATCGAATAACATGCTATAGATTTTTGAAACTTAACCTTATTTATATTTATTTTATTTATATAATAAAAATAATTTATATATATATATATAGTTCCTCTCTCTCTCTCTCTCCCTTCGCCTTACAAAGCTGCCGAAATCTTCTAACACGCATCCGAGTTGCATAATGTTTTTCGTCGTGACAGTCTATAGCACCTTTTTTAAATAGAATTCAGGAATGCATCGAAAATCCGAAGCTACGATGCTGTAAAATCGAAGTTTCCATGTGAAAAATGAGAGGTTATGTGCATCTAGCGACTGCTGAGGCAGGCATAGGGCAAGCCTATTTATGGCCTCATCAGGGAAAGCCATAGGAGGGCCTATCAGGGCAAGCCTTCGTAGGGCCCTATCGGGGAAAGCCTTAGTAGGGCCACATTAGGGACAGCCTCAGTAAGGCCCTCTCATGGAAAGCCTTAGTAGGGCCTATCAGGGCAAGCCTTGGTAGGGCCCTATCGGGGAAAGCCTTAGGAGGATCTTATCAGGGACGGCCTTAGTAGGGCCATTTAAGTATAGCCTGATGTAGGGCCTAAATACTTCCGGCCCGATCGGGGCCGGATCAGGATGTCCGTAATAGGCGTTACCCCTATCACACCCCGATCGGGGCCTGATCCTGGTCAGGCTAACTCTAAGAAATTTCTTCTCGGGAAGCCACGTGGTCACTACAGCGAGCCAAGCTATCTCCGGGACAAGATGGAAAGGTGGGGGCAAAGAAGTATTGCCTCGTGGTCGCCCTCGATATCAAAAACGCTTTTAATTCAGCCAGGTGGGGTAACATCTGCTCTGCGCTGGATAAGCTGAACGTGCCATCCTACCTGAAAAGGATAATAGGAAGCTAACTTGACAACAGGTTCCTGAAGTATGACACAGAAGATGGACCACGAGAGTACAAAATCACTGGGGGCGTACCTCAAGGCTCGATGCTCGGTCCACTTCTGTGGAGCATAATATACGACGGCTTGTTGAAACTAACACCGCCACAAGGAGTAGAGATAGTCGCCTTTGCCGATGACGCCGCAGTGGTTATCGTTGCGAAATACCTGGAAGAAGCTAACAGGATGTTCGACGAGACATACACCCAGATCCAGCACTGGATGGGCACAGCTGGCTTGAAACTAGCTGAGCACAAGACAGAGGCTGTGCTGGTCACCAGCAGGAAGAAAATAGAGACGATAGAGCTGACTGTGGGACATCACACAATTACGTCACAGACCAGTATAAAATACCTGGGTCTGATGATCGACGCACGACTCAGCTTCAAATTGCACGTAGAGTACGTCGTTGGCAAGGCGGGAAAGGTTAGAGCGGCATTGGCGCGACTGCCCTAGCGGAATGGAAGACCGAAAAAAACCTTTGTCATCGGTCACGGTCATTTTCTGCCCTTTTTGAACCGGAAAAAGTGACCGAGCAGTGACCGAACAACGTATTTTTGAGGTTAGTCACTTGACCGGTTTTTTTTCGGTTTTCGGTCAATATAATAAAAGTAAGGTTAGTCACTTGATCGGTCTTCGGTCACTAGGGTGTTTCAGTCACCGACCGTAGTAGTGACCGAAGGCGACCCGAAGTGCATGGGGCAGAGAGAGGGTCCTTCTGGAACGCTATTGGAAATATAATAATAGAAATTCGTACACAAAAACATCAGTGAATTTCAACGTTTTTTTTTAATATCTTGAAATAAACCAAACAACAATAACACTTTTGTATCCATTTAATACTCATCCTCTTCCTCCTCCTCCTCTTCGTCGGAGTCGGTTTCCATCTCGGAACTTATTTTTTCTTCTTGTCTCTTTTTGGCCTCTGTCCTTTGTTCTTAGCACCTTCGCTCGGTATCTTTCGCTCTTTAATTCGATGGATAACCATTCGCGTACTTTGGCTGCCGTTAGCCTCTCCTGATGATTTAGACGACGGCAATGTTGGAGTTTCCGGCATGCAACTGTAACATAAACACGGCATTGTTATTTTTTTGTAACAAGGTAAATGGTAGCCCATTTAGAAATATAACCTGCTACGCTCGAATTGTTCATTATTTGAGATCATTTACCGTATAGACCCTCTATCTCTCTGTCGCTCACAACCGGATAGCCCTCGCGTCCCAACGTCCGTTTAACTACGAGTTTTAATCGTTGATTCTGGGACCACAACCCTTCTACCAGCGCACACGACATATAAACGTCGATATTGAAAAGAACTCATCAAATGTGTTGCTCAGCATCGCGTTGCTGCGTCAGGCAGCGTTCAATATGGCTGCGCATGAAGAGACGTGTTGCGCCAGCGTGTACGTTGAGCGACTACTCTATCGAGGACTCCTCGGCGGGGAGGCGAGGATTGCCGAAAACCGAGAGTACACCACGTGGAATACGCTTATCTATTATTTATATGAAGTGAATACTCAGTGCATAGGATATTATAACGTATATGTATAATGCAGTGCACATGCTCGTACTTTTTTCTTCACAATATTTTAATTTCATTTTGTTTACAAAGCAGCAGCAGCAGCGTGGAAAATATATGTGGCATACATACATACGTAACGTGCTACACGAAATAGCAATAATTGCAAGAAAAGAATGTATATTTCTTTTCATTCTTGTCAACATATAATAATTATTTCCTTTTTCATTTACAGATGGAAAATCGGATGAAACACCTCAAGTGTCCATTGACTAACCTCACTTTTATTACAGTGATCGAAAAACGAAAAAAAAAAACGGTCTAGTGACTAACTTAATTTTTATTTCAGTGACCGAAAACCGAAAAAAAACGGTCAAGTGACTAACCTAACTTTTATTTCAGTGACCAAAAACCGAAAAATAACGTTCAAGTGACTAACCTAAAAAAACAGTGTTCGGTCACTGTTCAGTCACTTTTTTCGGTTCAAAAAGGGCAGAAAATGACCGTGACCGAAATAGGGTCATTTTTACCAATTTTTGGTCTTTTTTTTAGGTCTCCCAATCCACTAGGGTGATGCCAAACATAGGCGGGCCGAGGCAGGCGAGGAGGAAGCTACTGGCATCAGTGGTCACTTCGGTCCTGACCTATGGTATTGCCATTTGGGGCAATGCATTGACTACCGAGAAGTACCGACGAAAGACGGCAGCGGTCTACCGGCTCAGCGCCTTAAGGGTTTCCTGTGCGTTTCGCACAGTATCAGAAGATGCAGTGTGCGTACTCGCCGGAATGCCACCTATAGAGGTCCTGGCCGAAGAGAGAAGATCCCTATACCACCAGAGGAGGTCACCGGCTGGACTCCAAGATGAGCACAGAGAGGAAATCGGGAAACGCAGCCTACAACGCTGGCAGCAAAACTGGAATGCATCCGTGAAGGGGAGATGAACATACCGCCTAATTCCCCAGATAGATGGTTGGCTGAACCGCAAACACGGGGAGGTCAACTACTACCTGACGCAGATGCTATCAGGCCACGGCTGCTTCAGAGCATACCTGCAGAGGTTTGGTCACGATGAGCTTGCGGACTGTCCAAATGGATGTGGAGTACCAGAGGATGCTGAACACGCATTCTTCCAGTGCCCATGATACCAAGAAGAAAAAGAGGAACTGGAGGAGGTACTAGTGGAAGCACCAACTCCAGAGACCTTGGTGGGATCCATGATGAAATCAGAGGAGAACTGGGTAGCGACTAGTAGTTTCGCTACGGCGCCGCTCAAGAAACTGCGCCAAGAAGAAAAGAAGAGAAAAAGCGAGACAGCGATGATAGCCGCTGATGCTTGAAAAAGAGGAAGAAAGCCAGTCGGCACTATCGGAGGAAGAGCTGCGGCTGTGATCACTCTCGCGAAGTAATGCTTGGCGGCGGTCCCGCGGGAGTACAATAGGTCAGTGAGAAAGAGGTTCAGGGCTTTAGTTGGTACAGCAAGTGCGCGAGTCCAACACACGGGTTGCATGCAACCTACGGTGCATAAAGCATTTCCGCCCTCTTAAAAAAACACACCCACCCACACACCCACACACACACACACACGCACGTACGCACGCACGCACGCACGCACGCACGCACGCACGCACGCACGCACGCACGCACGCACACACACACACACACAAATCCTGGATACATCTGAAATAATTGAAAATGATGTTCTCACTTGAAAACTATGAACTTTATCAAAAAATTTTTTCAACAAAAGTTTTTAGTTTTCAGCTGACAAATTTTTTGGCAATAAAAAAAAGTTATGTTTCCGTTTGAAAAAAACATGTCAGCCTTTGTAACGCCGCCATTTTGAATTTTGGCTCCTCAAATATATTTTTTTCAAACGACCCCTCTCAATCCCTAGAAGTTTTGTTCCACACAATATTTCGTCCGAGCAATATTTTTCGAGAAAATTCAGGTGTAAGATTAAAATGGGACACCCTGTATATATATACATATATGTGTTTTTTTTCTTTCTTCCCCTTGATTCTAATGGGTCTCTTTTTCCTTTCTTTTCAGTCGGTAAAACAGCCGTCGTCTGGCCGGCGAGTGTGGAGGGGATCGTGGCTCCGCAACTTTGTCGCCCTAGCCAAAGGCGTTCGGTCCCGACGGCGAACGCTCCGGGAGGCCCTCACCCGTCTTTGGGGTGATGACGACTTTTCCCGCGAATGCGTCGAGTGGGATTGGGACGGCGTCCCGGGCGATACCTTCGGGCTGCGAGCCCTATTTGGGCTGGAGCCCTTAGCCGGTTTTGTGCCCGATTCGAGCTGGGAGGCCTATGTGGCCTGCATAAACTAGTTATAAGGTTTTCTTTTTTGACTGTAACAATATATTGAAAAAGGAATAATTTTGTTTTCTTTGATTATTTTCCCGCGCGTTTTTCCCTATTTTATATTTCATTTTATTTTAGTTCATTTATTTATTTATTCTTTTATTTTAGGATTTCGTTTTATTTTTATTTATATATATATTTTTTTTGTTGAACGGGTGGCAGCTCGCCACCCGTACGCGAATCCGTCGCATGACGTTGGCCGCTCGGGCGCGCACTAATGGTGGTGCTTGCCACCTATTTCTCACTCGGAATGAGTGACGGGGGTGCATCGCGGTTCGGCCACGCTGGCCCCGCGATAAAGTATCTACTCTATCGGTTAGTGGGTAATGTAGGGCTTGATGCGGTCTACGTGTACCCGCACGGCCTTGCGCCCACGACCGATAGTGTAGTTCACGTCGGAATCTTTGTTCCGAACGGTGTAAGACCCTGTCCATTTGGGGGAAAGCTTCGCTGATCGGCCTCGGCGTACAGTAGTGTCGTGGAGGAGGACTCGGTCGCCGGGGCGGTACTTCACCGTACCAGCGGCGATATCATGCCCCTCCTTTACCCTTTCTTTTCCTTTCTCCAATCGTTCTTTCGCCACGTGCCATGTGGCTCGAAGCCGTTCGCGTAACTCGGAGACATAATAGTCGTATGAGTACGTCTTTCGTGGTGCTTCTTTAAGCGCCGTCGGTAAATCGGCTACTTTTCCACATACCAACTCGTATGGAGTGAAACCTGTCGCTGTCTGCGGAGTGGTATTGTAGGTGAACATCGCGTATGGCAATCACTCATCCTAATCCGTTTGATCCTCTTTAATGAAACATTTCAGGTATTCTGCGAGAGTTCGGTGTGAACGCTCCAATGCTCCGTTTGATTGGGGATGGTATGCCGTCGTTTGAATCTTGATTCGGAATAATTGGCACATCTCCTTGAAAGTTTCGCTCAGGAAGTTCGTTCCTTGGTCTGACAATAATTCTTTTGGAGTGCCGTACTTGCAAACAATTTGAGTTGCAAATCCTTTGGCTACTTCCTTAGCTTCTTGCGTTTTTAGCGGTATAGCTGCGCTATACTTGGACAATGCGTCTTGAAAAGTCAGGATGTATTTGTTCCCGGCTTCGGTCTCGGGTAAGGGACCTACTATATCGACTGCACATTTGACGAATAGTGTCTTGGGTGTGTCGGTAATAGTCATGGGAGCATGCTTGCGTTGCGTGATTTCATTTTTCTGGCATTTGTCGCATGACTTTACGTAGTTTTTTATTTCGTTATTCATTCCCGGCCAGCTATACTTTATCTTTATTCGTTGTTTCATCCTGTTTTCGCCTGGGTGGCCTCCAAGAGGGGGGTCGTGGTATTCTTGCAGAATCGTACCTCGCTCCTCTTCACTCGGGCACTCTCGATCTCCTATTTCCGTCTCTGTCTCGCTGTCGCTTGTTGTCTCGCTTGCGCTCGAGTCTTTTTCTATTTCCTTCTCTTTTCCGCTCGAGCCTGCTGCCTGGTCCGCCTCCACTGGTGGGAGTGGCGGTTCGTTCTCGCTCGCGCGGGCCTCTGTCGCCTTGCGTGGGCGTTCCTCTCTAGCGGGCTGCATTGTTTTTCTCGGCCGGCCACGTGCTCGCGGGACTAGCTGACCACGGCCATGCTGGCTCGGGTCTGTTGATGCTGGCGGCGGTGGCGCGGAACGGGAGGCCTTCCGCGGCCTTCCTCTACCACGCTTCTCGGTGTCCTTGTGACGTACCTCCGCCTCGGGCATCTTGCCGCGTCAGCATCAATACATATATACGGCTTAAAGCATCCGCATTCGTATTCTTCTTGCCAGCCTTATACTCTATGGTATAGTTGAACTCCTCTATCTTTATTCTCCAGCACATCAGTCGTGATCCTGGATCTTTTACGTTGAAAAACCATGTGAGGGGCTTATGATCCGTCACGACGGTGAATTTTGTTCCATATATGTATGGTCGAAATTGCGCTACTGCCCAAATTATTGCTAGCATTTCCTTCTCCGTTGGTGAATAATTCATTTCTGCCTTGTTCAGAGGGCGACTCGCGTAACAGATGGGTAGATCTTCTCCGATTTTTCCTTGCGATAAAATCGCGCCGATTGCCTTGTCAGAGGCATCAGTTGTCACCACGAAGGGTTTTTCGAAATCCGGATACTGCAGGATCGGTGCGGTGCTGAGAGTTTCCTTCAATTTTTGGAAAGCTTGTTCGCAGTTTTCGTCCCAAATGAATTTGTTTTCTTTTTTGATCAGTTCTGTTAACGGCTTTGAGAGTTTTGAAAAATCCTGTATGAATTTTCGGTAATATCCGGCTAGTCCCAGAAATGATTGAACCTCTTTTACGTTTTTTGGGGCTGGAAATCGTTGTACAGCCTCAATTTTTTCCGGATCGGGTTTTACTCCCACTTCTCGTAATAATGTGTCCTAAGTACTGGGTTTCTTTCCGCAGAAATCGACATTTCCTAGGTTGAACCTTTAATTGGGCTTCTCTCAGTCGATCGAATACTTCTGTCAGCCTTTTGTTATGTTCTTCGAACGATGATCCGTATACTACTATATCGTCGAGATATACGTAGCATTTTAGTCCTTGTAATCCAGCAAGCACAGCGTCCATCAGCCTTTGAAAGGTTGGTGGGGCGTTTTTTAATCCAAATGGCATTCGGTTGTACTCGTAATGTCCAAGAGAAGTGGAGAAAGCGGTTTTCTCCTTGTCTTTTTCGGCCATTGGGATTTGATGAAATCCCGATGCCAAATCGAGAATCGTGAAGTATTTTGCTCGTCCCAATTGGTCCAATATTTCGGTAATATTAGGCAATAGATACGAGTCTCCTTCCGTTGCTTCGTTTAGTTTTCGGAAGTCTACTACCACTCTCTTGCGTATATTTCCGTCGGCGTCAGGCTTTTTTGGAACGACGAGTAGAGGAGCATTCCATGGGCTCTTGCTCGGTCGAATTATTTCGTTTTTTAGCATCTCTTTTGTCTGCGCCATAACTTCTTACTTGTGGACTTCTGGTAATCGATATGGATGAATTTTTATTGGCGTTGTCCCTGGTCGTACGCTTATGCGGTGCTCCACTATAGCGGTGCACCCAAGCGACTCTTCCTCTAAATGGAAGACGTCAGCGTATGCGTCAGCGAATTCGCGTAGGAATTTTCCTTCTTCTGGGTTTAAGTTCGAATCTCCTTTGATTTCTTCCCATATTTTGTCTTTTCTTTTTAATTTTTCTTCGATCGATACAGCACTTATTTCCTTTTCTTCGGTTGGCTTTTCTGTTTTAATTTCTTCAATTTGCACCGTTGGCCTTTCTATTTCGATTTCTTCATTGTCTGTGTTTCGCGCTACTATGAGGCAGGAATGTCCTTCTGGGTGGACGTAACATCCGCCTATCTTTACTCCTGGTCGCACTTCTTTTGCTGCAACACATCCTATTTTTGCCGTCAATGTTTTTGCGTATAGCATTTGCTCTGTTCTGGGAGGTAGTTTAATTTTATTCGTTCCGTCCAGCATGGGGATCACATGTCCGTATATTTTAATATGTCTTCCGTTTAGGATGTCGACGTTGTACTCTCTCATGAGGTCCAAACCCATTATTCCGTCTACTTCCAGTGGTACTGCGTCATCTATTACGTATAATCCGTGTTCTACGTTTACTGCGGGTGTTTCGAGCACGAGCATAATTTTACACAGTGCGTAGAATTTTTTTCCTCCGATTCCTTTGAGTTCGATCGTTTCTTCTATTATTTCTGTGTCCCTTTTTAATACACTCTTTTTTATGAGAGTACATTGGGCTCCGGTGTCTCCTTTCAACGTGAGGATTTTGTCTTTAGCCTGGGGAGACGCGATGTGGAAGTCGCTAGCGGCTCCTTCAGAATTGATCATCGTTATCCAGTACGATTTTATTTTCTTCCTTGTATTTTTTCTTTCGGACGGACCTGTATTCGATGCTTCGATTATTTTTCTGACGTGGCGTTTTTTGTCTCCGCTCGTTGCCGTTGCCATATCGAGCGAAAATGACCTAATTGTTTTCCTGTTTCCGCTGTCGTTGCAGTTATCTTCTCTTGGCCTATCTACGTTTGTTGCCATTATCATATCGAGCGAAAATGATCCAATTGTTTTTTTCTTCTCGCTATCGTTGCGATTTTCTTCCTTCGGTCTGTCTTCTTTTGGCCTATTTTTATTTGCGTTCCAGTGATACTGATTTGGGCGCCCTGGGGGCCCACTCTTGTTGTAGTAGCTGGTTCCTTGGCCCTGGTGAATATTCGTTTGAAGATTTTGATGATACCCGGTTCCCGGTGCCTGTCGATATCCGTTTCCTTGTCCTCGTTGCCAATTTCTTTTTCGGCAATCCTTGTACGCGTGCCCCGGTTTCTTGCAGTAATTGCAAGTGATGTTGAATTGATGCACGCTTTTCGATGGAGCTGGTAGGCTGTATCGTCCGTAAGACGATGTGTTGAATCGGCAATCCTTTGCTAAATGTCCCATTTTGTGATATTTATTGCACGTCATCAGCGTTCGTTTTTCCAGATGAGTCTGCCTGTTTATGGATTCGCCTCCTTGTAGCGATTTTTCCTCTTTCATTGCTCCTTTAAGGGCTGATCCGAGATCCTTGAATCCTCGAGCCTTTACGATGACTTGGTATTCCCTTCGAAGTCCTCTTTCGAAGTTGTATAGGGCTAATTGCCTTACATGTCTCAATTGTTCTTTTTTCCGCAGGCGATCTTGCCTCGGTTGTGCTGGCTTCGATTAATTCCATCATTATGGCCTCGAGTCGTTGACCGTATGCTAACACGCTCTCGTTGTATTTTTGCTTACACGTATTAAAATCGACCCGTAACGCGGCTACTGTACGTCGCGTTCTATATAATGCTATCATTTCTTCTTTAAATTATTCGTACGATTCTATTTCTTTATATCGAGTATCTTTTCGCGCTTTTCCTATTACTTTTGTTGCTAACACGGATTTTCTTGCGCCATGTTATCTGAATTAAGTTGGAGTAGGGAAAATTCTTGAATTTCTATCTCGCGACCACGCCTAGTGTCTATATTTTCAGGAGATTGATCAGAATCTATTGATTGGTCAGAAAAATGAACGGTTCGATCTGCTGCGGATCGAATTTTGGTACGTTTCGCAGCTGTCGGCCTATTAGAGGAATTTTGTGAATTTGGACTTTCGTCTGAACTTGTTGCGGATCGAAATCGCTTTTTCCTAGGTTCCTGTAGTTCTTGTTCGACGGTTTGATTCTCGGGACGATCTCTTGCAATGAGTTCGTCGAAAATTGAATTTAATGAACGCGATAATTTGTTGTTACCCGGTAATCGGTATAATTTACGACGCTCGTCTTGGTTTGACATTAATGTTTAATTGTTTGGCTTTGGAGGGTGTTTTTTGATAAATGTTCCGCCACGTACAGTACGATGATGCGCCTCATGTTGATCGATGCTTCGTAGTCGGTTGTTCACAAGATGCTGACCTCGTTCTCGTAGTTGTTTGGCAGGAAATTGCCAGTGTTGTTCCCTGTTGTCGTGTTGCTTTGGTGAGTCTTCGTCCTTGGGTCGGTCTGGTATCGATGATCCTCGGGATCTGATTGCTTTTGGACAGCTCTGTACGGCTGACTCGGGCGTTAGCTTACGCCGAACGTTTTCTTTTTATTTGTCCGGTTCGACGGTCGTCGATCGGATCACTCGTTGACCTACTTTTCAGCACTTGCTGCGTTCAGTTTATTTTGTACGTTGAATAGGATGTTTCCTTCTTCTTTTTTTTTAAGTTGTGTAATGCAAAGTTGCGGTATCTCCAATTGCGGGAATCCCCACCGCTGCCACCAATGTTGTGCCTCGGCTTCTGACGATGCGCGCAGAGCACGGAATTTCGCTCTCGAGTAAGTTGACACCGTGGGTAGTCGGATGCTCGAGGGCAAGGGTATGTGGGGACTTTTCCCGTTCCGAGTAAATCTCCAACTCGGGATATTGCAACTTGAACAACTTATATTTTATTTAAAATTAGGCAACAATATTAAAATTCTTTTTATGCCTTGAGACCGACCTCCTCGGCTTCTGGCCGAAGACTGCCTTTCGATTAATTCTTTCGTCTAATTGTTTACTCGGGTTTTCGCAACCAATCCTTCGAGAACGTTCGATTCGTTCGATTGCGATTCAGCGTTTTTCGGCTGAGTCGAGCGGAATATCGGGCTCGATATCGTCGCATGGGGTCTTTGAACCTCCTGCGTTAGCAATATGAAAATTCCTGTCTGTTCAGGGCACAACAATGAAAATAAAAATAAAATCACACGAAAGAATTCTTTCGGCAAGAAATCATTTCTTGAGGCAAGAAATTTAAAAAATTGTCCAGTGGTTGTTTTTCGATTTGAGAAAAACACTGTAATAACAATATAAACCCGAGGCGATATTGTTCGCTTCAATGTTTTCACGATAAAAACATGCTGCAATGTGTTAAAGATAAAATATGTGTGTCCTCTTGTCAACATCAAGGCTGGTGTGGCTCGAAAATTCGATTTTAACAATTTTCAAATTGCTCGAATATTGTGCGTATATTATCGTATTTGCTGGTACAGTAGAACCTCGTTTATCCGACCTTCGATTAGTCTACGTTCCGCATTATCCGAATCCTCCGCATTATCTGAGGTGTATTCTCGCATAATACGCAGAATCTCGGATAATAGTCCTACATTGATACCAGAGATTAGTAGGGACATGTACAACGCTCCCCTTTTCGGCGTGCCTCGGAAATGGCGCTAAATCGCGGCGGCGATTTCGGGAATACAATTTTGTGATCATCGCCTCTGTCAAGCTTGCTGATTCCTTTATAGCCGCGCGAGTCGTGATCACCGCTCAAGTCGGTATCGCAGTCAGCGTAAACACGAATGGGTAGCTCGGTGGGGGAACAGTCTCTGCCCCTCGCAAATCGTGCTCCCTCGATAGGCGAACGGAGCGAGGTTTTCCGTCCGATCGAGCTCGACATGTATATGTGGCCGTACTGCGGATTGAAATATGCATTAAATGAATTTCAAAGAGAAAAACATGTATCGAGATCATTGTTTTCTCTCGGTTGCCTGTTTATGCCGAGAATGCGGGTTAAAAAAATCAAGGATGAAACGCGTCGAAAAATAAAACGCCGAAACGACCGTGGAAGGTTAAAAAATAAATCTTGAGCCTTTGCCGCGGTCGTTTCGGCGTTTTTTTTTTCAACAGTAAACATTATGGATAAGCGTGTATCACAAATGTTTCTTTATCCTCAATGAGTGTCGTGGCTGAGTTGGCAGCAGGGCGGATTAACGATGCTTGCGGTCCGGGTTCGATCCTTGATGAATCGATTTTTTATCAGATTTTTTTTCTTCATTATATATTTACAATATTTCGAACTTCCTCTCACTGTAGCTACTTTCACCTGCCCAGGCATTATTTACTATATTTAATTAATATATGTTTAATATTTAAAAAAGTCATTGCTACGGGGGATCGAACCCGCGTCGTCTACACTCAGAGCCCGCACGCTGATATCTCAACTGCGAGGCTCTTGTGATTGCAAACCTGCCTTACGTATACACACTTATCCAACCTTTAAGGTAGTTCTGTAGTTTTGGTAAAATCTTAGGAATTGGCTGAAATGTACGGATGGTGTAGATATGACCTTCATGGACTGATGCCCAAAAATTCGGTTTACCATTTATTTCATGAGATAATTGCAATTGAATATGGGTATTTTTGTACGCGATCTCTGTACTTAACACGAAAACCGATAGCAGTTTGCTCGCATTTCTCGATTTATGTTTTAAACGGATCTTAGGATTTCAAAACAAAAACACACGTGTACGCAGTAGTATTGTGGGATTGATTTTTGTTTAATGACAAACTTTGACCGGTTAGTTTCGCAGATATCGACTTATGAAAAGTGGTAATTTTAGTCCACACCGAACTCGGGCCCAACCATCTGTAACGGAATGGGAACAGTGTACGCTGCAGGTAGCTGATCGGCGCGTGTTCTGGGAACTCGAAGCGTGTTTTTCCCCCGAGTTCTAGTAATTCTAAGACGGATGTGAAATAAATTTATTCTGCAAACAAATTTAATTTGCTCAATTTATGCATGTATTTATCTTTCCTACAGCGAATACAATTTAAACTGTCGTCTGGTTATTCTCGTCGCGTTTTGCTGCATTTGCTTGACACATGGCTGCCACAGCTTTCAGTCTTTTAGCAAGCGCCTTTTTTCTTGTCGTTTCCTTTGTATCGCATTTGGGTTGACATTTTCACGCTTTTTCATTTTATATAAAATATTTGGCGAAAGACGGATCGTAGGAAGCTCAACGCTATGACTGCAGGAAAATCACGCTGTTGCCACGGTTGCAGCGCCGCTTTCTATTCGAGGATGAGACCTATCTATGCATGAGGTGCGAATGGGTGGGACATATAGAGGGTACAAGCTCTGTCAAAAATTTACAACCAATATCATCGTATAGGCATTGTATGTTACTATACGCTTCGACCCAAACTTTTGGCTCATACGTGTACCTACAGAACTACGTTAAAAAAATCAGATTGTAATCAGATTGTGGGTGTCAGATATTGACACAGGTTAGGGGGCGTACACAAATTACGTAACGAAAAATTTCCCATTTTTGACCCCCCCCTCCCCCCATTTAATGGGACCGTAACGCTTGGCCAGACCCCCCCCCCCATTTCGTTACGTAACGGGTGCTTTGTCGTCAATAATTGCGTTTTTTTTTCATAGACATAACTAATTATGCAAGGATCGGGTTTATACTCATTTTATGAAGTATATATTCATCTAGTTTTATACCAATTTTTATGACAAAATCTTGAAAATTAACCGAGATATATGCCTTGACTTGACGACGAAAAAAAACCTTCTCTTCATTGTCGCATCGATATCTATATGAACGGTTATCTGTAAATTAAAAGTCAACAATTTATCGATATCTATACAAATGTAGCTATCGTTATGGGTAGCCGTTTTTTACTTTGGTTTTTTTTCTTACAAAATGCCGACAGTGTGGACATTTTTTTCTATTTTTAAGGCCCTTTTTGTGTATTCGGCAGTCTTTAAAAATAGTAATTGACAAATGTTAAAAACGACGATACGTACAACCTTAGTCGATGCAATTACAAAAATGTTTCAAAAAAAATGAAAATCGGTTGATAAGTTTTTAAGTATTCGCTCGGACACGGTCGAAAAAACTAGTTTCGAAAAAAACGCGTTCAAAGTTTTCGTTCTGTGTTTCTTCATGTAAAGTTGTGTTTTTTCTAGAATATTAATACTTACATTGAAGTATCTAGTCGCGGGCGATATGACGGTTCTTCATCTTCATGATAGTTCACAAAATAATAAGAGCCTGAACTTTATCTATTGTAAATGATGCCACACCTGTAGGGACTGAGGGCAGTAACCGGTCGCGCTACTTGTTCTCACTATAGTGACTATAACTCCGTCAATTTTCGGACTTGTGAATAAAAATGTTGCCAACATATTTTTCAATACATGTACTTTCAAGAATTATAAAAAAAATATTTCCTTCAAATTTTGCTTGGGGGATGTGCGAAAGCTACTGTGCAAGTTCTTGCACAGTGACTGCCCCCCTTAACTGACATTGCGTATAGAAAGCTGTGAGCTATCCACGGTAAAATTGCACGCGAGGTTTAAATTAAAAAACTTGAACACGCAAATATTTTGCTATTTCTGACAGTTTTGAAATCTTGACGTAACGCAATCCTTGACCCCCTCCCCCCAATTGCGTTACGTAATTTGCGTACGGGCCCTTGGTAGAAGTTTTTTGTTAATATAATCAAATTTTATTCCTTGGAAACGTACCCTGAGAGACAAACGTGCTGTGAAAATTCACATGTCAGCATTATAGCGGCTAGGGGACAGCATACGGCGGCACACCGTGACACCAAATATACTGTCTTTTGCTTCCGCATGAAGCTCCAAATTTGCGTCAGAGTGCGTGGTTTGGCGAAATAAATGTGTGACGCCAAGACGGCAAGTTGCAGCAAATAACGCAACAATTACCTGCTGCAACAAGGGTACTGATGCGGCAAGCTCCAGATTTGCAGTGATGCCATCTTTATATCGCGTTCAGTCATAAATGCACCACGCTGTGGCGCTCCGTTGCCGGTGAAAACGAGGCATGTTATCGCGGCATTGAGACGGAAAATTTGGAATACGTTATTCCGGCAAGGGTAGGGTACATTGGCTGCCCGCTGTGACGTTCCATTGCCGGCAAAAACAAGGTACATGATTATAACCATAGGCAGATTCGCTACGACAAATGTCATGATCCTAAAATTAGTTGTATAAGTTGAAGCAGGTGGATGGTCGAATGATTAGCGTGCTTGCCTTCTAAACCTGCCCATCGTGAAGTTGCGGGTTCGAATCCCAGCCTAGTATTCTCGGAAAAAAATAATTACGGGCATGACGCGTAGCCCTCAGTCATACGCGTGCGTCGCACCGGGAACCGGTACGTGTGTGCGATTGTAGTCAATAAAATTATTTATTTTGCCCTTTTTTATTCCCACCTGCCCAGCTACCGGTAATACAAACCCCCATTTAGCCGGTCACAACACCGCAATAGCGGGCCTCGTTTATGCCGACGAGCAAGCGTTACGACGTGTTCCAAATATGTCGGCAATGGAATGTCACAGCATGCCGCCAATGTACCCTCATCTTGACGAATAGCGTATTCCAAATTTTCTGTCTCAATGCCGCGATAACGTGCCTCGTTTCTTCCGGCAATGGAGCATCACAGCGTACCTCCAATGTGCCGTCAGCATTCCGATTTTTCTGTCGCAATGCTGCAATAACCCAGCAATGAACGTGCTCCAAATGTATCGCCAATATTCTGTATTTTCACGCGAGGATGCGCAATGCTGTGCTGCTAGAACACAGCTTAATGCGGCGGCATATGATGCCATTTTTCAGTCACAACTTGCTCTCGCTTGGCGTGGTGTTGCCAATGTGTTATTGCCAAGTTTCTTACTGGGTAGCGAAAAGATCACGCTTCGATTGTCTGTTATTATCTTTTTTTTTTCAATTTCTTTGCGCTTTTTTCTACTTCCATTATTTTAAAAACTATTTGTTTTTTTTCAAACAGGATGGGGCGAATCTGCGCTGCGTCTGGGTGTACTGGCGGAAGCAAATCAAGCCAAGCCCAGCCCCCTGACACGGGCCTACTATTCCTATACGATAAACGAAAACGCGTTTTGTCCCGGCTTTTTAGTTCTTGGAATCGTCACTGCCTAGCGTTGGCTGTTGCGTGACAGTCTTCGGCTGTAAATACTTCGATCAGCTGAACGATTTAATACTTTCGTGGCTTTCGCCTGTTATTGTTATGGCAACGTTATTTATTGTGTTCAAATGGAAAATCATTCGAAATATATCAATAGATTTTTATTCATGTAAGATATTCGGAACACCGGCGCAACATACATGCAGTAGTAGCGTGCAAAAGTTTCGGGCCACCCTATTTTTCATGGATATTGCATAGAAATACGATGGTACGGGAAATACAAACGAGTGATGACACTTATAATTGGCGTCGAGATGCTTGATATTAAAAACAAGTGGTATAAACAGTAATATCACTCTTTAACAATTAATTATCCAACAGTTTTTACTTAATGACTGTGCAAAAGTATTGGGCCATGTGACGTATGCGTATGAAAACAAAAAACAAAACATTTTAAAAATAACAAAACATGGTTCAGTTTTCTATCTAAAGTCAATACTTCGTTGCCATGCCCTTAGCAGCGATTACAGCAGCACATCTTCGGGGTATAGACGCAATTAATTGCGAGATGCGATCCTGTGGCATCTTTTCCCACTCATATTGCAAATGATCCCATAATCCGGCTTGTTAGAGTGATTCTTCGTTCGAACGCGAACCTTGAGCTCTTGCCACAAATGTTCAATCGGATTCAAATCCGGTGACAGCGAGGGTCAGTCGAGTAGGCGCACTTTTCGGCTTTCAAGGAAATTCTTCACAAAAACCGAAGCATGTTTGGGATTATTGTCGTGTTGAAATATCCACCCATGCGGCATATTTTTCTTTGCAAATGGGAGCATATGGTCTTGCAATATATTTCGATAAATTATAGCGTCCATATTGGATTTCTATTAGCGAACCAATAGCGTTATCAGAAAAGGCTCCCCAAACTTTAACATTTCCGCCACCGTGTTTTACAGTTGGAATTTGGTATCGTTCATCGTATCTGGTACCTACTGGACGTCTTACGTACTTGCGACCATCACTTCCGAACAATTGAAATTTGGATTCGTCGGAAAAAAGAACTTTCCGCCAATTCGATACCGTCCAATGTTGATATTTTTTGGCTAAATTTAATCTAGCCGTCTTATTCTGTGTGCTAATGAGTGGTTTCTTTACACCGACGCGCCCAATCAATCCCACAGGCTTCAGACGTCGGGATACCGTACTCCGACTGATATCAGCAAGATTTTTACTGCGTAATTCTCGCAAAATTATGGCTGCAGTTTTTCGCGGTTCTATGACGCACTTTCTTTTAATGATTTTGTCCACGCGTTTTGAAGTTTTTCGTGGTCTACCGCTTCGACTTTTATCACACAACGAATTTGTTTATTTATATTTCGCAATAATACGGTTTACTGTGCTTTTCCCAATAGATAGAGTATTTGCAATATCACGAGAACTCTTTCCTTTTTTAAATAGTTTTAACACAACTTCGCGGACCTCGATTTTTCTGTGTTTCGCCATTGCGGCAGAAATAGAACTGATTTTTCCATGGTTCTTTATGTTTCGAACTAATGCGTAAGAAAACGCGAAAGAGAGTGCAGAAGAAAACATAAACAAACCGTGTGGCTGGAGAAGGTGAGACAGCGGCCAAATATTTTTGCACACTAAACGAACGCGTTCGACGCTGTGCACAAACCATGCACTATACAAACAAAATAATATGCCACGCTGTTATGCATATCATAGCTAGCTCAAATATTTAATATTTGAATGATACTGAGAAAAAAAGGTTGGCCCGAAACTTTTGCACGCCACTGTATATATGCATGCCTGTCACACAACTACTAGTGCCACAGTGCGGCTAGGCATTTTGCGAACAGCATTTATCTACCAGTGTTAGGGGGCTGGCCAAGCCGGAAGAAGTATTCGTGGTGTACGCCAGTTGTCTATATTCAAGGTACCAAATTTCGACAATAATATTTCATTTATTGCTTGTGTTACCGTTTGTTCTGCTCACGCACCCGGTAACGTTGCCACGGGGAATTTTTCTCGCACGCGTCGTCCCCAAGATGGCGACCACACTCGCTCTCCGGCCCGCCTGGCGGTTGCACGCCGGAGCACAATTCAAATTCCGAGCTATGGCGGGGCACGCATGGCGTGGGCTTCCGTCACGTACCGCCGCCACGAATAAATGGTTCGCCACTCGCCGCGCGTTGCGCATGCATGAGATTTATTAAATGACACACTTTACATATAGATAATGGCGCACTATAGGTCTAATGGGGTAAATATATTAATTCACTAACTAGCGGGCACAATAAAGGGAATACTGATGAAATACACAGATAAACCCGACATTT
This sequence comes from Ophion slaviceki, assembly GCA_944452715.1. NCBI lineage: Eukaryota > Metazoa > Arthropoda > Insecta > Hymenoptera > Ichneumonidae > Ophion > Ophion slaviceki. The sequence goes on from OX101783.1 coordinate 56,280,357, forward strand.
TATTCGTCGGCTCTCGTCGCCGTGGTGCGCTCGCGCGCTCGAGCCCCGTTCCGACTGCGTGGTGGGCGCTCGCTCTCTCTCTCCGCTCTTACTCGACGCTACGCTCTTACGCCGGCACGTGTCTTGGCAACCACTTCCTAGCAGTGCTACGAGACGACTCTTCCTTTCTCTCGACGACCCGGCGTCGGTCTCGCGGACGCGCTTGCGCCCTGAAGCTGCTCCCCGAGCGGAAACCCAGTGGCGCCCTCCTTTTCTCCCTAGCTCCGTAGACAGATTGGGCAGACCCCACGGGTCGTTACACTCGGCCCTCCTGACTGCGCTCGCCCTCGAGCGCATCTCCGAGGACGTCATAATCGGCCATCCACGCTGGTTGCTGCCGTCGTCGTTGACTCCGCGAGGTGTCGTCGTCGAGCCCGGCCCCCCACGATGTTGCCTTACTGGATTGGTACGAATGACCTCGGACGCCTCATCCCGGTCTTCCTCCTCTCTGTCGCTCACCGAAGACTCCTCGTTGCTCTCGCCGTTCATTGATTCCGCGATGTCGGGCGTCCACAGCTTCATTTGGCTGGCGTGGGCCGTGGAGGCGTATCTACGCCCGCCGACCGCGCTCCCCAAGTCGCACACTCGATATGTATCACCCGGTAGTTGGTCGGTCACCACCAGAGGACCCCGGTACAACGGCGCCAGTTTGTTGGATTCGCCCGTTGCTGGCTTCGCTGTCTTCACGTATACGAGACATCCCGGCTCCCAGATAACGTTCGTCCGGCGAGACTGATCGTACCGCCGTTTCATTTGCTGCTGCTCCTCCTGGATCGTCCGTCGCGCCTCGTCTCGTAGCTGCTCCGTACCCTCGTAGGCCTTCTCTGCTGCTTCGGTAACTGCACGCAGAAGCCCCTCATGCCTCCGCGGTAGGTATCCTAGTAGGAGCTCGTAGGCGCTTTTACCGCTGGTCGCGTTACGCATCTCATTCAGGTCACCCTGAATGCGCCGTAGCCGTTTGTCCCAGCTCCGACCGTCGGAGTCCTCGAGGTCGCTGCGGATGGCTGGCAGCAACGTGCGGTTCACCCGCTCGACCATCCCGTTGGCCTGGGGGTGTCGCGACGACGTCAGGGTATGCCGAATCCCCTGACTCCGGCAGAACTCCTCGAACTGCTTGGACGTGAAGCAGCTCCCACGGTCCGTTACCACGCGAGCGGGGGCTCCAAAGTCCTCCACCAGTTCCTCCAGATGCCGTATGACGCCCCGGGTCTTCGTGTCGCGAACGGTTTTCGCATGACATCTGGCACGGCATACTTCGGACGGCCCTCATGAAGACGATACAGGATACCCTCTCGCAAGCTCCAACCCTCCACGCGCCCTCTTTCGTCGGGGGTTCGCTCCTTCTCCGGTATCTCCAAAATCCTCTTTCGCAGTTGACATCCAGGATCCCCGAACTGATACATCTGCAGCAAGTCGATCTCGTTGGTGATTGCCATGCCGTTTCGTTCGCCTCCGTCTTCGCGATTGCTAACGGGAGCCCGGCTTAAAGCGTCGACATGAGCCATCCTTTCCCCCGGACGATGCACGATCGCGCAGTCGTACTCGCTCAACTGATCATTCCAGCGAACGATCTGAGGGTTCAACGTTCGCTGAGTGCTCAAATACACCAGCGCGTTGCAATCCGTGACTACGGTGAACTTGATGTTCGCGAGCATGGGACGTAGCCGCCCGACTGCCCACACAATGGCGAGCAACTCCAATTTGCTGCTGTGGTAGTTCTTCTCGGGCTCACTCGTTCTCCGGCTGATAGCGTAGACTAGTCGCCATTTTCCCCCAGAATCCTTTTGTAGCAACATTGCGGCGAAGCCCACCTCGCTTGCGTCCGTGTGGAGCTCCGTGTCCGCTTTCGGATCGTAAGCTTGCAGAATCGGTCGTTCCACCAATCGGTCTCGCAATTCTTCAAACGCTCGCTGCTGTTCGTCACCCCATACGAACGTGGTTTCCCGCTTCAACAACCGCGTCAGGGGTTCCGCTAGGTGCGCGAAACGGGGGACCAATTTGCGGAAATAACTAGTTAGTCCGAGGTATCTTCTAACCTCGTGCGCGTTCCGCGGCGGCGGAAACTCCTTCACAGCCTCTAATTTTTGCTCTGCGGGCCCGATGCCTTCTCCGGAGATCTCGTGTCCCAAGTAATTGACTCGTTGAAAAAGAAATTGGCATTTTGATAACTTTACCGTCAATCCAGCTCCTCGCAATGCCTCGAGTACCATCCTCAGGCATTCCTTCATCGACGTCCAATCTTTACCCGGTATGAGAATGTCGTCGAGATAGTACAGTACGGTCTCCTCTTGCAACGGTCCGAGCGCGTTGTGCATCTCCTTCGAAAAGAATGCAGGACCGTTCATTAATCCAAATACCATTCTGGTAAATTCGGCCGTTTCGTCCGGAGTTATAATTGCAGTCCTTTCTCTGGTTTCCGGCGTCAACGGGATCTGCAAGTACCCATGAGCTAAATCAAGAACAATGAATAACTTTGAGTCGCGGATTTTGGCTAAGTGCTCAGCGATGTTGGGACGCAGAAAATGCAGGCGCTCCGTTTGTGCGTTCAGTCGCCGGAAGTCGACGCACAAGCGGGATTCACCGTTCTTCTTCTTGACGAGCAAGACTGGACTCGCGAACGGGGATTCCGTCTCCTTTACGATCCCTGCGTCCCTCCATTCACTTAGAATTCGCTTGATCTCGGCTCGTTCTTTTTCCGTGGCTCGATAGGGCTTAGCGATCACGGGCTCTGCTCCTTCCTTCAACCGGATGTCCATCGTGACCTCCTTTGCGCATCCTAAATCGAGAAGGTTGGTCGCCACATAGTCCCGAAATTCATTTAGCAGATCACATAACTCGTGAATCACCTCCTTGGGTTGTTCGGGTCCGACAGCTAATTCGTCGGGCCATATTGGAGTGGCCATGGCGGATGTTCGCTCCATCATAGGCAATTGGCTTACCTCGCCACGCAGCAGCTTTCGGGTACTCGCCTCGACGCGTTGCTCCTTCACTCCCAGGTTCAGCATCGGAAGGGTGTACTCCTCCTGGTCTTCGACCGTCGTGATAAAGCTGATTGCGTTGGGCGGTAGCCATACGTCGGGTAACCCTGCTGCTCCATGGGTCTGCTCAACCTCGCTATCGTCCTTGGCCTTCTCGAACGTGAGCGTATTACCCACTTTATGGTAATTGACCTTGGGATGATCAGTATAGGTCCGCCCTATTAGTGCATCCGTCGGCTGCGAGTCATCGGGCACCACCCTGAAGCGCACCCCTGGGATCTCCACTCCGTCGACGCTCACCGTTGCGACGACTACGCCTGGGCTCTGCACCAGCCCCGTCGGTGGGCCGAAGCCCCGTAAAGCTTGCGGCGCCCTTTCCATAATGAATTGCTCGGTTAATACTTTGGTGGCCCTTAGCGTACACTCGGAGCTACCCAGGTCCATATAAACTGTCATTTTTCTTCCATTCACGAGAGCTTCCTTTAAATATTTTTGCCCCGCTCGGTCGTGCACGGTGCCAATCGTCTGTACCGTCGCCACGACGTTGCCCGGGAAATTCCGGCTTATATGGCCCATTCTCCCACACGCATAACATTTGAATTCCCTTCTGGGCTCGGGACAGTCACGCGCCAAATGGCGCTCGTTCCGACAATTAAAACATTTTGCCTTACTAGGACCGCTTACCCTTCTGCTGGCAACCTCTCGCGTGTCCTCAGGTTTAAACGATTTCACTGCTCGCGACCTCTCGTCACTCGCCTGGGCTTCGATCCTCGCCTGGGCTTCGATCCTCGCCTGGGCTTCGATCCTCGCCTGGGCTTCGATCCTCGCCTGGGCTTCGAACCTCGCCTTTGGTTTTGATGCCGCTACGTCCCTCGTTGACCGGATCCTCTCGCTTCGCTCCGTCAAAATTTTATCATAATAGAGGAGGTCGTGCAGCAGCTCCCTCTCGGAGTACTGCGTCGCTGGCATTACTACGCTTGCCAGTTCCTTCGACCACAGGCCGACGAGCACCTCCGCCGCCGTCTCGCGGAACGTCAGCTGCAAATCAGAGCACAACTTACTTTTTGCATGGAAGTAGTTGGTGAGGAGCTCCGCCTTTCCTTGCGATCGCGCTCTCATTCGTGCCCATCGCGTCGACGCATCATCGTCTATGATGAAAGTGTCGCGAAAGCACTCTTGAAACTGCGTCCACGTGGCTATGTCGCGGCGGTGCGCTTGCATCCAGTCGCGCGCTCCCTCGCGCAAATGCATTCATGCCGCTTCGAATAGATAGTCCGCTGGCCACTGGTGTAGTCTCTGCATGGCCTCTAAATTTTTGATCCACTCTCGAGCTCTTGCGCTTCCCTCACTTCCGGTGAATACTTCAATATTTTTGGACAAGTCGGGAATGACGTGGAACGCGGGGATCGGTCGCTCTCGACGCCCCATCGTCAGCCCCGTCAACAGCTGGACGAGCAGCTCCTCCTTATCGCCGCCCGACAGCAAATTTCGAAATGCTGCAGTCAATGCCGGGTTGCCGCCTTCTTGGAAGGAAGATTGCTCGGGAGGCAATCCGCGCGGCTCGCTCGTCGCTCCTGAATCCTCGTTCGCACCCGCCTCGGCGTCTCTCAACGTTCGAGCGTCTTCCTCTCTCTCTTCGTCTAGTGGCACGTAAGATGGCGGACCCCGCACGGAGTTCGCATCGCTGCACGCCGCCCCGTACTCGGCCGCTCTTGCCCGTGCTCGTTAACGGCTCTTCCCGCGTGCGACGCGCCGCCATCTTGAGCAACCGCGTGGCTCAAATTTTCGTACGCACGGTTTACCAGGGAACTCCGCGGCACCGAGTCCTCGCGACGACCTCTCCCTCGCCCTCGTCCGACACTTCCATTCAGGGTTCGATCGAGGCCCATACTCGCGATTTCCCCGGCCACAAAACGCTCGAACTCCGATTCGTCTATCATCTACGCGCGTTTTCGCGATTGCTTCACGTTCACCGGTTTTTTTTTCACATGTCCAGTCCCGCGCACGATTGCACTTGACTCGACAGAGTACAGTCGCGCACTCTCACGAAAATTGTCCACTTTATGTCCGTATTTTTATTTCCTCTCTTTTATTCGATCCCACTTCTGATTATTTGTTACCGTTTGTTCTGCTCACGCACCCGGTAACGTCGCCACGGGGAATTTTTCTCGCACGCGTTGTCCCCAAGATGGCGACCACACTCGCTCTCCGGCCCGCCTGGCGGTTGCACGCCGGAGCACGATTCAAATTCCGAGCTATGGCGGGGCACGCATGGCGAGGGCTTCCGTCACGTACCGCCGCCACGAATAAATGGTTCGCCACTCGCCGCGCGTTGCGCATGCATGAGATTTATTACATGACACACTTTACATATAGATAATGGCGCACTATAGGTCTAATGGGGTAAATATATTAATTCACTAACTAGCGGGCATAATAAAGGGAATACTGATGAAATACACAGATAAACCCGACATTTTATTCGTCGGCTCTCGTCGCCGTGGTGCGCTCGCGCGCTCGAGCCCCGTTCCGACCGCGTGGTGGGCGCTCGCTCTCTCTCTCCGCTCTTACTCGACGCTACGCTCTTACGCCGGCACGTGTCTTGGCGACCACTTCCTAGCAGTGCTACGAGACGACCCTTCCTTTCTCTCGACGACCCGGCGTCGGTCTCGCGGACGCGCATGCGCCCTGAAGCTGCTCCCCGAGCGGAAACCCAGTGGCGCCCTCCTTTTCTCCCTAGCTCCGTAGACAGATTGGGCAGACCCCACGGGTCGTTACACTTGCTTTCGTTTTTTTCTCAACATTGTATTGCCTCCTTGCCATGTGATTGGGAAATAATTATTTTTTTTTTCATTGTTTGATAGAATTTGGATAGACGGCAACAATGGGTTGAATCACTCGGTATTGTTTGCGACGAAAGAGATGTTATATCTCTTGTCGTGAACTGCATTTTTGTGATGCAGACATCATACGAGAAAATGTCTTTACCATCAAGGGCTTGCTACACGTTCTTCCACGTGAGCGTTACGATCCTCGCAAAGATGCTATTCCTCAAATCCGATTGTTGGACGGAACACAAGATATATCAGATCTGGAGCTATCTCCATCGTGTTGTTCTGCTTCGGATACGGAGAGCACAGTCAACGATAACTTCATTCATGCGGAGAAAGACTTTAATGAAGTAATGGTCTTTTGTCATTGAGCGTGCATTATGCACAGTATTGGTTTACATTGGAAAGTGACTGTGTTGTCTGCAGTCAAATGCCATTTTCGTTAAAAAATAATGTTTTTATTTTTACTCTGTACAGGTTCATGACGATCGTGAGAATGACGGGGTGAAAGAACATGCGGCGGATATGCCAAATTCATTTACCATGCAAACGCTACTCGCGTTTTTGACGGAAAAGGCTTTACCGAAAATGTAGAGCTGGACTTTTTCGCTATTGAGCGAAAATGAAATAGTGTTCATTCATGTATATCCAGTAATGTTAAAATTCAGAGTGTACCTGCAAGTCACCATCGATTTATCTGTGACGGTAATATTTATTAACAGCCAGTGATAGTTTTATGAAATTAAGTATCATGGTTTAAAGAATGATGTGAACATTTTTATTTCTTATGTTTTCTACAGTGAAAATACCGTATGTGCTTATTGCATTATTGATCCAGCGGTAATGCTACGTACAGTTGGATAATATTGAGTAATTGCTGGTTTAATTTTATAGAAAAAATTCTGATAAGCGTTGCAGCGGCCAGTTACCTTTAGACAGTTGCTATCATGTTTGATAATAGGAAATGTTCTTCATTCTCCAGGTACGCACATCCGACGGTCTTGGGCAAGTTCAACTGGATACCATGATAAAATCATTCTCAGATTTCACGGATATATTGAAGACGGTGGAAACGGTGAGGCTCTGCAATGGTTCCGGTATCCGTTCACGAGGGTAATTATATTTTGTTTTCCCTACCATTATTAATAAAAATTCTCACCGTATAATAAGCAGGTTGTAAGTTTTTTTCCTTTTTTTGCAGGCATTCGGAAAATTGTAGTCTGCTCATGATGGAGCGAACGAAGCTACCAAGATGCATCTATTGCCAGAAAATCTGAAGACCTTATATGAAAAAAGATAACAAAACGAGAACGAGTTTTCAAAGTCGATACGTCCGTTCAACGCTGAAAGTTTATAAGCAACAACGACAATATCAGCACCTAATGACAAAGGTCAGTAATTTGATACATTATTCGTGCAAACATTGATTGGTCGGGAGTGAATGGTGAATGTACTTATTTCTATTCGTTATCAGAATTCTAGATTCGGTCGTACCTTACCCAATGACTAACGAAAAATCCCATGACATGATACCTAACTTATTTTGTACGGCTACTTTCTTGTAGAATGTTAGTGGTTCACAGATTGAACTATACTGAATTCTACGTCTGGGCTAGAATCATATGTTGTCATGGAGCCTTTTTTTCAACTTTTGTAATAAATTATATACATGACAGCCTATAAAGACAATCATATTTTTAGCTACTTTTTACTAGAATGTTATTTTTATACGGCAAGGAAATGAAAGGAAAATTATTATTACTGCGCTACCGACTTCCGGTTACCGACCCGATGCGAGCGGGTGCGAGCTTTGCGAGCAAAAAGGCAAAGTAGCTAGAGGGTAAAGGGTACGGAAGTGACAAAAAAAGTTCAGAAAGGTGCAAAGTGCAAGTGGAAACGTTAGCGAATAAAGGGGCCAACCCTTAAGTGAAATATCCAAGGGGTTCGAAAGAAGACTTTGTGAGGTTAGGAAAGGCAGTATGTATTCGCCGGGCGGAAGTGGGAGCAAGAAGATCTGGGAGAAGGACCCAACGGAAAGGGAGTGTGACGGAACACCGAAAGAGGGGAATAGTGGGAAGGCAAAGAAAGCGGTGGTGAGTGCCCCGAAAAAGGACGGAGAAAGAAAGAAGCGGTCGATAAGGACGGGAAGGAAACTATCGACGGATACGTACTAAGGACGAAAGCGGAACAGGAGATAGGTAGCACTGCATTCACAACGCGGAGTAAGGTGCAGCACTCACCGATGGGAAAAAAGGCAAACCGGCAAATTACATTACAGACGTAAAGACGAAGGAAAGTCGCGAAAATGTGGAAACAAACGAAGAGCAGGCAGACGGGCGCAGATAGGAAGAGAAGAAAGAGACCGCTAGGGAACGTGAAATCATAACGACACACCAAGACGAAGGAGAGGAGGGCGAAACACCGGAAAAGGGAAGAGCTGAAAGGCAAGAGGAGTGGGGGAAAAAACGGCGAGATCCGAATGCTGGCAAAAATTAAGGAGATCATGTCACAAGCTGAGGAAAGGATAAGGAGGATGCTGCAAGAGGAAACCGAGAAAATCAGGACAGTAATTGCACCACTGCCATGTCGCTGTGAAAGTAAGAACAGAATAATCAAGGAGCTACTGACGGATGCGGACCAGTGGAAATACAAAATGTACACGGGTAGGGCGATATGGCAGGAGGAAAAAGAGAAATTGCCGAAAAGAGTGCAAGACATGGCAAAAGTTCATGTTGAATCATGTTGTCAAGAATTCATTTGATTTATTATATATATTTATTATTTGTTATATTATTTGTTACAAAATATATATAAAAAATATTTAAAAAACAATACTTTATTTTATTGCGTACTTTTATTTTCGTACACACTTTTTTGTGTACCTCACAAATATCGATAAGAGCATATGTTTAAATGTTCTGAGCTGCCTCCTTCGCTTTCGTTTTTCGTGCCTTCGCACCCGACAAATTTATTGCTAAATTTTTTTTTCATAAGAGTACAGAAAAAATATTATTTTAAACTTATTTTATTTTATCACAACCTGAAACAAGCCTGCATCCAGCCTTGATTTATCAGCCTCAAAATTCACCGGCTGAATAAAGCTTGAAATAACCCTGAGTTTAGGCTAAGCAGCCAGTCTTGGGTCCAGGCTGCTGCAAACGATGCAATGAAACCTGGGCCAGATCTGTCTCACTCACAAGGAACATCCCTCAGGTGTCCGCCTCCGATTTTGTTGAAACTCATATATGTGATAGAGCATCGAAAACTTTGAGACACGTATTTTTTTTTATCGGCGGAAAAACGGATTTAAGGGGGGACACCGCCCCTCAAAGAAAGGCGTGTCGAGGGGTGATTTTGCAGTTTCATCCAAAAGCAATCCGCCGATCTGAATGAAACAAAAACGAAAATTCTTCTAATGAAAAGCGATGAAAAATCCACTATGAAAATGTTAAGAAAAAATTAAATTAGGGGGTAAACCATCCCTCAATTTGCTTTTTTTCACCCCACACTTAAGAGGGTTGTATGCAAATTAATAAAACAGGTATCATTTTGAAGGGCAATTAAAATTAAAGTTGACGGATTTTTGCGTTTTGGCGGCATAGCTAATTTAAGGGGGTAAACCACCCCTAACATAAATTTATTTATCATGGTCGTTTTTTCTGTGTTTAAAGTATATCCGCTGATTTTAAATATTTCTATAAGCTACAGTTTAATGTTTTATCATATTTCAAAATTATTACATTTGTCTTAAGGGGTAACTACCCCTCTGACAAGAAACATCATTAAAGTATCCGCTGTCGATTTCGTTGCAACTCATGTATGTGGTAAAGCATTGCAAAGTATTAAACATGTTTTTTTTGTATCGGCAGAAAAACGGTGTTAGGGGATGAAACCACCCCTCAATGTTTCTCCCGCAAGCAGTCCACCGATCTGAATGAAACAAAATAGAAAATTCCTCTAATATTAAGCGGTGAAAAATCCACTACAAGAGTGTTGATTAGAACTATAATTAAGGGGTAAACCACCCCTCCATTTGCCGTTTTTCACCCCACGCTTAAGAAGCTTGTATGAAAATTAATAAAACAGGTATCATTTTGAAGGGGAATCAGAATTCAAGTTGACGCGTTGTTGCGTTTCAGCGGGACAGCAAATTTAAGGGGGTAAACCACCCCTAACATAAATTTGTTCATTTCCATTCATTCCGAAAACCAGAAGATTTTGAAAATCCTGTTACCTTTGGTTTTGGTGAATCTAACACACATTGTGAAAAACCCGGTTGCAATAATTTGGCCATTATCAGATGTGCATGGTGCAAAAAGTCGTTGTGTTTAAAGCATTTTTTTGACGATTATCATTATTGCAGGAATTATGAGTCATGATTGTTGATGGTTGATAGTTGATAGACTAGGAAAAAAAAAGTATATATCACAAGAAAATGATTTGACGGCATATGACTGTGATACTTTTCACAAGTACTATTAATTAAATCAGCTGATATGATTCCCAAATGAAATATGTCAAAATATATTAAAAACATGTTCGATAACCTACTGTAAAACCCTCAGTTTCATTTATATATTTAATTAAATAAACGGTAAAATAATAAAAATATACATTCCTCCACAAAACTACGTCGCTGGCTAAATTGTCGCTTGATCCAGGCGCATCATCGTTCCGAAATATACGAAGTGAGCCTTCTAATTTATTCGGGAAATTATTATAATTAATGATATAGTAGAAGTGTATGTTTATTCCTATGGAGATGCTTAATGGACGTGCATATTAAAATCGGAAGCGTTTTGACACGAAAATATGAGTCTTATGAGTAAGGGGTAGCCCCACATCCCCACTCCCAAAGTACCGCTCCTAAAGCTCAAAACGAATATGCCTGCACACACAAACATAAAATTGATATTACCGATGAAATGAAAACAGTTTTAACGAAATTCGTGAAACCTTTCCCGAAACTTCAAACGAAAAGCAATTAGAGGGGGTAGTTTACCCTTAAAATGTAAAAATTTAAAAACGTAGTAATTTAAAAACGCGGGAGAATATTTTGAATCCGCGGATACATATTAAACACAGAAAACACGACGGTGACGAACAAATTTATGTTAGGGGTGGTTTACCCCCTTAAATTTGGTGTCCCGCTGAAACGCAAAAACGCGTCAACTTGAATTTTCATTCCCCTTCAAAATGATACCTTTTTTATTAATTTTCATACAACCCTCTTAAGCGTGGGGTGAAAAACGGCAAATGGAGGGGTGGTTTGCCCCTTAATTTTATTTCTAATCAACACTCTTGTAGTGGATTTTTCATCGCTTAATGTTAGAGGAATTTTTGATTTTGTTTCATTCAGATCGGTGGACTGCTTGTGGGAGAAACTTTGAGGGGTGGTTTTATCCCGTAACACCGTTTTTCTGCCGATACAAAAAATAACATGTTTAATAGTTTGCAATGCTTTACCATATATATGAGTTTCAACGAAATCGAAAGCGGATACTTTAATGATGTTTCTCGTCAGAGGGGTAATTACCCCTTAAGACGAATGCAATAATTTTGAAATATGATAAAACATTAAATTATAGTTTATAGAAATATTTAAAATCAGCGGATTTACTTTAAACCCAGAAAAAACGACCATGATAAATAAATTTATGTTAGGGGTGGTTTACCCCCTTAAATTTGCATATGCCGCCAAAACGCAAAAACCCGTCAACTTTAATTTTAATTGTTCTTCAAAATGATACCTGTTTTATTAATTTGCATACAAGTGTGGGGTGAAAAAAAGGCAAATTGAGGGGTGGTTTACCCCCTAATTTAATTTTTTCCTAACATTTTTATAGTGGATTTTTCACCGCTTTTCATTAAAAGAATTTTTGTTTTTATTTCATTCAGATAGGTGGATTGCTTCTGGGTGAAACTGCAAATTCACCCCTCGACATGCCTTTCTTGGAGGGGCGGTTTCCCCCCTTAAATTCATTTTTCCGACGATAAAAAAAAATACGTGTCTCAAAGTTTTCGATGCTCTATCACATATATGAGTTTCAACAAAATCGGAGGCGGACACCTGATGGATGTTCCTTGTCAGGCTCGGTGAAACAAGGCTCGCACAAGCTTGTTTCCATCGTCAGTCTTTTAATTTCCTACCTGGGTTCGTGCTTCTTTTGTATTTTCGTTTGTACGAAAAAAGAAGAACGAACGAAAGAAAAGAAGAAAAAAAGAAGCACGAACAGCACGAACAGTTTTTCAAAAAAAGGCCCAAGACGTCTATGGCCCAGGAATCGCTGAATGAAGGTAAGACTCGCCAAAACCGCACTGTCAGCTGAATAACCGCACATTTACTTTCTTTTGCGATTATCTCGAAACTACATTTCTTGAACTGGTACTATCGAAATATCGTAAACTATGGGTCCCATTGCTTTCAAATTTTTACGCAATACTTTTAGATACATTATCTAAAATGTCACGTAGGATTTTTGCGATAACTTGATTAGTTTTTGTTTTATTATTGTTTTTGCTCGAAAAATTTCGGTGAAAAATACAAATTTTTTTCTTCGGCTTACCATAATTTTTTTAATGGTTGAAAAAAAATCGCTACGCTACATTGTAGCGACACTACTCACGAATGAGCTGATTTTTTTTTAGATGTGACATGACCGGGTAACAGCTGGGACCATGACCGCGCGTATCGTGCGGAGGGCCTCCGCGGCAATGTGCATAACAGCGCTATTTTTTTAAATATTTTGAACGGAAATTTATTAACGTTATTCTTAAAGCCCTTTCTGTCGTTGTGTAAAAAAATAAAAATATTCCGGCCCATACTTTCGAGTTTATTATTTTTTTAAATATACCCTTTTTTGGATCGGCCAAGGTGGCCAGACGTCTTAAATTTTTTTCTTTTTCACGACGTGAGAATTAGGCGATACAACTTTTGAGAGAGTAGGGGCACACACTGTTGGTCATGCGTCTCTTGTGAATTGGAGAATAGTGCATAAAACATAGGTGGTCTCACATGATTGGTTAAATTAGAAGGGGGAGTAATTTGGGAAATTTTGATTGGGTAAGGGCTACGAACGATGGGGAGCAGTACGTTTTGGCGCCGCCGTTTTGGCGCGACCGTTTTGGCGTGGCCGTTTTGGCACGAGACATTTAGACGCGGGGACATTTTGGCGCAGGGCCGTTTTAGCGCTGCCGTTCTGGCGTGAGGACGTTTGGGCGCGAGGACGTTTTGGCGCGAGGACGTTTAGGCGCAAGGACGTTTTGGCGCAAGGATGTTTTGGCGCGGGGACGTTTTGATGTCAGGGTGTTCCGGCGCCAGCACAAGTTGGTTTAGCACCACGAATCGTGTGTCGATGATAAACCATATGTCATAGGCCTAAGTCTTGAGCTGTTTGAGGAACACATTTGAAAAAAAAAGTATGAATACTCCTTTCAATTAATACAAATTGTATAAAAATATCACCCAAATAAAAAAAAATCATCAACAAAATCTTTTTTTATTGGTTTTGTTGTTTTTTGGGGGTTTGTTCTTGGGTTTGCTTGGGTTTGTTTGTTTAGATTTGTTTCTTTGTTTGGGTTTGTTTGAGTATATCAGCCGAATAAAAAAAATCATTTTTTGTTTGGTTTGGTTGTTTTTTTTTGTTCGGGCTTGTTGGGGTTTGTTTGGGTATCCTATTTATGAAATTATATTACGTTGCTTCCCTGTGTAAGTACAAATCGTGTGTGTGTGTGTGTATTGTGTGTTGTTATGGTTTATTCGACTTCATTCGGATTTGCTTGTGCGCCAGTACATTCCTGCAAAAGCGTCCCCACGCCAAAACGTCCCCGCGCCAAAACATCCCTGCGCCTAAACGTCCTCGCGCCCAAACATCCTCGCGCCCAAACGTTCTCGCGCCCAAACGTCCTCGCGCCAAAACAGCCGCGCCAAAACGTCCCCGCGCCGAAACATCCCGGCGCCAAAACGTCTCGTGCCAAAACGGCCGCGCCAAAATGGTCACGCCAAAACGGCGGCGCCAAAACGTAATGACCCACGAATGATGCTGCATTACTAAGAATTGGGTCTACGTTCTTCATCTCGAAAATACTGGGGAGGGAGAATAGAGGGGTATTGTGCGCGGCGAAGGGCCCATGGTTCGGGCCTTGCCGATTTTACGACCGGATCGATTTGGATATTTTGTTTATCAACCGTCGGATTTTTCGGGTTATCGTTTCGAGTCGCCATGTAGGCTCATTTTTATGATTTAATAAAGCTTACAGCAAGGAAAATACATGAACGCTTTTTGGTGAGAAACTGCGCGTGGTCTTTCTACATAATTAGACGATAGTCCGACTCACAACCGTGGTTCTAAAAAACCTTGATTTATCGCACTGAGTATCGTTCACAAATTTTCATCATATTATTTAAAAGTATTCGCACTACAATAGTATGCATAAAAATAATTCTGTTTAAATTCTGATTAAACAATCACGCGTGACCAGACCCCTGCGGATATTCGTCTCAAATTCCTTTGCTTTCAACGCACTTGGCAATAGGTTTGATTAATCAGACTTCCGAGATCTACAACATCTTTCCATTTCCTTCCAATTCAAAAGGGAACCACTGACCACGAGCAAATTTTTAACGGCGTCACTTGGAGACAAAGATCGTATTGTCTAGCGATGATTTCATCTGTTTCGATATATCGCCTCCCCGGCGGAATTCCATTAACGACCAACGCAGTGTGATGGCCTGTCGTCAAATTGGTCTCTTTTCCTTCTATTTGTCGCGAAATTTGTAAAATATTGCGAATTCGAAAGTCGATCTGAATCCCAAAAATCGCGGGACGTTACAGGAGTATCAGAATTTCTCGAGGAGTTTGATATTGTATTGATTCAGGAAACATGGATGGAAAAAGGGAAGGAAAATGCGGCGCTCAAAGGCCTCAACAACCAGTTTAAATGGTGGGCGAAAGCAGCGGCAATAGGGGGCCAAGAGGGAGAGCGAGAGAGTGACGGTAAAAATGGCAATGGGAGTAGCAAGGAATACGCCCGATTATATACGGAAACTGGAAGCGGGGTGACAAAGTGTAGAGGTGGGGGCGAGGCGAAGGGTAGGGAATTATCTAGTGAACATCGCAAAAATGGAGGAGGGCAGGTGGCAGAAAATATGTTTAAGGGAGGAATTGAGGGGAATAAAGAACAGGAACGAGTCGAGGTGGGGGAAAGAATTAAAGGAGGCTATGGGGGAAGTGGGTGACGGCAGGGTGATAGACCTTCTGTGGCGGGGAGGGAACTCCAAGCAGTTGGAAAAAGCACTCCATGAAGGGTGCGACAGGAGTAAGGAACAAGACTCGCAAAAAGCATGGGCAAAAGTCGATCGATCTTCGTTCAACGAGATATACAAGCAAATTAAAACGGGAGTCAAGAGGGAAACATACTGGGACTGCACGGGAATCGTGGGCTGAAGGAAGAGTGGGCCAGGTTGAGATGCGGGAATGTAGGAAAAGTAGGGAAGAAAGGATATAGAAACTGGCTGTGCAGGGTATGCGGTACCGAAGAAGAAAGTATAACACATATTTGGGAGTGTGAAGAAGCGAGGAGGAATATCAAGAAGGAATGCGTAGAGCAAATTGCGGCATGGATAGGAGAGAGAAGGGGAAGCGAGCTGCGAGGATGGATAGTGGAAACTTTAAAAGGGGAAATTAGAGAAAACGTCTGTGTTTCGGAAACTCCAACCACGATTCCCTAATTTCCGGGAGACCCCGCTAGAGGTCGATGTCTCTCGACCGGTCGCGCGCTTGACTCGTACAGTGTCCGGGCGCAGGGATTTTCTCCCCCTATTTTCACCGTTATAATATATCATTTTCCCTTCCTTTCTTTCGACTCGTCTTCAAGTCACCTCGGTGATCGGTTCAACTTCGGTCTCCTCCCCTTCTCTGTCGCGATACGGCGTTAACGCGATTTACGCCCGCGTTAACTCCCGCGGCAAAGGTCACCTCGGTACTCTTCCTCAACAATTTCTTCCGCCTAACTCAGTTACATTAAAATAGTTTAACTAGATATTAAAATAAACCTATATTCTTTATATTAACGCGAGTGCATTTTCGTCTCTTCATTTTTCCGGCGCGTTCCTAAGTTCACCAATATTCCCACAATTTTCCCATCCGTTCACTTCCAACCAGAATCCGAGAATTTGCCCAAAACTAAACATGGTCCTTCGAGGCGGATTCCAGTGAACGAAGTGGAAAAAAGTAAGATATTCGCTGAAAACGGCAAGGAAATCAGTCTTTGTATACCGGTGCGCGAGAAAAAGGTAATTTTCGTCGCAACCACGTCTTCCTCGCAAGGCGAGCTCGAGCGACGCCTCGCTCTCTCTCTCTCTCTCGCACGCGCACCGCGCCCGATACATCGCGCTCTCTCGCTTACAAGCGATACGGGAATCGGACTCTATACACGCGCGCATGCGCGCTTCGGCCTGTGTCTGGTCCAAGGGACGCTTCACGTGCCGGTCAACCGACCGATCTCCTCTCTTCTTCCGACCACGTTCTCGCGACATCGTGCGCTCTCGTGCAAGAGACCGTCTAGAAAAAGTTTCCCTTCGTTTTCTCGGACGCTCACGTCACGCGCAGTAAAACCTTCGTGCGTGTCGATCGGCGACACGATAGTTCGGCATTCGGGAGTTCTTTTTTTTCATTTTGGACGCTTCGTGCTACGATCTCGCGAGTTCTGTCGATTTTGGACACCTCGAAAAATATCGGTCGGATTCCGCGAGTTCTCCGTCGAGTTGTGTTTTTGGTGTGTTTTGTGTGTTTGGACCTTTCGAGAGACATTTTCGCGAGTTCGTCGACTTGGACGCTTCGTGCTTCTCCTTTGGACTTCTTCACGAGGTTCGGGTTTTTTGTGCATTGGACGCTTCGCGCCATTTATCGCGTGTGCTACGATCGTCGACGCATCGCGCCATTTTTTCGTTTTACGAGTTTTCGTGACTTGTGGACGTTGTGGACGCTTCTCGCCATTTCTCGCGTGTGCTACGATCGTCGACGTCTCGCGCCATCCTTTCGTCTTTCGCGAGTTTTCTCGTGATTTTTCGATTTGGACGCTTCGTGCATCTCGTTCGGACCTTTTCTCGAGTTTTCGTTTTTCGGCTTGGACGCTTCTCGCCATTTCTCGCGTGTGCTACGATCGTCGACGTTTCGCGCCATCCTTTCGTCTTTCGCGAGTTTTCTCGTGATTTTTCGATTTGGACGCTTCGTGCATCCCGTTCGGACCTTTTCTCAAGTTTTCGTTTTTCGGCTTGGACACTTCGCGCCATTTCTCGCGTGTGCTACGATCGTCGACGTCTCGCATCATCTTTTCGTTTTCGCGAGTTTTCGTGTTTTCGGCATTGGACGCTTCGCGCCATTTGTTCTCGCGTGTGCTACGATCGTCGACGCATCGCGCCACTTTTCCGTCTTTCGCGAGTTCTCGTGATTTTCGTTTCGGACGCTTCGCGCCTTTTCTCGCGTGTGCTACGATCGTCGACGCATCGCGCCATCTCTTTCGTCTTTCGCAATTTTTCGTTTTGGACGCTTCGTGCATCTCGTTCGGATTTTTCTCGAGTTTCGGGTTTTTTCGGCATTGGACGCTTCGCGCCTTTACTCGCGTGTGCTACGAACGTTGAAGTCTCGCGCCATCTTTCTCGCGAAGTCTTCGTGCCTTTCGTTCGGACTTTTCTCGAGTTTTCGGGTTTTCGGTTCTGGACGCTTCCCGATAATTAGAACGATTTCGTGTATCAAACGGTGACACCTCGACAATGACGAACAACGCCGCAAAAATGGAACGTCGCATTGCCGGCCTCGTCAGCACTTTTCAGCGCATCTCGGACCTTGCTGAGAAGACGAGGAACGCGACCCCTCAAAACACCAACAAGACGCTCGCCACCACGCGTTTGTCCTTGTTGGAAACCAACTGGGACCGCTTCCAAAGAGAACACATCGCGCCGCTCGAGATGAACTGCGAAAACCTTTCGGAAGCGCCATACTTCAAGGACGCCGTGGAATCACGCTGTCAGCAAGCCTACGAAGAGGCCCAGGTAAGCCTGCTCACTGTCAAGGAGCATTACGAGCAGGTCGAACCCACAGGAGCGAATCTGGCGGACGTTTCGGCGTTTCCGGGCACCTCAAACATACGAAGCGCGCTCCCAAAGTTAAGGGTTCCCGACTTCGACGGGGAGTTTCATTCGTGGAGGCCGTTCAGCGATCTCTTCGTCTCGTTGGTCGGCCAAAACCAGGATACAACCGCGGTGGAAAAGATGCACTACCTTCGGCTCTCGGTAAAGGGCGATGCCGCCAAACTCATTGCCAATTTGCCGCTCTCTTCGGATTCCTTCATCTCGGCATGGGATCTCCTCGTAGCCCGGTACGAAAACAAAAGATTATTGGTCCCATCTCATCTGGATCGCTTCTTCAGCATGCCGACGATCGCACCAAGGTCGTATAAATCATTGAATACGCTCATCAGTACCACCAGCGAGGTATTAAATGCGCTGAAGTCCTTGGAGATGCCAGTCGATGAGTGAAACGTCATCTTGGTACATTTCATTGTGTCCCGCCTCGATTCCAACCTTCGTGAGCAATGGGAACTGAGATTGGGCTCTTCGACCACACCGGCTACACTTCCTCAACTCCGCGAGTTCTTGATCACTCGAGCTCGCGCACTTGAGAGCATCGACGTTGGACGG
This sequence comes from Ophion slaviceki, assembly GCA_944452715.1. Lineage (NCBI taxonomy): Eukaryota > Metazoa > Arthropoda > Insecta > Hymenoptera > Ichneumonidae > Ophion > Ophion slaviceki. The sequence goes on from OX101783.1 coordinate 56,298,905, forward strand.
CCTTCTTCAACGTTCAATCGGTCCACCTCTTCGGCTACCTCGAACACCTCACGATCGGCACGGGCTAAGCGGGATTCGGCTAAGGCAATGCCAGCACTCGGGTCCCCTCCACCGTACCTCAAGGTAAAGGATAGAGGGTGGACGGGTGATACGGCAGCTGCGGTTGCTGCTACTACTCCCCTCCAGCCAGCGGGCAGCGCGACACAGTGCTGTCACTTCTGCCTCGGATCTCACTTCATCTCGAAGTGCGACCTCTTCAAACGAAAACCACCGAAGGAGCGACGTCTCATCGCAGAACAGAGACGCTTGTGCTTCAATTGCCTCGGTCCGCACTCGGCCAACAATTGTCGGATCACTGGTCGGTGCCACGAGTGCAACGGCAAGCACCACACGCTCATTCACCTACCTTCGACTTCCTCAACGACCGCCTCAACTTCCAGACCTTCGACTTCTCAGGCCTCGTCGCAGAGTCAACCGCCCAAGAGCAGGCCACTGGCCACATCTTTTCTTCGCTCGCTTCGGACTTCTTCGACACCTCGGGTACTCCTCCGCACTTTTCCAAGGACACTTCAAACGCTCTGGCCATTCGACCGTCAGTCCTGCTAGCTACGAGCCAAGCAACTCTGACCTCCTCATCGGGCATCTCGCAGCGGGCGAGACTCCTTATAGACCCGGGCGCGGAACTTTCGTTCATTTCCGAACGCATGGTCCAACTCCTTTGAACGAAAAGGATGGCCGCGTCCATCAACATCCACGGAATCGGAGGCCAGCCAGCGGGACGGACGCGGGGAGCTACCACCGTCACAGTATCTTCAATCCATGATTCAACCTCAAATTTCATAGTGACGGCGTTTATTCTAAACGTATTAACTTCGACGCTTCCCTCGTTCTCTACTTCGAGGCAATGGGACCATCTTCAAGGACTTCCTCTGGCAGACCCGAACTTTCTGAAACCGGGACCAATCGACGTCATCATCGGAGCTGACGCGTACGGTCTTCTGGTTGAGTCAGACGTTGTTAAGGGTCGTGCCACCGATCCCATCGCTCAGCGCACGCTTTTCGGATGGATCGTACTCGGTCCTGTCAACGGCTCCATCTCAAATTCGGTTCGTATTCAACATGTCTCCATCGAAGACGAGGTCACTTCTTTACTGTCGAAGTTTTGGGAGCAAGAGGAAATTCCTCCGGACTCGGCCCCTACAACCGACCCGGACGAATTCGCTTGCGAACAACATTTCAAGGACACTCATACGAGAACGCTACGGGCCGATATATAGGACGGCTCCCCTTCAAGAAGCCTCCTTCGTTACTCGGAGATTCGCACACTGGTGCAAAACGCTGCCTTCTCCAACTTCTCCGGCGACTCTCGACAAATGAGTCGTATCGCGTTCTCTACAACACTTTCCTCCAAGAGTACGAAAACCTGTCACACATGGCTCGTGCCCCAACGGCGGCGTCTCCGAGACCACGGTTTTTTCTTCCACATCACGGTGTTTTTCGGGCCCATAGCACCACCACGAAACTTCGCGTCGTCTTCAATGGTTCCTTCAAAACATCGAGCGGTCTGTCGATCAACGACATTCTTCACACCGGGGCCAAACTTCAACAAGATACCTCGGACGTCCTGCTCTGGATCAGACGTCATCGGTTCATTTTCGCTACCGATGTCGCGAAAATGTTCCGGCAGATCGCAGTCCATCCGGACGACTGGGACCTCCAGAAAATCCTACGGGTGGACCAGGAGGATCGAGTCGTCCCATATCATCTGACTACAGTCACGTACGGCCTCACTTGTGCTCCCTTTCTCGCCATCCGGGTCATGCTTCAATTGGTCGAGGATGAAGGGCACGACTTCCCACTGGCGATTTCACCTTTGACGAACGGCCGATACGTTGATGATATCTTTGGCAGTGCCGACACGATTCACGAACTTCAGGCAACGGCACAACAGCTTCAGGGAATCTGTCAGCGCAGATGCTTTCCACTTCAAAAATGGTCAGCTAACTCAACGGAAGTCCTTCGGAATGTTACCTCGGAGTCCCAATCGCATGCGGTTGTGATTCAATCGGAAGATCCCAACGTCAAACTTCTGGGCCTCGTCTGGAATCCAAACGAGGACAATTTCAGATTCCTTCTTCAGCTCTCCTTCAACCGGGACATCACGAAAAGGACCGTTCTATCGGAAACGGCATCCTTGTTTGATCCCTTAGGTTTCATCTCGCCAGTCATTATCATCGCGAAGGTCTTCCTCCAAGAGCTGTGGCTGGCAAAACTTCACTGGGACGACGGGCTCCCAATTCGACTTCAGGAAAAATGGCTACGTTTCCGAGAGAGTCTGAGCGATTTGTCGCTCATTCATCTCCCGCGGTGGCTTCACCTTTCGCCTTCTTCGACTGTCCAGCTACATGGATTCTCGGACACCTCCCAACTCGCCATGTCAGCCGTGATCTACCTCCGAACAACGTCAGTCGACGGGGTCACAACGGTCACCCTCGTCTGCTCGAAGACGAAGGTAGCCCCCCTCAAACGACTGACAATTCTGCGGCTCGAGCTATCGGCGGCACTACTACTTTCAAGGCTGAACTCTCACGTTCAAAGAACCGTAGACTTAACGCATGTTCCAGTCTCTCTCTGGACGGACTCTTCAGTTGCGTTGACATGAATTACTTCGAATCCGGCCTGATGGAAAGACTTCATCCGAAATCGGGTCACTTCGATCCAAAGTTTCTGTTCCAACGCAACATGGCGGTTCATTTCGGGAAGAGAGAAACCGGCCGACTGTGCGTCGCGAGGACAGACTCCCCGACAACTCTCCAAGCACCCTCTTTGGTGGCACGGGCCTGAGTGGCTCGCGCGATTCACCATCTTCATGGCCAGTCTCTTCAGCCGAACCTCCACCGGATGGCGACCTCGAGCAACGATCAGGCTTCGCCTTCACGACCACCTCCGAGCCTAGTCCTCAACCTTGGGACCTTCTACAACTGTACTCCTCCCTCACTCGGCTCCTTCGGATCACGGCAGTGTGTCAGAGAGCGGTTGCCCACTTTAAACGGCTCCCGCACGCTTCAATGACCTACCCGCTGAACCCGGGAGATTTGGAAGAGGCAAGGTTCTTCTGGATATGCCTCGTTCAACGCACACACTTCTCGGCTGAACTTCAGATGATTTCGAGCGGAGCGACCCTCAATCGGGGTCACTCCCTTGCCGCCCTCAACCCCTTTGTCGACCAACTAGGGACCCTTCGAGTTGGCGGCCGGTTGACGAACGCACTTCTACAGCCCGAGGCAAAACATCCGCCCATATTGCCACCGACCTCTCAGCTCACTTCATTGATCATCGCTGATTCGCAATTTCGAACGCTTCACGATAGTACCCAATCCACGTTAAGCTTCCTCCGTCGATCGTACTGGATTCCGGGTGGCCGGGCTCTCCAATTCGATCACACAACCTTCGGTGCACCACGTGTGCCAGATTTCGAGGACTTCAAGCGCAACAACTCATGGGTCAACTTCCGTCTGCGCGAGTCACACCTTCACGGGCCTTCCTCCACACCGGCATTGACTACGCGGGGCCCTTCACTGTCAAGACCTGGCGTGGACGAGGAACAAAAACGTACAAGGCTTATCTTGCCGTTTTTGTTTGCTTCACTACTTCCGCGGCCCACCTCGAACTTGTCACGGATTACACGTCAGAGGCCTTCGTTGCCGCCTATCGGCGATTTTCCAGACGACGAGGAATATGTCACACACTTTATAGTGACTGCGGTACCAACTTCATCGGAGCAGATACTGCACTTTGTACTCTCTTCAACGCTGGATCAGCAGAAATGAATTTTACGATCATCTCGCTGACCAACCTTGGGACGAATTGGTCCTTCAACCCTCCGGCAGCACCTCACATGGGTGGAAAATGGGAGACTGCGGTAAAATCCGCGAAATACCACCTTCGTCGGGTAATCGGAGAAACCTCACTTACGTACGAAGAATTTACGACTCTTCTAGCGCAAGTGGAGGCTGTTTTAAATTCTAGGCCACTTTGTCCATTATCGGACGACCCCGAGGACATTTCTCCCCTCACACCGGGTTACTTCACCATCGGTGAGGCACTCACCACCGTGCCAGAACCGTCTCTTACTTCAATTCCGGAACCTCGACTCTCACGGTGGCAATTCCTTCAGGCCAAACTACAACACTTCTGGCAGAGATGGTCTTCGGAATACCTTCAGCGAAGCTTGTCGATTTCCAAACGGCGACACCCTTCACATGAAATCAAAATCGGCTCACTCGTGCTAATCACGGACGAGCGACTTCCACCTTCACGATGGCCATTAGCACGAGTGGTCGAACTTCACCCCGGATCAGATGGTCTAACCAGGGTAGTGACACTTCGCACGGCCACTTCCACCTTCAAGCGACCGACTGCCAAGTTGGCAGTACTTCCAGTGGACTCTTCGTCGACGACCATCGCCGAAGGCGGGGAGAATGTTTCGGAAACTCCAACCACGATTCCCTAATTTCCGGGAGACCCCGCAAGAGGTCTACGTCTCTCAGCGGGTCGCGCGCTTGACCCTTGCAGTGTTCGGGCGCAGGGAGCTTTCCCCCTCTGTTTCAACGTTATATTATATCATTTTCCCTTCTTTTCTTTCTATTCGTCTTCAAGTCTCTTCGGTGATCGGTTCGACTTCGGTCTCCTCCCCTTCTCTGTCGCGAACGGCATTAACGCGATTTACGCCCGCGTTAACAAGTCACGACTATAGTCTCCTCGGTACCCTTCGGTTAAACGGCATTAACGCGATTTACGCCCGCGTTTATTAGTCACGGAAACGGTCACCTCGGTACTCTTCCGCAATAATTTTACTCCGTTAAGTTTAACTAGTTTAAATAGATAATTAAATAAACCAATATTTGTTATATTAACGCGAGGGCCTTCCGTCTCTTCATTTTCCGGCGCGTTCCCAACGTTTCAAGAATATTCCCACAATTTTCCCACCCGTTCACTTCCAACCAGAATCCGAGAATTTCCCCAAATCTAAACAGTACGCGATCCCTATACCTAACACGTAAACCGATAGGAGTTTGCTCGCATTTCTCGATAAAGGGTTTTAAACGGATCTTAGGATTTCAAAATAAAAACACACGTGTACGCAGTACTATAGTGGGATTGATTTTAAAAAATGACAAGCTTTGACCCTTCAGTCACGGAGATATATCGACTTATGAAAAGCGGTACTTTATTCCACATCGAACTCGGGCCCAACCATCCGTAACGGAATGGCAACAGTGTACGCTGCAGCCAGCTGATCGGCGCGTGGTCTGGGAACTCGAAGCGTGTTTTTTTTTCCCCCGAGTTCTAGTAATTCTGAGACAGATGTGAAATAAATGTATTCTGCAAAGAAATTTAATTTGTTCAATTTATGCATGTATTTGTCTTGGTTATAGCGAATACAATTTTAACTGTGGGCAAGATGTTGTAAAACCACGATCCGACGTCCTTCGACAGCGAATTTTTGTTGCTGGTCGTTGAGGTTATGGTTATTCTCATCGTGTTTAGCCGCATTCGCTTGACACATTCCTGCCACAGCTTTCAGTCTTTTAGTAAGCGCCTTTTTTCTTGTAAACTTTCCTTTGTATCGCACATGGGTTGACATTTTCACGCTTTTTTTTATTTATATAAATTTTTCCCGGAAGACGAATCGTAGGAAGCTCAACGCTATGACTTCAGAAAAATCGCGCTGTTGCCACGATTACAGCGCCGTTCTCTATATGAGTTATAGACCTATCCATGCACGAGGTGCGCATTCGTGGGAAATATAGAGGGAGAGACATTTGACAAGAGAGATTTTTGACGCGATCTGTCAAAGATGTACAACCAACAGCATCGTATAGGCATTGGATGTTACTATACGCTTCGACCGAAACTTTTGATTCATACGTGTACCTACAGAACTACCTTAATATGACGATTATCTTATAGCCAACAGTTAGTGAACACAATTTATCTTATAGCCAACAGATAGTGAACTTGGACTTAAATATGAAATACTTTTCTACTGTGATAAACCCACTACAAATTAACCGGACGATTTCTACAAAAGGCTATGTTTACAAAGTACCAACCACAACTCCCATATAGATGACGCGATGCATGCGCATTGTGTTAGTTCTGCTAGCTGAGCGTATGTTAGGAGACAATCCACATAATTTATATTTTCCGCGATTTTTATGCACACGGTGACTACATTCGAGCAGAGAATAAACGGATCTAGTCACAAATAGGAGCATTAAAAGGGTGAGGTTCGAATGATATTGGGTGTATTGTACACGTCTGCATTTATGGATTTTTTTTGATGAATTAAGACATTGATTCGGAGCATAACAAATAATTATTACTTTATCCAAAATATGCTCCACCGGAAGCTACAACCTCTGCATATTTTACAGGCAATGAACGGATTGCCCGCTCGTAAAATTCTGGTGGTTTTGAAGCGATTCAGCTATCAAGCCAATTTATTATTTCTTTATACGAACAGAACCGACCTTCAGAAGGGGCCGGCGCGGCGTCCTCGATCAGAACAGATAGTAATTTAAGGAAGCAATGTCTAGTGGATAGCGGGCGAGGTAGAATCTCCCAATTCACTCTTTCTAGATAATTCTTGTGTAGAAAGTAGTATTGTCTTGTGCGGTACCAAGCTTCGTTGCTTATGGACCAGTCCTATCGCATTCTGGAGTAAGGAAATGCATTGTTGGGTAACATTTAATGCGGCTGCCATTTTTTTCCGTTCTACATGCACGTTCGTCCAGTAATATTTTGAATCATACCTCTTCAAATTTTTTGCCGATTTTCCCGGCGATTCAGCATCCAATTCCTAATCATGCTTTCTAAACCTTTGAAACCACTTTTCACGCATGCTTACCTATGGAGTATATTCTTTATAGCTATTCGCAGCCAAACGATGAGTTTTGGCTGCACTTTTCCTTAAAACAAAATAATGCAATGATACTTCCGGCAAATAACGCTTATTCGTTACAAAAGTAGACACTTCTAATAGAATAAATATAATAACCGTTTACGCATTAGTGAAATAGCAGTAGCTACGTTTGACCGTCGGGTACAGAACTTGCGAATACAAGTATTACTAAACTTAACATAATGCTACAGTACGAAATGCGTCATCTATTGAAAATCCGTTTAGTCATCAATATCAGCACACCCAATATTACGGACGTATCGTCAAATTTTTATTTGAACCGTGATTCTTGAGATATAGGCATAAAAATTTAACTTCTGGAATTGTTGGCCACTTCCGCACAAGTACTAGGTGCGCAACCAAGTTTCCGGGTTTTTTTACCAATAAAAAATCGAAAATTTCAAGACAAATACAAAAATGGTTCATTCGAAGTATTGTCTCTCGCTATTTACACATTTTTGCCATCTCTCTGGCAATACATAAATACCGCGACGATAATAAGACACGTCTTTGGACTGAAGCCATTCGTCCAACCAATTTTGTACTGCATCGTGATTGACCAAGTGTAGCCCACCCAAGCCATGCGCCATCGACCGGAACAAGTGATAGTCTGAAGGGGCCAGATCTGGCAAATACGGCAGGTGCGGTAGCAGATCCCATTTCAGTGTGTTTATGGTGTCCTGCGATGGCACGGAGCGTTGTCGTGCTGCAACATCACACGTTCGTGTCTCGTGTCCCATTCTGGCCTTTTTTCGAGCAATGCGTGGTTCAAATTCATTAGTTTTTGTCGGTAGCGATGCCCATTGACAGTTTCGCTCGGTTTCAACAGCTCATAGTACACGATTCCTTTCTGGTCCCACCAAACGCAGAGAATTGTCTTATTTCCGAAGCGATTTGGCCATGCCGTCGATGTTGACGCTTCCCCAAGTAAAAGCCATGATTTTCTGCGTTTGGGATTTTCGAAATACATCAATTTTTCATCGCCAGTAACAATTCGATGCAGGAAACTCTTTCTGTTCTGCCGCAAAAGCAAAATTTCGGAAGTGGCTCTTCGATTTTCCATTTGTCTCTTAGTCAACTCATGCGGCACCGACTTTCCTTCCTTATGAATTTTTCCCATGGCGTGCAAACGTTTCGAAATACATTGCCGAGTCACATTTAATGCCTCGGCAAGTTGATCTTCTGTTTGAGTGTCATTTTCATCCAACAACGCTTGCAGATCGGCGTCCGCAAATGTTTGCGGTGTTCCCGAGCGCTCCTTGTCCCCAGTCTCAAAATCGCTACTTCTGAACCGCTTGAACCAATCTTCACACGTTGTTTTCTATGGAATATGTTCGCCGTAGGCCTCCTCAAGTAACCGACGTGCTTCAGCTGCTGTTTTTTTTAGGTTGAAGCAGAAAAGCAATGCTTCCCGCAAATGCTGTTTATTTGGCACAAACTTTGACATTTTCGAGGTTAGAAAAAAGGTCATTGTGTTGCGATATTTGTTTATATTACGACTGGGTATCCTTGGCAGATGTCCGAGCTATAAAGACATCCAATTTCAGACCTGTATGCGACTGCTTGCGCACCTTGGCGTCTTGTCTTTCGGCGGCAGATGTCCGAGCTATAAAGACATCCAATTTCAGACCTGTATGCGACGACTTGCGCACCTTGGCGTCTTGTCTTTCGGCGGCAGCTCCGAGATCCCCGGTTTCTCCGAATATAACAAATACATTCTACAAAGAATAAAAGAAGTGTAGAATCTGCTCGAAACTAGAGTGTTCTTCAGAAATATACACTTGGGACGTGTCAATTTACCCTGAACAATGCTTCTACATTGATCGTATATGTGGAATAAACTCTAAATTTTTGAGATCCCCAATTACCAATAAATGCAGAAATGTTTTATATGATTTTCATTTGAGGTCAAGCAGGACAGAGTATGAGTGGCGAGGTCTCTAGATTTATCACCATTCAATTTTTATTGATGGAGCCTGCTCGAAGAAAGGATCTTATCACAATTGACCAGCCACCCCATAAAATATAAAAGTGCAAATCCGAAACACCGGTTGCGATTTTTGGCCAGAGGATTCATTACTAGAGTATCGATCTTTCATTGCTCGCATTAATAAGTGTTTGAAAATAGAAGCCCATCACTTTGGGTATTCCGTACCATTTGTCTACTTGTTCCTCAAAATAGAGACCGAAATTATTTCGTGTAATATTTCCAAAAGTAATGATAAAATAATAAATGTGCGAGCAAAAGTTAATTGTTTTTTTTTACATAAAATATGATTTTGCCACAAAAATACAACTTCCCACTACAAATGCACAGTGAATCTTGAGGGTCACCTTGAGAACGACCTCGAGGACGTTCACCAAGTGAAGAACAAATCGTGTTCCTTTTTTTTCGAACGATTCCGATGCGTCAAGATAGACGGGACAACTGCACAGTGGGACGGAAACCCAAATCAACGGCCAAAAGTCTGACAAGTTTTCAATTCGTGTGAAAGTTAGTATACGGGGGTTTTTGGGGTCGCTGATTACGAATTTGAAGTGAAAATTTCGAAAAACAAAATAGCGGATCCGGTACGGCAAAAAATTTAATGAAAAAAGAATTGAATCGAGGTGAAAGTCTGTACTCGGGGGTTTTTGGGGTTGCTGATTACGAATCTGAAATCAAAATTTCGAATAACAAAATGGCGGATCCAGTATGGCAAAAAATTTAAAGAAAAATGAATTGAATCGAGGTAAAAGTGTGTACCCGGGGGTTTTTGGAGTTGCTGATTACAAATCTGAAGTCAAAATTTTGAATGACAAAATGGCGGATTCAGTACGGCAAAAAAATTAAAGAAAAATTAATTGAATCGAGGTAAAAGTCTGTACACGGGGGGTTTTTGGGGTTGCTGATTATGAATCTGAAGTCAAAATTTGGGAATACAAAATGGCGGATTCAATATGTACGACTTGTGTAGAAAAGGAGTTATATTTATGTAACATTGCAAAGGTTTTCCTTAAAATTAGGTTGATGCAAAGTATTGAGATTAAAATAACGTATACAAAGTGTAGAAATTAGCATTATATTTCTTAATAAATATGTATTCGCTTATAAAAACAAGAAACTGACGGAAAACATTCGACATTCCGAATAACTGGTCAGTCATCGTGATACATTCGATTACATACAACTTGATTCATCATCACCAGAAGAATCTGATTCACAGTCAGTGAATTCAACTGACGACGCATTGCCCGAGCTCCCTGCATTTATTGAGACGCTTGGCGATGTTAATAACTGGATTGCTTCTGGTAGCAACGATTTCATTTTCTTACCCGGTAATTTGCGCAGGCTAGAAATGTACGGATCAGGCGTTAATAGCAGGCGTGAAAAAACGTCTTCCACGGTTTTTGTTCGGGAAAATTTTTGTGAAAAAGCTGATATATTCTTTTTGATGTATTTATTGGTAGACTCTTGGGCGTCTTCGGACATTTGTCCAATTGGTAATATTGCAGACTTTATAATCGCTGCGCTACGAATCAAAATTTTATGCATTGAAGTCGGCATATAAAACCACGGCTACCACTTCACGTAGTCGCAAGCTGTTTGCAGGGCATAATCTTGAAATCTGATTATATGAATCTCATGGCCACTCGAAAGTGTTTGCAATAGAACGTGAAATCGTTTGATGAGATCTTCATTTACCCCCGTAATCGAAGCGGAAGTGGTTAAATCTTCAAAAAACCGTCGACCAGTATTCCGGTCATTGGAGCTACCAAATCCGGGCTTTCGTTGATCAACTATGAGACCCAATCGTATGCAAAAACCTTTTTCGTAGAGGAACTAGAGCGGTTCTAACCCTGGGATCTCAGGGGGGAACGGGGCAGGGGAGTCGAGCGCGCGGAAGCCGGGGTATGTGTGTCTGTGTGTGCGTGCGTGCGTGCGTGCGTGCGTGTGTGTGTGTGTGTGTGTGTGTGTGAAACGAAGGGGGAGGGGGTAAAAAGAATTCTTCGAGTTAAATGACAATAAAACAAGTTTATTAATAATTAAATTGAACAATGACCTTGCATAGTATATATTATACATGAAATCTTTGGTGTGTGCGTGTGTGTGTATGTGTGTGTGTGTGTGTTTGCCTGTTTTTCATTGTTTCAAATTATTTTATTTTAAATATCCGCAGCGGATCCGTTATCCTGGAACATAACAAATCATGTATCTTATTAACCTATCAAACATAATCATATTTTGAATCATACTAAAGATAATATGAACCATCGACCAAGTATAAGTTCGGGCAGGTGGGGCACGTGTCGCGCATTAAAACTTGGTGAGTCGGCCCGCCGCAGTTCGTACAAAATATCCCTTGGATGTTTTTAAGCCGTTCGCTGAAGTGGCCACATCTTTCCATTAGTCGATCAACCGCGCCCCGCATATCAAAGTATCACAGCACGCAAAATTTCGCCCCGATCATTTTCGGTGAGATATTCGTAGTTCACACAGCCCATGACGCCCCGGTTCAATCGATTTATTTGCTGCTGGTCAACTATGATTTCACGCACATAATGGACTCCCTTATCTGAGGCATCACCCAATCCACTATCAAATGATTCCGTATCACTGTCCATCTCGGCCAGTTTCATGTCATCATGTGCAAGCACTTCGATGTCCGCGCACTCATCATCGTCATCGTCGGCAATATCAATAACGTCTTCGTCTACCCCAACTTCCACTTCGTCGACATAGGCGATATTCACGACAACCTCCATCTCATCATCAACGAGATTGATCACTTTAATTTGGTTCGACATTTTTCTTAACTGATTTTCCGTTTTCCGACTCTTCCACAATGACACCTCGGAGGTTGAAGACTGGAAAGCTTCTTCGGATTTCGATTTTTTGATCCTCATAGGCTTATATTAGGGTGGGGGATGACCAACAGGATGTGTAAATAGTTTTCAACATTAGTTGGGACTTGTAGAAAAAAAACCTTGCAAGATGGTGCATCCTGGCCAGGGGATAAACGAAAAGTTTTTTTTTCCTTTAACTATCCCTCTGGGGGTAGGCATCTGCTGTCGAGAAAAGTGTGCACTCGTAGAGGTCAAAACTGGCCAGGCTCGCCAATCATTGACTTTCGCGATCTCTACAGAACAGCATCTAGGTCATGGAGACTGAACTGGCGTATTATAAACAGCATCTCAGAGTTTTTAATATATATTGCCACGTGTTCCAGTATGTATGAAGTCCAGCCTGTCACGAATCGTAGGGCTCTTCGCAGAGCAACATCAAACCTATTCAAGTGACACTTGAGGCTATACAGTTCTTACCAAATCAGCCATATCCTTAAGGCATTTTTTTTTTATTCGTCGACGTTCGAAGCCAGCCACCGAGCGTAGGGAACATTTTGAAAAAAAAAAACATTCCGCTCAAGTAATGTCTTGGATATCCAAAACACATACGAAAACGAGGTATTTATTACAAAACGATCAACTTTGTGGATCTATGGCCGGAGCATTTTTTTTAGGCTTCGATCGCTGACCCCACTGCATGAACCATTTGAGCATAGATGCACTCGCGGTCTGGAATACTCACAAAAATACTTTTCTTTTTTGCTCCCGTTGAACTCCGACCGACTCGTTCTGTGTATGTATTTATTTTTCATGCTTTCCACGTTAAAAGATATCAGCGGGATATTAAAAAACTCTGGTGGAGGTGATTCTATTACATTTTCCGAGCTAGAAGGGAACGACAAAAATATTTTCTGATGGGAGACCATTTTTAATCATCGGCAGCGCTCAAAAGTGGCCACACTTTGAATGAAGCAGTGAGTTCACATATCTCTCTGGCAAGACTTTTCAACTCGTTAATATGGAGAATAACAATGAACCATCAGAAGAAATCTTGCACAACCAAGCCACGCTCTTAAGTTCGATCGACGACTTTGCTGTGTGGGAGATACAAATCGTCGAGTTCATCGAAGTACTGAAAACGCAAAGCCGAATTAAGCGCCAACGATTATCAACTAAACATCAATAGTCATTGATAGGCCAAATACCGCATCTGGAAGGATTGAAGTATTCCATGTACAGGCATTTTATATGCATCGGTGCAGGGCACAACGGTGATGAGTTAATGTGGCGAGAACTCGACTTGAACGCGTGATGGTCTATACTTTAACCCGTGCTCGATGAATTTCAACAACGTGGAAGCTTTACGAAAAATACGTAATCTTACAATAAATGTAAATAAGTATAAATCAATATGCGTTGAATGTTATATCTCATTTCCACGGGAAATGATGATTATGAGGGCTGCGATTGAAGTGCAATCGAGAGATAATATACGTTTCGCATAGGTGACAGTCACAGCTTTATACCCAGCTGGACGAAACAGTGACCACGGATCTTCTTACATGCAGTATTCGACGGTATTGAATCTATCGAATATTGGATTCCCAATAATAATAGGTCAAATTAAATAAATAAAATTGTGCTTCAAAACAATTTATCCCTTAATGTGTGTACCACCGAAGAAGACATTGCTCCGATACGCGTGGCTCAACATAAGAAGAAGAAAAGCATATCAATCTGCTATATATACAAGATACCGAAGATGACAACGTATGACATATTACATAGATAAAGAACCTGTCAAGCCTCGTGAGCGCAGAACACAGGTAACCATTAAAAAATATATACATGCCATCGATGTGTGAAGTTAACACAATTACTATATCGTCATATGTGCTAGACGAATTAAACAACAATCCATTATTTCGCAGGTGTCTGCATTACATTAGATCAACGGATAAACTGCAATCACATGAGATCGATTATGGAGCAATAAAGCACTGCACCATCCGACTATCAAATGATACCAATAAGCGGATCCAAATCATCAACTCCAATCGGAAAGCAACACATCCATTCACTGTAAATGCCTACTTGGAGTGTTTTTTACTAATTATAGAGAGAAGATGAGAGTGTGCAAAGATTGATGAGAAGAACGTAGCAGAGAATATGTATGAATATCATGAAGTATTTACTATTGATTACCACATGTGTTTTTCATATGATGAATCGCTATCATAGTATCGATCACATCACAGCGCCGATTTCATATCACAGTTTGTGACAGAACTGGAAAAACGAGTGCTGTACATAAAATACATTTTCTACGAAAATTAATGCTCGTCATGAGTTAATTCTAATACCTTCATGATATGGCAATAATTGTGCTTTCAGTCATCATCAACTACTAGAGGTAGAAGTTGAATTACTCAAGATACAATGGCGTATGCCCCACATAATATTAAATGAGATCAATAAATTATCATTACTTCGAACATTGGAAAGTGGGCGATACTTGAATGTGAGTTTTCGCTCTTGGGATCTATACGACTGTCCATCGCTTCAAAGCACAACGAAACATTCATGGACCGTAGAAGCTGCCTCCCAACTAGAGAAAACAAAATATGTAATTGATGCGGTGCAGACTGGTAAAAAAGATAATGTATGGTAAAGGACATTATATTATTCACCGACTGCAAACTCACAAGTGCTAAACTTTATCTCAATTCAGGATTCTTTTCTCAAAATGACTCGAATTTGGACTTCAAAAAAGTTTCGACATTTTGTTCAATAGGTACTCTCGATTTTGTAAATACCATTATGACTGCAATAGTGACCGTTCTTTACTAACCATCGCCAAGTCTTAATGTAACGACCCTCTCACGCTTAATGATTGATCGCATCAGAACGAGCCTGTAAAAAATGCTACCGTAGATGTGTGAATAGAGTTCGAATGCAAAGAAGATTCACCACCGAATACAACTGCATAATGTTTTAATCTTACATGATCGCGTTGTTGAATATTGTCCATTGACCGACATTAACCGTAGAAATTGCATAAATCAGCAAAATCTGCGAGATACGAAGCATCATGGTTCATTCGCAATCATCATGGTCTAAAGTGGGCATATGGAAACGTTCCATATAGCATGGCTGTTTAGATTTGGGTTAATCTCGGAATTCTGGTTGGAAGTGAACGAGTGGGAAATGGTTTGAGTGATTCGTGAGAATAGAGGAACGCGCCGGAAATTGAAGCGCGAGGTTGAAAATGCACACGGTTTTAGTATAAAGAATATAGATTTATTTAACACTATTTGACTATTTAACTAATTGTACTAATATGACTTGAAGAGTCCCGAGTTTAGCGTTGCCGCGGGAGCTAACGCGGGCGTAAATCGCGTTAGTCCGTTGGCGTTAAGAAGGGGGGAAGAGACCGAAGCTGAACCGTTTATCGAAGAGACTTGTGACTTATATCGAAGTTCCGAACGAAGTGATTTGAAAAGAAGGACACATGATATTAATTAGAACGTTGAAAATAGGGGGAGAAATCCCTGTGCCCGGACACTGTCCTAGTCAAGCGCGCGACCGGCCGAGAGACGTTGACCTCTAGCGGGGTCTCCCTAAATTAGGGAGTCGGAGATGGTGTTTCCGAAACATTCTCCCCGCCTTCGGCGACAGTCGTCGACGAAGAGTCCACTGGAAGTACGGCCAACTTGGCAGTCGGTCGCTTGAAGGTGGAAGTGGCCGTGCGAAGCGTCACCACCCTGGTTAGACTATCCGACCCGGGGTGAAGTTCGACCACTCGTGCTAGTGGCCATCGTGAAGGTGGAAGTCGTTCGTCCGTGATTAGCACGAGTGAGCCGATTTGGATTTCGTGTGAAGGGTGTCGCCATTTAGAAATCGACAAGCTTCGCTGAAGGTACTCCGAAGAACACCTCTGCCAGAAGTGCTGTAATTTTGCCTGAAGGAATTGCCACCGTGAAAGTCGAGTTTCTGGAAGTGAAGTGAGAGACGGTTCGGGCACTGTGGTAAGTGCCTCGCCGATGGTGAAGTGACCCGGTGTGAGGGGAGAAAGGTCCTCAGGGTCGTCCGATAAGGGACAAAGTGGCCTGGAATTTAAGACAGCCTCCACTTGCGCAAGAAGAGTCGTAAATTCTTCGTACGTAAGTGAGGCGTCTCCGATTACCCGACGAAGGTGATATTTCGCGGATTTTACCGCAGCCTCCCATTTTCCACCCATGTGAGGTGCGGCCGGAGGGTTGAAGGACCAGTTCGTCCCAAGGTTGGTCAGCGATATGATCGTAGAATCCATTTCGGCTGATCCAGCCTTGAAGAGAGCACGAAGTGCAGTATCGGCGCCGATGAAGTTGGTCCCGCAGTCACTATAAATAGTGTGACTGATTCCTCGTCGTCCGGAAAACCGCCGATATGCGGCGACGAAGGCCTCTGAAGTATAATCCGTGACGAGTTCGAGGTGGACCGCGGAAGTAGTGAAGCAAACAAAAACGGCAAGATAAGCCTTGTAAGTTTTTGTGCCTCGTCCACGCCAGGTCTTGACGGTGAAGGGTCCTGCGTAGTCAATGCCGGTGTGGAGGAAGGCCCGTGAAGGTGTGACTCGCGCAGTCGGAAGTTGGCCCATTAGTTGTTGTGCTTGAAGTCCTCGAAATCTGGCACACGTGGTGCACCGAACGATGTACGATCGAATTGGAGCCCGGCCACCCGGAATCCAGTACGATCGACGGAGGAAGCTTAAGGTGGATTGGGTACCACCGTGAAGCGTTCGAAGGTGCGAGTCAGCGATGATCAGTGAAGTGAGCGGAGAGGTCCGGGGCAATATTGGCGGATGTTTTGCCTCGGGCTGTAGAAGGGCGTTCGTCAGCCGGCCGCCAACTCGAAGGGTCCCTAATTGGTCGACAAAGGGGTTGAGGGCGGCAAGGGAGTGGCCCCGATTGAGGGTCGCTCCGCTCGAGATCATCTGAAGTTCGGCCGAGAAGTGTGTGCGTTGAATGAGGCGTATCCAGAAGAACCTTGCCTCTTCCAAATCTCCTGTGTTCAGCGGGTAGGTTATTGAGGCGTGCGGGAGCCGTTTGAAGCGGGCCACCGCCCTCTGACACACTGCCGTGATCCGAAGAAGGCGAGTGAACGAGGAGTAGCGTAGCAGAAGGTTCCACGTATTAGGATTATTCTCGGAGGTGGTGGTGAAGGCGAGACCTGAACGTTGTTCGAGGTCGCCATCCGGTGGAAGTTCGGCTGAAGAGACTGGCCATGAAGATGGTGGTCGCGCGAGCCACTCAGGCCCGTACCACCAAAGATGGTGCTTGGCCAGTTGTCGGGGAGTCTGCCCTCGCGACGCACAGTCGGCCGGGTTCTCCTTACCCGCGATGAACCGCCTTGTTGCGTGGGAGGAGAAGTTTTGGATCGAGGTGACCCGATTTCGGATGAAATCCTTCCATCGGGCCGGATTTGAAGTAATCCATGTCAACGCAACTGAAGAGTCCGTCCAGAGAGAGACTGGGACTTGCGTTAAGTCGAGGGTTCTCTGAACGTGAGAGGCCAGCCTTGAAAGAAGTAGAGCCGCCGTTAACTCGAGCCGTGGAATTGTAAGTCGTTTGAGGGGGGCTACCTTCGTCTTCGAACAGACGAGGGTGACCGTGGTAGCCCCGTCGACTGAAGTTGTTCGGAGGTAGATCACGGCTGACATGGCGAGTTGGGAGGCGTCCGAGAATCCATGAAGCTCGACAGTTGAAGAAGGCGAGAGGTGAAGCCACCGCGGGAGAGAAATGAGCGACAAGTCACTCAGACCTCTCGGAAGCGTAGCCATTTTTCCTAAAGTCGAATTGGGAGTCCGTCGTCCCAGTGAAGTTTTGCCAGCCACAGTTCTTGGAGGAAGACCTTCGCGATCACAATGACTGGCGAGATGAAACCCAAAGGATCAAACAAGGATGCCGTTTCCGATAGAACGGTCCTTTTCGTGATATCCCGGTTGAAGGAGAACTGAAGAAGGAATCTGAAGTTGTCCTCGTTGGGATTCCAGACGAGGCCCAAAAGTTTGCTGTTGGGATCCTCCGATTGAATTACAACCGGATGCGATTGGGACTCCGAGGTAACATTCTGAAGGGCTTCCGTTGAGTTAGCTGTCCATTTTTGAAGTGGAAAGCATCCGCGCTGACAGATTCCTTGAAGTTGTTGTGCCGTTGCCTGAAGTTCGTGAATCGTGTCGGCACCGCCGAAGATATCATCCACGTATCGTCCGTTCGTCAATGGTGAAATCGCCAGTGGGAAGTCGTGCCCCTCATCCTCGACCAGTTGAAGCATGACCCGGATGGCGAGAAAGGGAGCACAAGTGAGGCCGTACGTGACTGTAGTTAATTGATACGGGGCGACTCGATCATCCTGGTCCACCCATAGGATTTGCTGGAGGTCCCAGTCGTCCGGATGGACTGCGATCTGCCGGAACATTTTCGCAACATCAGTGGCGAAAATGAACCGATGGCGTCTGATCCAGAGCAGAACGTCGAATGTATCTTGTTGAAGTTTGGCCCCGGTGTGAAGGATGTCGTTGATCGACACACCGTTAGTAGATTTGAAGGAACCGTTGAAGACGACACGAAGTTTGGTAGTGGCGCTGTGGGCCCGAAAGACACCGTGATGTGGGAGAAAAAACCGTGGTCTCGATGACGTTTCCGTTGGAGCACGAGCCATGTGGGACAGGTTCTCGTATTCTTGGAGGAAGGCGTTGTAGAGACCGCGATACGATTCATTTGTCGAGAGTCGCCGTAGAAGTTGAAGAAGGCAGCGTTTTGCACCCGAATACGAATCTCCGAGTAGCGAAGGAGGATTCTTGAAGGGGAGCCGTACGATATATCGGCCCGTGTGGTCCCTCGTATGAGTGTCCTTGAAGTGCTGTTCGCAAGCGGATTCGTCCGGGTCGGTTGTAGGGGCCGAGTCCGGAGGAATTTCCTCTTGTTCCCAAAACTTCGCTAGTAAAGAAGTGACCTCGTCTTCGATAGAGGCATGTTGAATGCGAACCGAATTTGAGGTGGAACCGTTGATGGGACCGAGTACAATCCATCCGAGAAGCGTACGCTGAGCGATGGGATCGATGGCCCGACCCTTGACGACTTCTGACTCAACCAGAAGACCGTACGCGTCAGCTCCGACGATGACGTCGATTGGTCCCGGTTTCAGAAAGTCAGGGTCTGCCAGCAGAAGTCCTTGAAGATGTTCCCATTGCCCTGAAGTAGCGAACGAGGGAAGCGTCGACGTTAATGCGTTAAGGATAAACGCCGTCACTCTGAAATTTGAGTTGGAATCATGAATTGAAGATACAGTGACGGTGGTAGCTCCCCGCGTCCTTCCCGCTGGCTGGCCTCCGATTCCGTGGATGTTGATGGACGCGGCCATCCTTTGTGTTCGAAGGAGTTGGACCGTGCGTTTGGACATGAACGAAAGTTCCGCGCCCGGGTCGATGAGGAGTCTCGCCCGCTGCGAGATTCCCGATGAGGACGTCAAAATAGCTTGACTCGTAGCTCGCAGTACGGAGGGTCGAATAGCCAGCGCGTTTGAAGAGTCCTTGGTGTAATGCTGAGGAGTACTCGAATTTTCGAGGAAGTCTGAAGCGACCGAAGAGAAGAGGTGAACCGGGGGTGTTTGCGAGCCAGCCGTGGCGTCGCCCTGTTGACTGTCGCCGAGTCAACCCTGAGCTTCGCTTGGTGATGAAGTGGCCAGAGGCTTGCTCTTGTGCGTTTGACTCTGCGACGAGGCCCGAGAAGTCGACGGTCTAGACGTTGAAGCGGCCGTTGAGGAGCTCGAGGGTATGTGGATAAGCGTGTGATGTTTGCCGTTACACTCTAGGCACCGCCCCGTGATACGGCAATTGTTCGCCGAGTGCGGACCGAGGCAATTAAAGCACAAGCGTCGTTGCTCTGCGATGACGCGTCGCTCCTTCGGGGGTTTTCTTTTGAAGAGGTTGCACTTCGATATGAAGTGAGACCCGAGGCAGTAATGACAACACTGTGTCGCGCTGCCGGCTGGTTGGAGGGGAACCGTAGCGGCAACCGCAGCTGCCGTATCGGCCGTCCACTCTCCACCCTGGACCTTGAGATACGGGGGAGGAGATCCGCGTGCTGGCATTGCCCTAGCGGAAGGCGCAGTCCGTGCCGATCGTGAGGAGTTCGAGGTAGCCGAAGAAGTGGACCGATTTAAAGTTGAAGTGGACCGTCCAACGTCAATGCTCTCAAGTGCGCGAGCTCGAGTTGTTAAGAACTTGCGGAGTTGAGGAAGTGTAGCCGGTGTGGTCGAATTGCCCAATTTGAGTTCCCATTGCTCCCGAAGGTTGGGATCGAGGCGAGACACGAGGAAGTGTGCCAAGATGACGCTCCACTCATCGACTGGCATCTCCAAGGACTTCAGCGCATTCAGAATCTCGCTCGTGGTGCTGATGAGCGTATTCAATGATTTGTACGACCTTGGAACGATCGTCGGCATGCTGAAGAAGCGATCTAGATGGGAGGTGACCAGTAATCTTTTATTTTCATACCGGGCTACGAGGAGATCACATGCCGAGATGAAAGAATCCGAAGAGAGCGGCAAGTTGGCAATGAGTTTGGCTGCATCGCCTTTTACCGAAAGCCGAAGGTAGTGCATTTTTTCTACCGCGGTGATGTCTTGGTTCTGGCCGACCAATGAAACGAAGAGATCGCGAAAAGGCCTCCAAGATTGAAACTCCCCGTCGAAGTCGGGAACCCTCAATTTTGGGAGCGCGCTTCGGAGGTTTGAGGTGCCCGGAAATGCTGAAACGTCAGCCAGATGCGCTCCTGTGGGTTCGACCTGCTCGTAATGCTCCTTGACGGTGAGCAGGCTTACCTTGGCTTCCTCGCAGGCTTGTTGACAGCGAGATTCCACGGCATCCTTGAAATACGGCGCTTCCGAGAGGTTTTCGCAATTCATATCGAGCAGCGCAATGTGTTCGGTTTGGAAGCGTTCCCAGTTCGTTTCCAACAATGACAGACGCGTGGTGGCGAGCATCTTGGAGGTGTTCTGAGGAGTAGCGTTTTTCGTCTTTTCAGCCAAGCTCGAGATGCACTGAAACGTGCTGATGAGACCGGCTATGCGGCGTTCCATCTTGGCGTTGTTGTTCGCCATTGTCGAGGAGTTGACACACGAAATCGCTTTAAGTTAGCGCGAAGCGTCCCACCGAAAACACGAAGAACCTAGCGAACGACAAATGGCGCGATGTGTCGACGAGCGTTGCACACGCGAGAAATGGCGTGAAGCGTCCAAGCCGGAAATACACGACAACTTGCGAACGAAATGGCGCGATATGTCGACGAGCGTGGCACACGCGAGAAATGGCGCGAAGCGTCCAACCCGGAAACACGAAAACACTCGCGAACAAAAATGGCGCTACGCGTCGACGAGCGAGATGCGCGAGGTGTCCGAAATCGACGAGAATGGAGGCACTCGCGAGAGCGTGGCGCGAAGCGTCCAAAACCGAAAAAATTCGCGAATGAAAAATGGCGCTATGCGTCGACGAGCGAGATGCGCAAGGCGTCCGAAATTGACGAGAATGAAAGCACTCGCGAGAACGTGGCGCGAAGCGTCCGAAACCGAAAAACGAAGAACCTAGCGAACGACAAATGGCGCGATGTGTCGACGAGCGTTGCACACGCGAGAAATGGCGCGAAGCGTCCAAGCCGGAAATACACGACAACTCGCGAACGAAATGGCGCGATGTGTCGACGAGCGTGGCACACGCGAGAAATGGCGCGAAGCGTCCAACCCGGAAACATGAAAACACTCGCGAACAAAAATGGCGCTACGCGTCGACGAGCGAGATGCGCGAGGCGTCCGAAATCGACGAGAATGAAAGCACTCGCGAGAACGTGGCGCGAAGCGTCCAAACCCGAAAAACTCGCGAATGAAAAATGGCGCTATGCGTCGACGAGCGAGATGCGCGAGGCGTCCGAAATCGACGAGAATGAAAGCACTCGCGAGAACGTGGCGCGAAGCGTCCAAACCCGAAAAACTCGCGAATGAAAAATGGCGCCATGCGTCGACGAGCGAGATGCGCGAGGCGTCCGAAATCGACGAGAATGAAAGCACTCGCGAGAACGTGGCGCGAAGCGTCCAAACCCGAAAAACTCGCGAATGAAAAATGGCGCTATGCGTCGACGAGCGAGATGCGCGAGGCGTCCGAAATCGACGAGAATGAAAGCACTCGCGAGAACGTGGCGCGAAGCGTCCAACCCGGAAACACGAACACACTCGCGAACAAAAATGGCGCTACGCGTCGACGAGCGAGATGCGCGAGGCGTCCGAAATCGACGAGAATGAAAGCATTCGCGAGATCGTGGCACGAAGCGTCCGAAAAACAATCTCGGAAAACTCGCGAAAGAGTATGTCGCGACGTCGATGATCGTTGCACACGCGAGTTGAAGCGCGAGGCGTCCAAGCCGATTTGACGAAAACTCGCGAGATCGTGGCACGAAGCGTCCGAGAAAACGAAGCGAAAAACTTGAGAAGCCGGTCCTTTGCACGAGAGCGCACGATGTCGCGAGAGCGTGGTCGAAGGAAGAGTCGAGATCGCTGGGTCGACCGGCACGTTGAGCGTCCGGCAGGCCAGCCACAGGCCGAAGCGCGCATGCGCGCGTGTGTAGAGTCCGATGCCTGGCTCGCCCGAGAGCGAGAGAGCGAGGCGTCTTCTCGGCTCGCCCGAAAGTGAGAGAGTGCGATGTATCGGGCGCGGTGCGCGTGCGAGAGAGAGAGAGCGATGCTTTGCTCGAGCTCGTCTTGCGAGAAGGACGATTAGACTTCGCGGCCGGCGTGTGGTCACGTGACCGCGATGAAAATTACCCGTTTTTCTCGCGCACCGGATAGAAAGATTGAGAATTTCCTTTGCCTTTTTCAGCGAATAACTCACTTGTTACCACTTCGTTCACTTGAATCCGGCTCGTAGGACCATGTTTAGATTTGGGTTAATCTCGGAATTCTGGTCGGAAGTGAACGAGTGGGAAATGGTTTGAGTGATTCGTGAGAATAGAGGAACGCGCCGGAAATTGAAGCGCGAGGTTGAAAATGCACACGGTTTTAGTATAAAGAATATAGATTTATTTAACACTATTTGACTATTTAACTAATTGTACTAATATGACTTGAAGAGTCCCGAGTTTAGCGTTGCCGCGGGAGCTAACGCGGGCGTAAATCGCGTTAGTCCGTTGGCGTTAAGAAGGGGGGAAGAGACCGAAGCTGAACCGTTTATCGAAGAGACTTGTGACTTATATCGAAGTTCCGAACGAAGTGATTTGAAAAGAAGGACACATGATATTAATTAGAACGTTGAAAATAGGGGGAGAAATCCCTGTGCCCGGACACTGTCCTAGTCAAGCGCGCGACCGGCCGAGAGACGTCGACCTCTAGCGGGGTCTCCCGAAATTAGGGAGTCGGAGATGGTGTTTCCGAAACAAGGGGTTATTCCAGCTGTTATTGAAGGGGTTCAATAACAGCTGGAGTTGAAGGTTCAACGGACGACGACATGTGTCCTATCGTATATGTTAAGGGTCATGAAAAGCGAGAATGGCTAGCTGATATAATAAATATGAAAAATGGGCTATTTATTGAGTCGGTGATTATAGACTTTGACGATATGGATGTCTCAAGTAAATTATATGGAAGTTTTACTCTACGATGTGAAAAGCATAAAAACAGTTGTGCCTTACAAAATGTATTTAAAATATGTAATTGGTGGCTGAATCATAAAGATTCATGCAAATAAAATAAATGTAACATTATGTACTTTTTATTCTCCTCACCCCGTACTTATGTCAGCATCACCAGATATCGGATTGTGCAACTGAAAACAATATTACTTTCGAATGTGAAACTCATTTTTTTTGTATGGAATTTGATTGAAAATAAATTAATATAATCGCCCAATGATAATCGATGACATTCATCAGTATACGTTCGTTAGATGTTCGTGAGCCGTTTGTTGGGAGTTTGCGAGGCATTCGAAGATTTTCGATAATCGTTCGTGAAAGGTTTCAGAGACTTCCGGAGACATTCATAAGACGTTCGAAGCCATTTAAGAGACGTTCGAAAACATTCATAAGGCGTTTGAAGACACGGATTAGGGGTTCAAAAAGTTTCAAAAGATTTTCTACGACGTTCATGAGACGTTTGAAGATGTTCGTGAGACATTCAAGAGGCTTTCGAAAACGTTCATAAGAAGTTTGAAGACATTCATGAGAGCCGCGAAGACCTTCAGTGACTTTCGAAGACATTCAAGAGATCATTAACGATATTCATAATACGTTTGAAGACATCGATGAGGGGTTCGACGACGTTGTAGAGACTTTCACAGACATTCACGATGGGTTTGAAGACGTTCAAGAAACTTTCGAATACGTTCAAGAGACTTATGAACGTTTTCGAAAGCCTCTTGAATGTCTCACGAACATCTTCAAACGTCTCATGAACGTCTTAGAAAGTCTCTTGAAACTTTTGAACCCCTCATGCGTGTCTTCAAACGCCTTATGAATGTTTTCGAACGTCTCTTAAATGGCTTCGAACGTCTAATGAATGTCTTCGGAAGTCTCTGGAACGTTTCACGAACGACTATCGAAAATCTTCGAATGCCTCGCAAACTCCCAACAAACGGCTCACGAACATCTAACGAACGTATACTGATGAATGTCATCGATTATCATTGGGTGATTATATTAATTTATTTTCAATCAAATTCCATACAAAAAAAATGAGTTTCACATTCGAAAGTAATATTGTTTTCAGTTGCACAATCCGATATCTGGTGATGCTGACATAAGTACGGGGTGAGGAGAATAAAAAGTACATAATGTTACATTTATTTTATTTGCATGAATCTTTATGATTCAGCCACCAATTACATATTTTAAATACATTTTGTAAAGCTCAACTGTTTTTATGCTTTTCACATCGTAGAGTAAAACTTCCATATAATTTACTTGAGACATCCATATCGTCAAAGTCTATATTCACCGACTCAATAAATAGCTCTTTTTTCATATTTATTATATCAGCTAGCCATTCTCGTTTTTCATGACCCTTAACATATACGATAGGACACATGTCGTCGTCCGTTGAACCTTCAACTCCACCTGTTATCGAACCCCTTTAGCCATGCTATATGGAACGTTTCCATATGCCCACTTTAGACCATGATGATTGCGTATCAACCATAATGCTTCGTATCTCGCAGATTTTGCTGATCTATGCAATTTTTACGGATAATGTCGGTCAATGGACAATATTCAACAACGCGATCTTGTAAGATTAAAACATTATGCAGTTGTATTCGGTGGTGAATCTTCATTGCATTCGAACTCCATTCACACATCTACGGTAGCATTTTTTACAGGCTCATTCTGATGCGTTCAATCATTAACCGTGAGAGGGTCGTTACATTAAGACTTGGCGATGGTTAGTAAAGAACGGTCAGTATTGTAGTCATAATGGTATTTACAAAATCGAGAGTACTTATTGAACAAAATGTCGAAACTTTTTTGAAGTCCAAATTCGAGTTATCTTGAGAAAAGAATCCTGAATTGAGATAAAGTTTAGCACTTGTGAGTTTGCAGTCGGTGAATAATATAATGTCCTTTACCATACATTCTCTTTTTTACCAGTCTGC
Organism: Ophion slaviceki; assembly: GCA_944452715.1. NCBI lineage: Eukaryota > Metazoa > Arthropoda > Insecta > Hymenoptera > Ichneumonidae > Ophion > Ophion slaviceki. Next base: position 56,324,368 of record OX101783.1, read on the forward strand.
ACCGCACCAATTACATATTTTTGTTTCTCTAGTTGGGAGGCAGCTTTTACAGTCCATGAATGTTTCGTTGTGCTCTGAAGCGATGGACAGTTGTATAGATCCCAAGAGCGAAAACTCACATTCAAGTATCGCCCACTTTCCAATGTTCGAAGTAATGATAATTTATTGATCTCATTTAATATTATGTGGGGCAGACGCCATTGTATCTTGAGTAATTCGACTTCTACCTCTAGTAGTTGATGATGACTGAATGCACAATTATTGCCATGGCATGAAGGTATTAGAATTAACTCATGACGAGCAATAATTTTCGTAGAAAATGTATTTTATGTACAGCACTAGTTTTTCCAGTTCTGTCACAAACTGTGATATGAAATCGGCGCTGTGATGTGATCGATACTATGATGGCGATTCATCATATGAAAAACACATGTGGTAATCAATAGTAAATACTCCATGATATTCATACATATCCTCTGCTACGTTCTTCTCATCAGTCTTTGCACACTCTCATCTTCTCTCTACAATTAGTAAAAAACACTCCAAGTAGGCATTTACAGTGAATGGATGTGTTGCTTTCCGATTGGAGTTGATGATTTGGAGCCACTTATTGGTATCATTTGATCGTCGGATGGTGCAGTGCTTTATTGCTCCATAATCGATCTCATGTGATTGCAGTTTATCCGTTGATCTAATGTAATGCAGACACCTGCGAAATAATGGATTGTTGTTTAATTCGTCCAGCACATATGACGATATATTAATTGTGTTAACTTCACACACCGATGGCATGTATATATTTTTTAATGGTTACCTCTGTTCTGCGCTCACGAGGATTGACAGGTTCTTTATCTATGTAATATGTCATACATTGTCATCTTCGGTATCTTGTATGTATAGCAAATTGATATGCTTTTCTTCTTCTTATGTTGAGCCACGCGTATCGGAGCAATGTCTTCTTCGGTGGTACACACATTAATGGATAAATTGTTTTGAAGCACAATTTTTTTTATTTAATTTGACCTATAGTTATTGGGAATCGAATGTTCGATAGATTCAATACCGTTGAATAATGCATGTAAGAAGATCCGTGGTCACTGTTTCGTTCAGCTGGGTATAAAGCTGTGACTGCCACCCATGCAAAACGTGTATTATCTGTTGATTGCACTTTAATCGCAGCCCTCATGATCATCATTTCCCGTGGCAATGAGATATAACATTCAACGCATATTGATTTATACTTGTTTACATTTATTGTAAGATGACGTATTTTTCGTAAAGCTTCCACGTTGTTGAAATTCATCGAGCAGGGGTTAAAGTATAGACCATCACGCGTTCAAGTCGAGTTCTCGCCACATTAACTCATCACCGCTGTGTCCTGCACCGATGCATATCAAATGCCTGTACATGGAATACTTCATTCCTTCCAGATGCGGTATTTGGCCTATCAATGACTATTGATGTTTAGTTGATAATCGTTGGCGCTTAATTCGGCTTTGCGTTTTCAGTACTTCGATGAACTCGACGATCTGTATCTCCCACACAGCAAAGTCGTCGATCGAACTTAAGAGCGTGGCTTGGTTGTGCAAGATTTCTTCTGATGGTTCATTGTTGTTCTCCATATTAACGAGTTGAAAAGTCTTGCCAGAGAGATATGTGAACTCACTGCTTCATTCAAAGTGTGGCCACTTTTGAGCGCTGCCGATGATTAAAAATGGTCTCCCATCAGAAAATATTTTTGTCGTTCCCTTCTAGCTCGGAAAATGTAATAGAATCACCTCCACCAGAGTTTTTTAGTATCACGCTGATATCTTTTAACGTGGAAAGCATGAAAAACAAATACATACACAGAACGAGCCGGTCGGGGTTCAACGGGAGCAAAAAAGAAAAGTATTTTTGTGAGTATTCCAGACCGAGAGTGCATCTATGCTCAAATGGTGCATGCAGTGGGATCAGCGGTCGAAGCCTAAAAAAAATGCTCCGGCCATAGATCCACAAAGTTGATCGTTTTGTAATAAATACCTCGTTTTCGTATGTGTTTTGGATAGCCAAGACATTACTTGAGCGGAATGTTTTTTTTTTTTCAAAATATTCCCTATGCTCGGAGGCTGGTTTCGAATGTCGACGAATTAAAAAAATTCCTTAAGAATATGGCTGATTTGGTAAGAACTGTATAGCCTCAAGTGTCACTTGAATAGGTTTGATGTTGCTCTGCGAAGAGCCCTATGATTCGTGACAGGCTGGACTTCATACATACTGGATCACGTGGCAATATATATTAAAAACTCTAAGATGCTCTTTATAATACGCCAGTTCAGTCTCCATGACCTAGACGCTGTTCTGTAGAGATCGCGAAAGTCAACGATTGGCGAGCCTGGCTAGCTTTCACCTCTACGAGTGCACACTTTTCTGGACAGCAGATGCCTACCCCCACAGGGATCGTTAAAGAAAAAAAAACTTTTCGTTTATCCCCTGGCCAGGATGCACCATCTTGCAAGGTTTTTTTTCTACAAGTCCCAACTAATGTTGAAAACTATTTACACATCCTGTTTGTTGGTCATCCCCCACCCTACTATAAGCCTATGAGGATCCAAAAATCAAAATCCGAAGAAGGATCGGAACATCAGTTTTCGCCATTCCAGTCTTCAACCTCCGAGGTGTCATTGAGGAAGACTCGGAAAACGGAAAATCAGTTAAGAAAAATGTCGAACCAAATTGAAGTGATCGATCTCGTCGATGATGAGATGGAGGTTGTCGTGAATATCGCCCATGACGACGAAGTGGAAGTTGGGGTAGACGAAGACGTTATTGATATCGCCGATGATGACGATGATGAGTGCGCGGACATCGAAGTGCTTGCACATGATGACATGGAACTGGCCGAGATGGACAGTGATACGGAATCAGTTGATAGTGGATTGGGTGATGCCTCAGATAAGGGAGTCCATTATGTGCGTGAAATCATAGTTGACCAGCAGCAAATAAATTGGTTCAACCGGGGCGTCATGGGCTGTGTGAACTACGAATATCTCACCGAAAATGATCGGGGCGAAATTTTGCGTGCTGTGATACTTTGATATGCGGGGCGCGGTTGATCGACTAATTGAAAGATGTGGCCACTTCAGCGAACGGTTTAACAACATCCAGGGGATATTTTGTACCAACTGCGGCGGGCCGACTCACCAAGTTTCAATGCGCGACACGTGCCCCACCTGCCTGAACTTATACTTGGTCGATGGTTCGTATTATCTTTAGTAAGATTCAAAATATGATTATGTTTGATAGGTTAATAAGATACATGACTTGTTATGTTCCAGGATAACGGATCCGCTGCGGATATTTAAAATAAAATAATTTGAGACAATGAAAAACAGGCAAACACACACACACACACACCAAAGATTGTTGTATAATATATACTATGCAAGGTCATTGTTCAATTTAATTATTAATAAACTATTGTTTTATTGGCATTTAATTCGAAGCATTCTTTTTACTCCTCTCCCGCTTCGTTCCACACGCGCGCACACACACACACACACACACACACACACACACACACGCGCGCGCACGCACGCACGCACACGCACACGCACACGCACACACGCACATACGTCGTCGCCGGCGTCTCCCTCCCGCCAGTCGCTTCACGGACCACATGGCCCCCCTCCACAGTGGCCCCTCTGTGACGTCACACGCGCCCGGCGACCCCTCCCCCCTCCGCCGTACCGTCGCACTTGGCTTCCCCGCGCTGGAGCCCCTCGCCCCGCTCCCCCCTGAGATCCCGCACATTTGTCTAAGTTGTTTTTTTTATATATATATACACTCCTGTGAATAGTCTAGACAAAATGCTCCGCTTACATCTATAATGTTGATAATAAGTTATCAGATTTTATGGGTTTTCAAGAACTCGCGACTCTATGATGCGCCCTCCCCCACAGAGTCATCAGCGGCTTCCCCCTCTCGCCCGCTGGTCCAGCTATCGCCTGGAAGACATCGTCACCAAAAACTAGCCTCCCCACTCTCTAACACCACCCCCTCCCCTTTCCCTCCGCCGGAACCCCGCACTCGGCTGCCGCATACAGTATCCCCCCCCCTCCGCCATGCATACCCTGGCTTCTCCGCGCTCGACTTCCCCGGCCTGCTCCCCCCTGAGATCCCGCGGTTAGAACCGCTCTAGTTCCTCTACTCTTTTTGTATACTTGCTTTTCGGTTTTTGACAATTTCGTTATCATTTGCGGTACGCGATGGCCACTTTTCAATTTCAAGTCTATACCCTACATGCAAACAACATTCGAAGAAGCGAATCCACGCATGCAGAGTCGATAACCCGAACTGTAGAAAATCTTCATTGATTTTTGTTTTCAACATCGTATCGATATCGTTGAAGTCTTTTGATGTTGCTTGACATAAATAGCAACGTTGAGCAGAAGCATTACTCGTGATTTCATTGCAAACTTTACCATCTGTCATGGTGAATGCAAGTTTGAAAGAAACCGTTATGTCTTTTCCGTCAATGACAGTCTCGTAAGGGACAAGGTTACTTTCCTGCTGTTTAATAGACTCCATTTCGCTCACTGTGGCTTCAGTATTTTCATGCAAAAATTGAATTCTAATTGGCCGACAAAAACGGGTAGACGATGGCCTGGGATTTTTCCATACAACAAGGGTATTTTTTGTTTCTTGGTCAACTGATATCAACTGCAATGGAACAAGCGACGTGAAGAATGTGTTAGCATCAGACTTACTTCCATCATCATCGGTAAATCTTTGTTTATATGCATTTTGGCCGGTAGTGCCATCGCATCCCCACTTACAAATTAAATTCAAGTTGCGAACACTTTCTTTACATAAGCTTTTAATAACTTCGTCTTGAATAAACAAGATTCTCTGAATTGTGTGATTCAGCAAAGACTGCAGTTTCACTTCAGCACTACATTTTGTAACGCCAATGTCTGATTTCGGTGGATAACATTGAAGCTTCGCTTGATGTATTACATTATACGACGGAAATAACTTACAGCACTGTTCTCTGGTTGAATTCCGAAGTTTCTGATGGTCAGATTTTGACATATTAAGTTCAACTACAAGCGATAGGGCTTTATCAGGAGAAATTTCTGAAATCGATTCCAAAAATTCTCTATACTTTTGAGCTCTTGATGGGCTTGCCAGCGTCACATCTTGAACAACTTTTGCGGCATCAAATCTACCAGCTGCTCGAAGGCTCATTTGAGCCGCATAAGACAGTTCTTCGATACTTCTAGTTGTACGCAAATCTTCAGTTTTCCTCCGTTTTGAGCGCACACTAGCTTCAGCAAATCCTGAAGAAGGCCGACCCATGCTGCTGGACTGTATTGAAGCTTCTTGGATTTTTTCAGGGGAACAAACACACTGAGCCATGTGGAAAATATGTCGAAAAATCTGTCTTCGTGCCTCGAAGCTTGCTTCCACTTTTCATTAAATTGGGACAATAATGCGCGTATTGCAAGTTTTGCGTCATCCGACAGAGTAAAAGGTCGTTGTAGTTTCTCTGACATGAACTTTTCAATTTCCAGATATGCTGAAGCTGCATCACGATTCAAATTATTTTTCATGAGTGCGAAAATATCTTTTCTCGTTAATCCAGGTGCTGCAGGATCATCGTCAGCAGATTCTAAAATGTTAAAGTATAATACATATGAATAAGTAATTCTATGTTCAGCCTTACTCACTATTACTCATTCCACAATATTACAGATGACTATAATATTGTGAAATGCTATGAAAACCATAAGGAAATTTAAAAAAATCCTCATTTTTTATCATCGATTTCAATTAGGCACTTCAAAATATACATTTCTTTCAGAGGTTATTTTTCGCTAAGATTTTGGGCCTTTTGGAAGAGGCCTAGCAGAAAGTGACTTGATACAAAATATTTCAATTTTGAAACGTAAAATCTAAATCCGCTATAAAAACTGAGGGTAATGATAACTAAAATATCAATAAAAAAATAGACAATAAAAAAAATCTATTTGGCCCTCACTGGGCCCACGTGGGGCACTGGGCGCACAACGTGAGTACACCCCTGAAGAGATAATTTGAAACCATACAACTTTTATCTGTAACACTTCTCCATATTTTGTATTTTAATTGTTCGGAATAAAAAAAAATGTATTTTTTATCACAAAATCTTGTACCAATAGCGGTGGCGCAATAATGCGCATTTTTTTGCTGTTTCCATTAAACAATAGAATAATCTACAACCTCGAATAAGTCCGGCCGCTTTACAACGCTTTACAATTCAACTTTTCTCTACGTGTTTACAATTTTCAGTAGCAATTCTACGTTAACTTTCGAAAAAATCATTCGTTAACTGATATCACATACATCATTATTACAAATTTTTCATTACATGATGATATTCTACTTACTTTCCCCTTTCGAATCCATTTTGAAAATCGTCAACCAGTTTATTTTTCTGTAACTGGCGACGTTTTCAAGAGCGCACTGAAAACTAGGCACAGAGCGCGACGCGTCTGGTTCGAGCGAAGGGCACTTTTGAACTGGGACACAATAACAAGTATAAAGGATCGTCCCCTCTCGAGGCTGGAACTCGACCCTTGGACTATTACTATATCTAACCCACCACTGCAGATCCCCGAAATCGATACTTTATTTTTAGACTTTTGGCCGTCGATTTGGGTTTCCGTCCCACTGTGAACCGGTACATATATACCGGGTATATATGTAATATGCCTGTACGTGCATACTCCCTCACGTATCGTAATATATCGTGTACTGCGACGAAAAGCATATAGAAATCGTGGGTGTGTTTACGCGGTGCCGAGCGTGTGGTATAAGAGCAGAGGCCAAAGTCTCGTGGCTTCGTTGGTAACGACGTCGACGAGCAACGACGGTGACCTTGCCATTGCCTAAATAGGTCAGTACAAGCGACAAAGTACACAGAAATTCCAGCCGGAGGCTAAACAGGATCGATCTGACGAGCCGTCAAACTCTCGGCCGTTTGGATTTATCTCGCTTGTTCGCCTCAACCAACGGAAAAAAGTTCGATACAGCTGTGAAAGCTTTGGGGTGAAATCAATGCGTGTATAAAGATTATTTCTGGCTGAGTTTGATTGCCGCAAAATCAATGCGTGTAGAACTATTTTTAAAAGTTACCAAACATACGCCAGGCACCTCAAAAATCAGTCTTTACTTTCAACCATTTAGTGTTTATCTAAGTATTAGTACGTAAAATTAGTATTCATTTACTCATAAGTAATTTGCTAACTATAAGAATTTCAAATCAGTACTTATTCATCTATCAGTACTAAAAATCAGAATTTATCTAAATATTAATCCCCAAGATCAATGTATCTAAAAATCAATACTTATTCCAATGCCAGTACTTAAAATTATCGCTGATCTACATATTAGTACTTAAAATCAGAATTTATCTAAACGTCAGTACTCAAGATCAGGATGTATTGAAAAATCAGTACTTATTTAAAAACTGTTACAATTGCTTCCAAAAAATACATTTAGATAGAAGTAAAACTACACGAGCCAAGTTGTAGCAGGCTGAGGTGGCAAATACTGGGTGTGCAAGATTTGTTTACTATAGTTATCGTACATGGCTCATTGAAATAATTGGGGGAAAGGGGATTGAAAACTGCTAGACTTTTATACGCAAAGCTACACGACATCCGCTCGACTGACGATCTAGTTAGAATTATAGATATGCTTGGGACCTGTAGAGTCCTTACAAAAAGGGAAGTTATATTATTAAGGGGTAAGGCTACTGTAACGGAGGAAAAAATAAGTATATTCTGGGAAGTTTTTTTAGTGGGACAATGGAATAATTCAAAATTCTGAAAAAGGCTCTTTATTGTACATATCATAAGCGGTGTAAAGTATTTTTTCAAAGTAATATAAAACAAAATGGCGGCTGCACAGCTTTTCTTCGACGAAGCCTTTTTTTCATAGGCGCCCGGCCGGACCAACGGCACCTGCAATTTTTAATTTACAGTGAATGAAATTTTTTGTCGATTATGCATGTGAATAGCAACAGAAGTACGTAGGATATTTTTGACATATCGATTTTTGCAAAAACACCGCGTTTTTCAAATAAAAGTTCAAAATTCTCAAAAAAACATCGTCTTAAAATTGGTTATAAAAAAAACAATGTAATATATCGAGAAAATCCTACGTACTTCTATGCAGAATGTAATTGTAAATATACAGTAAAAATTTCAAGTCAATCGGTCAAGATTTGTTCGAATTATGAGTCCGGCCGACTTGAAAAATTTAGTTTCAATAAAAACACGTTTAAGGGAAGGGTAGGGGTTTTAGCGTGAAAAAAAACACTTGTTTGCGATTTTTTTTTCATCTATATGGATAGAGTAAATTTATTGAAACCTTTTGTACATTGTTAAGTGTCATTTCAAGAACATTCCGTGAAATTTGTACGCGAAAATATCCACAAAGAAGCCGGTGACAAAGCTTTTCCAAGAACGCCTTCGGAAAAACATGATTTGCGGTGTTCACTGTATCCCAGCTAGAAATTATCTGAAATCAAGTACCATTAAAGTTTAGTCAAAGTATCATCAAATCCTCCCCCAACGGTCTTTGATATTTTTTTTCATTTCTAAATTGTTGGTGGTCATGTGAAGTAAAAAGTGCTATTTTTCACGAAAAATTCCGCCTTTTTGGGGGTGGAAAACCCCCTCATTGTAAAAAAAAGGTATTTTATATGTAGAAAGTGTGGACCAAGTTTGAAATAAATCGGTCATGTAGTTTTCAAATGGCAGTGAACACAGACTTTAAAAAAGTGGTTTCATATAGATGAAAAAAATTCGCAAAAAAGTGTTTTTTTTTCACGCTGAAACCCCTACCCTCCCCTTAAAGTTTTCGGTACGGATTGCATCGGACTGAGAGGGGCTGCGGCAAAATTCAAAATAGAGGTATTTAGACATTTTTCCCACCTTAATCCTTCAAGTATGTCATTTTTAAGACATTAAGGCATCTTTTAGGAAAAGAAAAAAAAATCGATTTTTTGAAATTTCTAATGTGACCTTTCCCCTCAAACGAGGAAACCTGAACAACATGGTGACATTTTTTTTCCTCGTTTCAAACGATAGTAATACTGATGAGAAGTAGAATTCTAAAGTTACAGAAATAAATTCGAAGCATTTCTTTAGTTATAACTGTTCCACATTTTGAAACCACATTTTCCGAATTGGCGTAACAAATAGAGTATAATGTAAAAAATAAAAAAAGAACGCCAAGTAATAAAAAATTGCCCCGTAAACATTATCGCTTGTTTTATCATATTAAAAATTCTGATTTATCGTAGATCATTTTCTATGTTTATTTAATCAATGGTTTTATTGAGATTTTTTCAAATCAACTGTACAAAAAAAGAGAAATAACTTTTTCTAAAATAGCCAAGCAAGATTACTAAAATATTTGTGAACAAAATTTTTAAACCCTAGGAATATTTTTCTAAATATTCTATTTTTATCTAAAAAGTCATCCTACTGTTGTAGATAAAATTAGTATCACCATTATATGAAAGTAAAACGTGCGTACCATACAAGTACACTGGAAATGCCGTGCAACGACTTGGCGTGCATAGTTAATAAAAAAAGTTCAACGCAGGTTTTAGTTTTCTCAACTACTTAACTTGCAGGTTCAAAAACATAAAATACCGCGATTTATTATACAAGTGGGAATTAAATTCGTGAACTCGTGAAGTATGGATCAAGTCAGTGATGTATCCCTAGTCCATCCGACACTTGAAGTCTTATTTTATTTGCATCATTTAAAAAGTTACATAAAAGTATAAACTTTCTACTCTATCATACAACTATTACACAATGCATAACATATATTTTGTCTTATAGATTTTGGTGTTATGGTTAAAGATAATAATTAAACTAAATTAAATTATTAAGAATAATTAAAAGACTCACATACATATATATTGTATATATAGTCGCAAAACGCATTTACGCGGGCTGAAGGAATGATGAATTCTGTATCTTCGTGACCTTAACAATGCACGCCAAGTCGTTGTACAGCATTTCCAGTGTACTTGTGTGGTACTTACGTTGTACTTTTAAATAATGATGAAATCAATTTTATGGTACAACATTGAGATGATTTTTTTTTAATAAATATAATATATTTCGAAAAATATTAATCCTGAGGTTTAAAAAATTTGATTTCACTGGAAAGTGAAAATCTTCATCTTCACTTTCCAGTACCTGATATTTTCTTACCTATATTCCAAGCTGGAAAATTTCTTATGTTTTGCCTTTATTTTCTCCGTTATTACGTAAATCGATTATCCCCATCCGATTCATAATTTCAGACAATTTTCTGAGGGCAGAATCTGCGATGCCTTCGTCAAATTTATTTTTGGCTCTGAAAAGAACCCTTTTATTTGTTTGTTTAAGGCGTTACCCCCACTTGTAGCGCAAAAAAAGGCCTTTTTCATGAATTTTTTTAAAGAAAACTACAAAACTTTTTTAATCGATCAATATACCATCTTAAAGAACACATCTTGAAGAACTTTCAGTAATTTTTTTATTGAAAAATATTACATTGTTTAGTGGCAAATGGCCGTCAATGAAATAATGTTTTTATATACACGGTTTGCGGTGACCAACATTGCGGCGAAGTGGATCATCTGAAAAAAAAATGCTGATGGATTTAGTCAAATATAAGTATAAACTAGTCTTTAATCGAAGGATTTTAAACAATATTCATTTTTCACAAAATGGCGGACAGTCAAAGTTAATAGTTCGATTTTAACGAAAAAAACCGCCGTTTTTTGGCTATAAAACGGCCATTTTTTTTCGAAAAAAAAATCGAACGATTAAAGACTACATTTTTGTGTATTAAATAAGCCTGCAAAATTTCAAGAAGATCGGTTTATTAGTGTTCGAGTAATCTTGGTTACCGACTTCAGAAATGCCATTTTGAGAAAAACGCGTTTACAGTTTCAATTTCAGTTTACACGAAGAAAATATTTTTTTTGTAAACTTACATAGAGTCATATATTCCGGGCATCAAAAAAAACTGCACTTCAAATTGCACTTAAAAAAAATGCAAAAAAAAATCGATTTTTTCAAAATCGCAAGTAGGGGTAACCCCTTAAGGTTTCAACCTTGATCAAATTGATATGGCCCTAAACAGGGCCATTTCCTTTCTTTGCACTTCTTTGCACTCCTAACTTTTTTGACGGTATAAAAAAAAATATTTTTTTGCACACCCCAACCCTACTTAGTGGTTAAGCCATGGAGGCTAGAGTGGAAGGAGGCCGAACTCTTATAGAGTGGCTTGGAAAAGTGGCTACAAAAATGTGGTCAAACAGGGATGGCGCTAGTATTGCTAAGACCTCGAGAAGTGCGCTGCGTGTGACAGAGAAGGAACAAACAAATAATGAGAAGTGAGCCGTGTATGAGACAGAATGATACTTGAGAAGTGGGCTGCGAGCGAGAGAGATGTAAAATGATATATACCAGAGATCTCCGTAAATGCGTAAAGATACAAGAATATTTTTAATATAGCAATGCCAATATGAACAATATGTATTAGTTGCATAACTAACGGTGAAAAGGTCGAAAATAATAACTGTGCAATACGTAGTGATAGAAAAATATTTTTATTACAACAGTGTTAAATTATACAACGAACGGTAGAAAATGTCTTAAATGACACTGATGCTTTTTTTCTTGAATGAATTTTTATTTTCTCAGGTAAATACGACGGCAAATTAATCCCTGCTGTCAAAAAACAATGCTTTGCCATCTGTTTATATTAAAACTCGCAAACAGCGAACGATAACGCGATAATTCTTATGATAACGATATTTAACCCAACAACTCATGACTTATTTTTTTTACCCTCAAAGGCATGGCTGGGGTGTATATGCACCTCGTGCTTTTCTTTGTCATTAAACTACGAGGATATGGACTTTATCATACCTCAACTTCTTCGTATTTTCACAAAAAAGCAAATAGTGTGCGAGCCATCTGATTTTATTAACATTCCATTAGTGAAGAATCCATTTAAAGACTGAAAAACGGCAAAAATCAGCAAAAACCTCATTTTTTGCATAAAAATTGGGGTGTGACCGGACCCCAGTCATGAGTTCTAGAGTTAAATAAAAATTAACGATAATCATACACAAGAAATTGCAATTACTCATTGCCGTAAGGAATTCAAAAGATTGCCCTGTATTGTTTTCTTGTACAATGGACGGTGGAAATCGTCTTAAATAATAATTTTTTTATTCTTAAATACATTTTTACTCAGGTCAATATGATAGTAAATTATTCTTAGTCAAAGAACAATGTTTTGCGATCTATGTGTATAAAAAACTCGCAATCAGCGAATCGGTAACGCGATTATTCTGACGATAACATATTTGGATGAAAATGAAAAGAAAATCACACGAAATAAATTGCAAGTACTCATTGAGGCAGGAAATTTAAAAAATTGTTCAGTAGTTATTTTTCGATTTGAGAAAAACACCGTAATAGCAATATAAAGTCGAAGCGATATTGCTTGCTTCAACGTTTTTAAGATAAAATATCTGTGTCCTTTTGTCAACATCATGGCTGGTTTTGTTTCGAAAATACGATTTTAACATTTCTCAAATTTTTCGAATATTGTGTGTATATTATCGTATTTGCTAGTACAGTAGAACCTCGTTTATCCGACCTTCGATTAACCGACGGTCCGCATTATCCGCGTCACCTAACTCATCCAAGTCCTCCGCATTATCGGAATCGTATCCTCGGATAATACGCAGAATCCTCAATGAGACGGAAGAATTTGCCATGCCTATGCTTGGAATAGTCCTATATTGCTACTGTTTTCCGCATTATCCGAGATTTCACTCATCCGAGGTACCATCTCCCCACTTTGCCTAGGATAAGCGAGGTTGCACCATATTTGTCATGGAGGCTAGGGCAACAAATTCAGACGTACATAGAAGAGCAGTTCTTAAGCATATTATGTGCCGATTTTATTGGGGGAATTCCCACAAAGTTAGTTCTCGATTAGCGGCGCTGACGGCAGTTTTCATTCTCGCTCTCGCTTCCGCTCGTAGGCTCAAACGCTGGGAACACAACGGCGTTCTGCTCACTCTTATAGATGTTATGCGCTGGGGGATCATTGTGTCCTGCTTTCTCTCATAGGTACTCTGCACTGGGAACACGTGCGATCGTTTTTGCTGGGGGGACGCTCGCTCTCTTTAGCACCTTCTCGTTTCGCTAGCGCTCTCTCGTTGTTCCATTGTACAATAATTTTTGTTTGATGTTAAAAACAAAAGATTTATTTTATTTGAGGCCAAAGAATTAAAGGATATTGAAAAAGTCTGCCAATTTTAGGGTCATTTTCAAATAGCTGTAACTCCTCGAAAAATGGTCGTACAGCAAAATAAAAAAAGCAAATTGAAGGTGTGAATCTCTAGTTTTGAGATCTTGAGCTCAAAAATTTTTCGCGTCAGCCAATTTTTAGTAGCCATCAAAAAAACAAAGTAAAAAAAATTTCAAAATTTTTGCTCATCTTTCAGTCTGCACAGACTTTGATAAATTGTTTTGAATGATCGGATTAAAAGGATCGTCTAGCTGGATTCTTTTCCTTTAATTTGAGCGGTGGGAGAGTTCTGTACGATTTTTCTCGCTGAGTTATCTATGTTCAAAGCAAAAATGACACTTTCGACTTTAATGACTGATTACTCGGAGACTAATGGTCGCACAGAAAAAAACCGGAGGGTTTTGGAAACTTTGAAGTATTCTCTATAAGATGCCTTTATCATTTATTATCAAGATTTTTTTTTAAGCGGGAAAGTGGATTTTAAAAACGTGAAAAATGGCATTTTTACGAATATTCTATTAGCTAAGGATTATGTTCCCAATATCAAATAGATCAAAAAAAATTTCGGTTTTTTTATGACCTCAACGTATCCTAAAAAAGCCATCAAAAGTTTAAACCCCTGCGATTTTTTTTCATTGTGTTCCGAATGATCGGAATTGTGGTTTTTGCCAAAAATCGATTAAAGGCTAAATCTACCACCTTTTATTCGTCTTTTGAGAATCACAATTTTTCCGGTGTTAAAAAATGTTGATTGTTGAACAGCGGGAACAAATTGTTGTTTAATGAAAAAAAAAATTAATTGAAAAAAAATTTTTTTACAAAAAAAATTTAATTAAAAAAAATCGAAAAAAAAATTGTTAGATTTTTTTTATAGCGCTGAACGTTTTTCATGATACGACGAGCGATTGGAGTTGTTGGAATTCACAGTTCTTTGAATGTGTGCGTGTGTACAATTTACATTAAGGATACGACACCCTACCCACACGTCCCACGATCATTAATCGAGACTCATAAGGGGGCGTCCATTAATTACGTGAGGTGTTTAGGGGGGGGGGTCGAGCGAAATCTCACCCAATCTCACGTGGGGGAGAGGGGGGCTTCGGCAAATATCACGTAATTTGTGTAATTTTAGTAATTTTAGTAATCACGTAATTTTTATCACGTAGGGAGAGTCTCCCTACTACTTTACATGGAGGAGTAAATGGGACTACAACCGCAGTTACTTCTACTACAATTTATTTTCCGTGAACGTATGCATTTTGAAAAATCTCACGTGAGATTAGGGAAGGGGGGAGGGGGTCGAGCAATATCTCACGACATCTCACCAGGGGGAGAGGGGGGGTCGAAAAATCGCCAAAATCACCTCACGTAATTAATGGATGCCCCCTAACTGAGGGATGCAGAGTTTCACATCTCTCAAAAACAATCGTGTCACGTTCATCTGACCGCTGTACCTACCTTTTTTTTAAATATTGATTTAATGTTTAGTTGCAAAACCGTATGCCCTTCTATTAGTCACTGTTTTTTCGGGTGCAAGTTTTTAACAATTGCTTAATTTTGTTCCGCGTTCACCTTATGGTATGAGCTTTGTTTGAGGAACAAAAAAGTTTTATTTCAAGGTCATACAAAAGTCGAGACTTTTGGTAATTGAAAAAAAAATCTTAATGAGGCGACATTTGTCTACAGTCGAAAATGCACGTGTGGTGACGCTTTTGCGTGAGGGTCGTTATACGCAACAGCAAGTTGCCAATATGATGGGCGTTAGTCAATCGGTAATCAGTCGTGTCTATGCCCGATTTCGTGAGACTAGTAACTATACGCAACGTTCGGGACAAGGTAGACGACGAATAACTACCAATCGAGATGACAGGGCCAAAGTTCGACATGCTCGTCGAGAGCCCGCCATACATGCCCATACTATCGCTCATCGGTTTGAAAATCGTCAACAGGAGTTTCCTCGGCTATCCATTTCGGCACAAACGGTCTGGAATCGTTTACACGAGCAAGGACTACATTCTCGTAGCCCAAATCGAGTGCCTATGCTAAATAGCAGGCATCGTAGGGCCCGACTAGCCTACGCTCATCGTCATCAAAACTGGGGTCGGAGACAGTGGACCCCCGTTTTATTCACTGACGAATCGCGATTTTCGCTTCATGGCAGTGACAGGCGCTCCAATGTGTGGCGCCGCCTTGGAGAACGCGATCGCGACAGGCGTATTTATCCACACTAGAACGCCATTAGTCATCATTACAGGGACATTGACAGCCGAAAGGTACGTCAATACAGTCCTGGAACCACACGTCTTGCCCTTGCGTAGACGTTTGCGAAATCGCTTTATCCTTATGCAGGATAACGCTCGTCCTCATACCGCGAGGCTAACGAGAAATTTTCTCGACGCGAATAACGTGACGACCCTTGACCACCCAGCCATGAGTCCCGATTTAAATCCCATTGAACATGTCTAGGACATGGTTGGTCGTCGATTGTGCCGAGATTATCCGAATCTGGGGGGTCACCGTCAATTGACTGAAGCGCTCCTTCGAGTTTGGCAAGGGATCTCGCAAAGGGATATCCGGCGGTGCATCAACTTGCGAGAGCACTTAGAAGCCGTAATAAGCAATCGAGGGGGCAATATACAGTATTGAACCATGACCCACAATGTACACGGCTTATGGGATGAGATTGGAGTCATAAAATACCATAGAAGTGACAAACTGTGGGGTCTCATACCCATCAGAAGAGTTGTACGCATGCACGCACGCACACACACACACACACACACACACACACACACACACACGCACACGCACGCACGCACGCGCACACACACACACACACACACACACACACACACACACACACCTTCAGGGAGTGACCAAGCGGGCTCCCGGGCGTCGTCATCGAACAACCGCAGTACCACGGAGGTGGGCCACTTGGCCTCCATGGCGCATAATGTTTCAAGTGAAGAAAAGGAAGAGACAGGTGGAAACCGAAAGCTGATTTTGAAGTTGGTGGAGAGGCACGGAAAGACGCTGGAGAGCCTAGCCTCTTTTATCCAGCAGAAGAAAAACCTCCACAAGGAGATCCAGCGGTGGGTTCCTATGCTTACCAGTACTTGGAAAGGTATAGAGGACCTGGCAACGTGGAGTGCAAAACCACAGGCGGCAACGTTGACTGGAGGAACGCAAACCACGCCGACCATAAGCCAAGCGAAATCGACTCTCCCTAACAAGGAGAGGAACGATGAAGGCATGGACGTGGGCGGTACCTCGACGCAAGTAAGCAAGGCGAAGAGGAAAAAGAGGGTTACACCGACGTCGACCGACGGAAAGGAGCCGAAGGAGAAGCAGCTGGTGGAGCCATTGGCTGGTCAATCGGGGGATAAGGGCGAGAGATCGGAGCAGAAGTGGCAGACTGCGCGAAAGAAGAAAAGATCGCACAAGATATCCGAAAAGCAGCCTCAGAAGAAGGCGCAGAAACCTCGCGAACGGCCGACTCTGCCCAACGCTCTCGTCATCCACAAAAAGGGTGACTTGAGCTATGCGGAGATCCTGAGTCGTATAAAGAAGGATCCGGCGCTCAAGGATGCAGGTGAATGCGTCCAAAAGGTACGCAGAACGAACGCGGGAGATCTGCTGATCGTTCTGAATAAGGAGAGCTTAGCCAAAGCACCGGAATTGTGAAACCAATTCGAAGGTGTTCTTGGTGAATCAGCAACGGTCCAGAGTAAAGTCCAGGAAGTTGATCTGGAGATCAAGGACCTGGAAGAGGACGCGACGAAGGACGAGATATCGGCGGCCCTGCAGAGAGTCTTGGAACCGGACTATTCCGTCACGGAATACTCTCTTAAGTCTCTGCGTAAAGCATATGGCAGAACTCAGACCGCGGTAATACGGCTCATGGTGCCTGCTGCCCGGAAACTTCTGGATACAGGAATCATCCGAGTCGGCTGGTGTAGTTGCAGAATCCGAGAGGTGGTGAGACCACTAAAGTGTTTCAAGTGCTGGAAATTTGGACACTTATCACGGAACTGCAAGAGCAACGTCGACCGGGCTAAAGACTGCATCAAGTGCGGTAACACTGGCCACAAAGTTGCCGAATGCACAGCAAGCGCGAAGTGTGTCATATGTGCAGAAGCGGAAGATGGGGCACCCACAGCCCACATCGCAGGTAGCAGCCGGTGTCCAGCGTATACGCGGGCTCTCCAGGCACTCCAAAAACGATGCAAATGAGAGTACTCCAGCTGAACCTCAACCATTGTGAAGCAGCACAGGACCTGCTCATGCAGACTGTGCGCGAGCTGAAGCCTGACTTGGCGATACTCTCGGAACCATATAGACATCTAGACACGCAACCTTGGGAATCTGACGCAAGTGGGAAGGCCGTAATTTGGTCCTGCGGAAATCTTCCATTTCAGGATCTTGCGAGTCGGATGGAAACTGGTTTTGTGAGAATAAAAGCCAAAGGAGTTCATTTCTACAGTTGTTACGCACCGCCTAGTCTGACGACTTATGAGTTTGAGAATTTTGTCGACAACTTAGTCGCAGACGCTAAACAACGCTTCCCGGTAGCCATAGCCGGAGATTAGAACGCGTGGGCTGTGGAATGGGGTAGTAAAGTGACGAACAGGAAGGGCCAAGCTCTACTTGAGGCTATGTCCTTATTGGATGTAGTACTACTTAATGCAGGTACAAAGCCCACTTTTGTTAAAGGTGAAGCCTCCTCTATAGTGGACCTCACTTTTGTGAGTAGTAGCCTGGCAAGAAGAAACCAGTGCCACTGGGTAGTCAGTGATATCTACACTCACAGTGATCATCAAGCGATTCTCTGGGAGATTCGCGGTGACTTCAGCAGAACAGCGAAGGCACCGAAGACAAATGGGAAGGGCTGGAAAGCGAAAATGTTTGACGCGGACTTGTTTCGAGAAACTTTTGACACCAGCCCCCTCGCAGCGGAAAGTGCAACCGAGAAGGTCGAGGTGGTCATGCAGAGGGTCACCGAAGCATGCGATGCCACAATGCCACGGAAACGTAATGTCGACTTCCGACCGGCGGTACACTGGTGGAGCGAACAAATTGCCGGCCTCCGAAGGGAGTGTCATCGAACTCGCCGCCTAGCGCAACGAGCTCGAGGCAAACGCTCGTTCCCCGATTTGGAAGAACAGCACAGGAAGGCGCGCTTGAAGCTTAAAAAGGCTATCAAGCAGAGTAAAGCTGAAAGCTGGGGCGAACTGCTCAGCGAGGTGGAAGATGCCCCCTGGGGCAGGCCGTACAAAGTCGTAATGACTCGGCTGAAAAGCCAGCCAATGCCATCGCCTGTGGACGCAGCCCTGCTGGAAAAGATTGTTTCACATCTGTTCCCTGAGCAACCCGAGGAGGACTACCAACTCGAGGAGGACGTCGATGAGGTCATCCCAGCCATTACTGAAGAAGAGCTTCTTACGGCGATTGCCAGGGTGGGCAACAATACAGCCCCCGGCATGGATGGGATACCCAACATCGCACTCAAGGCAGCGATCAAGTTGGCACCGGCAATATTCCTGGGCATGTACAATGCGTGTCTCAAGGAAGGAATCTTCCCGGACAAGTGGAAGTGGCAGTGCTAGTGCTCCTCCCGAAAGGGAAGAAGCCACCGGACGAACCTTCATCCTATCGTCCGCTCTGTAAGCTGGATACCGCCGGAAAGATCTTCGAGCGCATCATCCATAACAGGATTGAGAAAGTCGTGGACCCTCTACTGGCGGAAGGCCAGTTTGGGTTCAGAAAGGAGCGCTCTACTCTGGATGCCATTAACACAGTGGTGAAGCAGGCGCAGGAGTCGACTGCGGGGAAACGATGGGCAAGAGGGTCCAAGAAGTACTGCGCAGTTGTCGCTCTCGACGTCAAAAACGCTTTCAACTCGGCGATATGGAAGTGTATCATGGATGCCCTAAAAACATTAGGTGTACCATGGTACCTACGGAGAATAGTGGCGAGTTACCTATGTAATAGGTGGCTCATGTACGACACAGAGGATGGACCAAAGACGTATAGGGTGACTGGAGAGTTCCTCAGGGCTCTGTACTTGGACCGCTTCTGTGGATCATCATGTACAATGATCTGCTGCTATTAAAATTGCCGTAAGGAGTGTCCACCGTAGCGTTCGCAGATGACGCGGCGCTGATTGTCATCGCCAAATTCCTGGAGCAAATCACCGCACTCTTCGGCGAAGCTTTCGCCAAGATAAAGGAATGGATGTCTTCTGTTGGACTGCATCTTGCAGCCCACAAAACAGAAGTACTCCTCGTATCCAGCAGGAAGGTGATGGAAACGGTGAGGCTCAGGGTTGGAAACTCCGAAATCACATCCCAACCGTTCATTCGGTACCTGGGTGTGATTCTCGACGCGTGGCTGAACTTCAAAGAGCAAACCGAGCAGATCAGCAGAAAGGCCGCTGGGGTGGCTACCACACTGGCGCGACTTATGCCTAATGTTGGTGGCCCCAGACAGAAGAGGAGGAAACTGCTGTCATCAGTGACGACCTCAGTGCTCACCTATGGCATACCCATATGGGCTGATGCACTGAAAATCCAGGAGTACCGCAGGAAGGCTGCAGCAACGTATCGCGTCAGCGCCTTGAGGGTAGCCTGTGCGTTTCGCACTGTCTCCGAGGACGCTATCAACGTTATCGCAGGAATGCTGCCCATTGAGGTGCTTGCCGAGGAGCGTAGATCGATGTACCAGCAGAAGGGAGCTAGAATCCCCAGTTATGCAAGGACAAAAGCGAGAGCAACCAGTCTCAACCAGTGGCAGACGATGTGGGATGCTTCTCCCAAGGGAAGGTGGACACATCGACTAATCCCGAAGGTGGAGATATGGGTGAACCGTCTACACGGGGAGCTCAACTATTATCTCACTCAAGTGATCTCAGGACACGGCTGTTTTCGGGCTTATCTCTATAAGTTTAATTATGAAGATTCCCCGGACTGCCCAGCATGTGTAGCAGTCGAGGAGAACGCTGAACATGCATTGTTCCAATGCGCACGTTTTAGTGCCTCCCGCGCGATAGTCGAGGATCAGCTGGAGACACGCATCACCCCGGACAACCTGGTTGAGTTGATGCTGAAGTCAGCAGACGCATGGACAGCGGTATCGGCTTATGCTGCCGCAGTGATGAAGGAGTTGCGACGTGCAAAACGTGCGAGGAAGAAGACGACGCCGGAAGACCAGGCAGTCATAGATTAAATCAGCGACACGAACCCCTAAACCACTCATAACATCTAGAGTGGAACGGGGGATGTAAGGTCGTCTGACAACACTGCAGGAAGAGCTACGGCTAAGGCCTCTCCCGCGATGTAATACCTAGCGGTCGTCCCGCGGGAGAATTTGTAAGGCCACAGAGGAATGGGGGTTTTTAGTCGGTGCAAGCCCGACACACGGCAATTATTTGCTACGGTGCGGAGGCATTTTCCTGCTAAACCTCTAAAAAAAACACACACACACACACACACGCACGCACGCACGCACGCACATACGCACACACGCACACACACACACACACACACACACACACACACACACACACACACACACACACACACACACACACACACACTCATATGCGTGACTTAAGGAATGAGTTTGGAGTCTTTAAAAACTGCCGAAATGACGAGCCGTAGGGTCTCAATTCCTTAAGAAAAATTATACGAACACACACACACACATAAAGAAGCGTAAATGCATCCGAGCAACCTCTACGTGGTACGCTTTAGGTTACGCTAATGCCGGTGGTGCATAAAATGTTTATAAAAAAAAAATCTTGACCTAATGATCGTGGGATGTGTGCGTAGGGTGTCGCACCGTATCGTAGGGATGTAAATTGTACACACGCACACATTCAAAGAACTGTGAATTCCAACAACTCCAATCGCTCGTCGTATCATGAAAAACGTTCAGGGCTATAAAAAAAATCTAACCATTTTTTTTAATTATTTTTTTTGTAAAAAAAATATTTTGGTGCATTAAACAAAAATTTGTTCCCGTTGTTCAACAATCAACATTTTTTAGCGCCGGAAATTCGGATCAGTGCCAAAAAAATTGTGATTCTCAAAAGACGAATAAAAGGTGGTAGATTTAGCCTTTAATCGATTTTTGGCAAGAACCACAATTTCGATCATTCGGAACACAATGAAAAAAAATCGCAGTGGTTTAAACTTTTGATGGCTTTTTTAGGATACTTAGAGGTCATAAAAAACCGAATTTTTTTTTGATCCATTCGATATTGGCAGAATAATCCTTAGTTAAAAGAATATTCGTAAAAATACCATTTTTCACGTTTTTAAAATCCACTTTCCCGCTTAAAAAAAAATCTTGATAAAAAAATGATGAAAGCATCTTATAGAGAATACTTCAAAGTTTTCAAAACCCTCCGGTTTTTTTCTGTGCGACCATTAGTTTCCGAGTAATCAGTCATTAAAGTCGAAAGTGTCATTTTTGCTTTAAATATCGATAACTCAGCGAGAAAAAATCGTAAAGAGCTCTCCCACTGCTCAAATTAAAGGGGAAAAATCAAGCTAGACGATTCTTTCAATCCAATCATCCAAAAAAAATGTATTAAAGTCCGTGCAGACTATGAAACATGGGCAAAAATTTTGAGTTTTTTTTACTTTGGTTTTCTATGGCTACTAAAAATTGGCTGATGCGAAAAATTTCTGAGCTCAAGATCTCAAAACTAGAGATTCACACCTTCAATTTGCTTTTTTTTAATTTTGCTGTACGACCATTTTTCGAGGAGTTACAGCTATTTGAAAATGACCCTAAAATTGGCAGACTTTTTCAATATCCTTTAATTCTTTGGCCTAGTTTATTTTATTTATTTTGGTTATTATATGTATTTTATTTGTTTTTATTTCTGATGAAAATCAAAGTTTTATTGTAAAATAGTTTGTTATCAGAAGGAAGATTTTTGTTCGTTTTAACAGTTGGAAAACCCCTTAATTTTTTCCTCCATCACACCCTCCCGCTCCAATACATCCTCCCCCTCCTGAAGGAAGAAACCCACCACCTTCCCGTGGTTTCCATTGAATAATTTTAGCTCACCCATGTTCTTTCCATTTTTATCTGGAAATTGCCAATTTCTGATATTAATTTTTCCTATACTACAATAATTGTATTATATAATAAGCACACGTGAACTAAAATTATCTAATGTAAGAGTGGGTTGATTGAATAATTTTATGCTCGTGTTAATTTAATTCATTATGTCATGACAAGTTAAATTAATTTCAGCGGACGAAAATATAAAAAGAATTAGATTCCAGGAAAGAAGAACAAAGGAGAAAAAAATGTAATAATTAGGGTTTGAACATCTGACTCCCCGTCCAGATCATATCCCTCGTGCTACAAAAAGAAATTGGTCTGTACTTTCGAATTTTTTTTTAAATGCATTGTCTTAATAAAATTTTCTTTGCACGAAAATGCTTTAAGCTATTCATATAAATTATTTTTCTGAAAATAAAATGCAGTAAGTCGGTTTCGATCCAAGACTCTTAGCACAAGCCTGTTTTCGCCTCGCAATGTGTTTGAGAGAGATAGGTGTCTCATTCCACCCCCTGCCATGCCAGCTGTTCGCTAGTTACGCCACCGCGCGGCAGTTTGGGTCGCAGAATACTTGTCTTCAGGCCGCCCATAAAAATTGTTCTTCTATGTACGGCTGAATTCGTTGGCTGGGATGCGTATTAGATCCTTTTCCATGTCTCTTACACGACATCGATACTCAGCTTATTTCTCGAGGTCTTAGAGATAGTGGCGCCATCACTGTTTGACCATATTTCTGTAGCCACTTTGAATTGCACAGATCGGACTCCTCTAGCTTCCACGGGCTAAGCTGTCAAACCACGATCTTACATACAGGTCTGAAAACTCCAGTGGAAGGGGTAGGTAGCTTGTTGAAGAGAGTTGGTAGTTCACTAGTCGCGACTCGGTTCGTTGCGAATACCCGCTGTGGGGCGACCGGCGGGTGCGACAGAGACAGCACTAGTTGGCCATACTTCTATCCCTCTATCTCTGTCCCACCTTCAAGTTCGTTACACGGATATTTATTATGAATTCGAAACACTATTAAAAGGGACAGGAAAAGGCGTTAATCCTGTCAGTTTCGATTAATACAATAAAAAAAGATATGATCCCACACGTAATCAAATTAACAAATTTTCAAAAGCCAAGCGAGCGTGATAACCATATACATACATACGATTTTGAAGCTTTCACAATGCATGTGAACTTTGACGAAGTGGTTCCGTACTCGTCTCATACTCGCGTTGTTGTAGGTCCAAAGCTACTTATCTCAATTTTTCTTCCATCTCTCATTCTCGTGTTTTTTTTTTGCAATCGAATAAAAATACAAATGCAGAAAATTCTCTGATATTTTTTATTTTTGTACGTGCATTTGTTTTCATATTGAGGTAAGCAGAATGAATCCTTTCAAATTTGTTTATGTTGCCCTTTCATGCGCCGTACGGCGCACCACATCACTATTTTGAAAGGATATGCTTTCAATTGATCCAAAACGTACTGTGTTTAACATGCATAAAAAACAACAGTTATCAGCGACTCAGCGACACACGTTTTATACCGCTTACTCCGTTGCTCGCCGATTTTCTGCCGACGAAGAAGCTCAGAGAGTTGTCACCCGGGTCGGATTATATCATCACCAACATACGGGCGGTCCACACCAAATTTGGCAAAAAGCACGTCGTTGACATTCGCAACGAATTCAGCGTGTTTCTACCCGGAACGATCATCAAGGCGCTTGAAGCTGATTCGACAACATTCGAGAGCATGTTGGCAGCAGCGCATGGAGGCGATCTATGCATGGTCTATCGCGGTGGAAAATGTCACAGCCTGAAATTCGCGAATTCAGCAACATTCCAGCTGATGTTGGCAGCAGCGTACAAAAGAAATGTCTGCATAGCCTACATCGGTGGAAAGTTTATCGCATACGTTAAGGGTCACGAAAATCGAGAACAGCTAGCTCATATACTAAATATGAAGAATTATCTAGTTATTGAAACGTTGGACGCGGACTCTGAAGATATGGATGCATAATGCATAATGAAGGATACTAGTAAAGTATTTTAAGAAAAAATCATCTTGTGTTCAAGATTGGAAAGCACGAGAAAGAGCGCCTAACGTCTCGCTGTTTGGAACTCGATCTTGTGTATACAAACTCGACGTTCGAGCGCGTGCCGGCACACACACACACACACACACACAGAGGCACACACGCACGTGCAAGGTTGTATAGAGATTTTTTCTTAAATATATATATATTGGTGAGCCGTTCCCTTCGGTATTTGATTCATCGAGCAGTCTGGACCATGGACGATTGCGATAAAATTATCGATAAGTTGAGCGGTGCGAGGAACAATTTCTCTCACGTGGATAAGTGGCAAAAGTTCTATGAGGTGCACGTCAAACTTTTGGGGCAAACGTTGAAAAAACCAGGGCTCAAGGTCGGTCAAAAACTGAAAATTCAATCGACAATAGCGAAATTGTTGACGTTGAGGGAAAAAATCGTGCGTGGAGCAAGTGTAAGCAGCGCAGGTGAAGCGGTGCTGGTGTGAGTGATGCTCGCGAAAAACTAAAGTGGGTCGATCTCGAGTCGGCATTCAAAAATCGAATAAGGACAGGCTCGATTGTGAATTTCGAGCACAAAGATGTGCAAAGTTTCCGCGAAGATGCAATGCGCGTGGTGTTTTTAAAACGGGACAAAATCGTGCGCGAGGAGGGTAACGTGAAGGTGAATGTGACCTTGGCGTGCAAATTTCACCTCATGAAGGTGAATGAAATCATTGAGGAGGAAAAGACGTTTCAAACGACAAACGCGGTCATTCTACCATCGAGCGATATTGTCGAGTGGTTCATCGAGTTCGTCCAAGCAAAACTCTCCGCCAAAATCGAGGACTTTCAGGAAAAAGAGTCGGGTTGGATGTTACACGAAATCTCCCATCTACTTGTGAACATTGACAAGTACGAACCACCGCGAGGGAGCTTATCCACATACACGCGTCTCCTGAGGGATATACAGATGAAACGGGCCGTCGTCGTCGTCAATATTGAAAAACAATGACCCTTATTGTTTCCTTGGGCCCGTCACCGCAGCTCTCTCCCCGCCTCCACCGAGGATACATCCCGAAAGTAAGAATTCTTATCCTCATTATAGCGAAGTGCTCAAATACGAAGGCTTGAATTTTCCGATGAGCTTATCGATGATTAAGAAATTTGAGGAATTTAATAGTGTGACGATCTATGTGTATGGGATCGATGGCATCACGAAAGACGGTATTAGTAAAATTGTACCGATATATCTGAATAAACAAAGGTCGAATAAACCAACAATTCACCTACTCATCATCAAAGCTGAAATCGATGAGGAGGAAGCGGACAAGGAGGATGCTGCCGCTCCTAAGGTGTATCATCATTTCGCGTGGATTAAAAACATGTCGCGACTCTTGAGTGCGTAGATATCGAAGGGTAAACGTTGCATGCGGATTTGCGGCCGATGCTTGCGTCATTTTACCACGAAAGAAAAATTACAAAGGCACAAAGAGGATTGCGCGAATAATGCGTAGATGATTATGATAAATAATAAGAAGTCATGTATACACTACAATAAAATTAAGATTGAATCAACAATGCTAGCATACTAAAAAAATCAGGAGAAAGGCCGCAGATGAGTGGCACACTAATATGCCGGCCGTGCCACACTTGATGTATTACAATTTCAATTATCTGTATGGTGTAGCTATGTGTGAGTCATTGCTATACGGCTCGTTCGCTTGGGTAGAAAATTTCGAGCAATATATCGGGGATATTCCAGATGAGGCTGAAACGGGATACATCTTGAAGGTTGATTTGGAGTACTCTCGAGAGTTACACGACACGCACAACGTTTTACCCTTGTACCCACAACACGACGGCCCTCCTGAGCGGGCACTCAAAGAAAAGTAACAATCACGCGGCCGCGAAAAGAACAATACGTAATTCACTAAATAAATTTGAAACAACGCGTAAAATTTGGATTACGCGTCATGGAAATTCACAGAGTCCTCGAGTTGAAGCTTGGCTAAAACGTCGCAATGATCGAACTGACTCGCATTCTTGCGTTTATTATTTTTACGATTCATCTGGGAAGCCAGAATAACATATAGCGGCTTTTTCAATTGTGTAGACGTCTTCACAGACCATACAGTATACTCGTTATGGCATCGACTTGAACGTGAACAATTCGACGAGTCCGAGAGCATGATTTTAAACGGCTATAGTTCGATAGGTGTGATGGAGCTCGCTCTCAAAAGTGTCAGCGTGAAAAAATTAATCATGGATAGTTGTCGTTCAACTGTATCCGAACAGAATCCTTTTTATACACTTTCAA
>OX101783.1:56361152-56539982 GCA_944452715.1 Ophion slaviceki
AACGGCGTTCAAGAGATTTTCGAAAACGTTCATGAGCCGTTCGAAGACATTAATGGGGGGTTCAGGGACGTTCAACACACTTTCGAAGACGTTCATGAGACATTCGACCATGTTCGTGAGACATTCAAGAGCCGGCCATAGACGTTCATAAGACGTTTGAAGACATTCATGAGGAGTTTGAAGACATTCAAGAGAGACTTTCGAGGACGCTCATGAGACATTCGAAGACTTTCATGACGTTTAAGTTTTGTTATATTGGTTTCGGTTTGTTTGGGATGGGAACCCAAACAAACCGAAACAAATCTAACAAAACTTAAACGTCATGAAAGTTTTGTTAGATTGGTTTCGGTTTGTTTGGGATGGGAACCCAAACAAACCGAAACAAATCTAACAAAACTTAAACGTCATGAAAGTCTTCGAATGTCTCATGAGCGTCCTCGAAAGTCTCTCTTGAATGTCTTCAAACGTCTTATGAACGTCTATGGCCGGCTCTTGAATGTCTCACGAACATGGTCGAATGTCTCATGAACGTCTTCGAAAGTGTGTTGAACGTCCCTGAACCCCCCATTAATGTCTTCGAACGGCTCATGAACGTTTTCGAAAATCTCTTGAACGCCGTTGAATCCCTCATGAAAGTCTTCAAATGACTCCAAACGTCTCTGTACATCTATTGTACTTCTCCCCAATGTCTAGTGAATGCTTTCGATAGTCTTCGAACGTCTCACAAACATCTATCGAACGTCTGCCGATAAATGTCTTCGAACGCCATCGAGCGATTATAATAATTTATTTTCAATCAAATTCCATACAAAAGAAATTTAGTTTCACACTCGAAAGAAATATTTCATATAGTTGTGCAACCCGATAGCAAATGATAATGTAACGAAGTACGGGGTGACGAGAATAAATCAAAATTACATAATGTTACATTTCTTTTATTTGTACGAATCTTTATGATTCGACCACCAATTAAACATTTTAAATACATTTTGCAATGCACAATTTTTTTCATGCTTTTCACAACGTAGCGTCGAGTTTCCATCTAATTTACCCAATGCATCCATATCTTCCGAGTCCACATCCAACGTTTCAATAACTAGATCATTTTTCATTTTTAGTATATCAGCTAGCCATTCTCGCTTCTCATGACACTTAACATATACGATAGGGCACATGTCGTCTTCCGTTGAACCCTCAACTGCAGCGGTTATTAAACCATCAGCCATGCTATATGGAACGTTTCCATAGGCCCACTTTAGACCATGTTGATCCCGAATCGCCCATGATAATTCGTATCTCTCAGATTTTGTGAGAAGTCTCCATGGTATGGGACTCGCGAAAATGTAATGGGAGAGTACGCATCCTACTCGCAGAATTGCTACTTCCTTCACGATAAAGTTCCGTCCAACAATGAATCCTTGCAGATCCACAAACGTGGGCACAGTCATAATGAATATGTTTTAGCGTGATCAAGTCGATGGCAAGATCAAATCATGACTGATGTTGATCTTTAAGAAACTCGTTTTTAAATTATTTATTCGTTCTGCCGGTGATTGGTCTTCGATGGTACACACAACAGTTGGATCGACAAATCAGATTCGACGAGCGGATTCTCATGGAAAAAAAGATTTTTTGAATACAAATTTATTATTATTGTACAAAATTGTCGGAAAAAATGTTTTATTTTAAAAATAATAATTTAAAAATTTGTAGAGTACAAAAAATGTTTTTTTTTCCGACAAATCAGAAACGACCAAATTATTTTCAAAGAAAAAAATCAGATTTTTTAAAAACGAATGTTATTATTATTATTACTGTTAAAAAAATTCTTAAATATCATTTAAAAATTCGTAAAGTTATCAATGAGCGAAGAGTACACACGAGTCACGAGTTTTTCCCATCCGTACCACCAGGATATAAGATCATCGAAGTTCGAATGTTTCTCGCTCAACATCCTTCTTAGATGATGTTAATAATACTTGTTGATAATCATCATCATCATCATCATCATCATCACCATCACCATACTTAGTATTGAAACTTTTATCGACATCGGCCTCCTGCTCCTCCTCCTCCTTCAAAGCCAATTCCTGTTGCTCATCTTATAGTATTCGTGATTTGTTTACATTCTGTGTCGCGGACTTGGCTCGAACATCTATGGCATGGTTTTTTCTTCGATAGGTCCGATAGAGGGGGGGGGGTACATTTTCGAAAATGTTTAGGTTTAAGCGTAAATGTATTTTTCCGTTTCTCTCTTTACACACAATTGTTTTTTAACAGTATATTTTAATATTCCATATAATCGAAATCATAACCGAAGAGTGTCCGTGGAATCTGGGAATTAGCACTCTTTTGTCATCTTTCCAGCTGAGAGCGACTTTATTTTGCATCATCGTATGAACAATGTGTTTCTATACTTATGATCAATTGTTGCACCTTGATGAGGTTTTTTTTTCGTGCGCAAACAAGCAATTTTTTTAAGTCTTTGAATGTGATGGATTTCAGGGTTGACCGCCTAATACCTTTAGCTCGCTTCTTCACATCGTCACAGTCGAGGATTTTAAATGAGTACAATTTCGCTCCCCAGTCTACAAATTCCATCATAATACGATTATTATTCTCATCTTTCATGAGGCCTAATTCCTCTTATTTCGCAAGGGGACATCGTACGGATTATTTGGCGAATAATCAGACGTGTCAAACTTGTCAATGTCACACTTCATCGTTTCATGAATGTCGGACACGCTGATGTGATAAATCAGACTATCAGTCTCCGTATAAAACAATTTCGCTCGATTGTTAAATCTTTCGAGTATGTAATTGTAGT
The DNA here is from genome assembly GCA_944452715.1 of Ophion slaviceki. Taxonomy (NCBI): domain Eukaryota; kingdom Metazoa; phylum Arthropoda; class Insecta; order Hymenoptera; family Ichneumonidae; genus Ophion; species Ophion slaviceki. Next base: position 56,363,980 of record OX101783.1, read on the forward strand.
TAAAATCATAAATCCAGGGCTAAGGTAAATCGAGAATGTAAAATCCTATGGATATGGGCTTATTAAATAGAACGCACGCTCTATTGAGCGCAATTATAACAATGTAATTGTCAAATATGCTGCAGCTATGGAATATGGGCTCTTGGCGATCTGCGCTTCCGCTCCCAACCGCCTCTTCCACCTTGTTACGAGTCGTACTTCCCGATGTCTCCTCACATTTTCCATTGTTTTACCAAAGACCGGATTGTTCACGAGTTTGTAAAAAATTCTTAAAGTCCTTGTCAGATTTCTCCCCCAATTCCATATTTACATCGATGTATTTTTTTTAGCCAAGCGCGCTGTTTGAATTTGAAAATTCTCGGCATTTTGTGATGGGCAGTCCCAATTTCAGGCATTGCTTAAAATTTCGATAATGAATTCAAAAACTATGGAAATTCCTCATTGTCGTGGAGTTTGCGTGAGAAATGAATTCCCAAGAGTGGACGCCGAAATTATGAAACCACTATTGTGAATCTCGATGACATAGATGGACCTGGCACACATTGGGTTGCATACAGAAAACTAACGATGAAGTCATGTGATTCGACAGTTTTGATAATTTTAGCTACCTCAAGATCTGGAGAGATATTTGGGTGCTGGTAGCACTATCAGACACTATCATGAACGATATCAGGACTATGATACTGTTGTATGTAGTGATTTATGTATAACATTTTGAAAGTGTATAAAAAGGATTCTGTTCGGATACAGTTGAACGACAACTATCCATGATTAATTTTTTCACGCTGACACTTTCGAGAGCGAGCTCCATCACACCTATCGAACTATAGCCGTTTAAAATCATGCTCTCGGACTCGTCGAATTGTTCACGTTCAAGTCGATGCCATAACGAGTATACTGTATGGTCTGTGAAGACGTCTACACAATTGAAAAAGCCGCTATATGTTATTCTGGCTTCCCAGATGAATCGTAAAAATAATAAACGCAAGAATGCGAGTCAGTTCGATCATTGCGACGTTTTAGCCAAGCTTCAACTCGAGGACTCTGTGAATTTCCATGACGCGTAATCCAAATTTTACGCGTTGTTTCAAATTTATTTAGTGAATTACGTATTCTTCTTTTCGCGGCCGCGTGATTGTTATTTTTCTTTGAGTGCCCGCTCAGGAGGGCCGTCGTGTTGTGGGTACAAGGGTAAAACGTTGTGCGTGTCGTGTAACTCTCGAGAGTACTCCAAATCAACCTTCAAGATGTATCCCGTTTCAGCCTCATCTGGAATATCCCCGATACATTGCTCGAAATTTTCTACCCAAGCGAACGAGCCGTATAGCAATGACTCACACATAGCTACACCATACAGATGATTGAAATTGTAATACATCAAGTGTGGCACGGCCGGCATCTTAGTGTGCCACTTATCTGCGGCCTTTCTCCTGATTTTTTTAGTATGCTAGCAGTGCAATGCTACCGCGTCTTATGGATATGTTCTTATTGTCTTTGATTTATCTGAAGAAAACCCATATTGATAGCCTTTGGATATACGATATGCTAGCCTTTCATACTTTTTACAGTAACACTCGGATTAACCAGGGTGATCGAGGCTGAACGATCCACGGATAACTGAAAGCATGGTTCATTCGAAATAAATTTTATACAGTTTTTATAATTGTTGATTCAATCTTAATTTTATTGTAGTGTATACATGACTTCTTATTATTTATCATAATCATCTACGCATTATTCGCGCAATCCTCTTTGTGCCTTTGTAATTTTTCTTTTGTGGTAAAATGACGCAAGCATCGGCCGCAAATCCGCATGCAACGTTTACCCTTAGATATCTACGCACTCAAGAGTCGGGACATGTTTTTAATCCACGCGAAATGATGATACACCTTAGGAGCGGCAGCATCCTCCTTGTCCTCTTCCTCCTCATCGATTTCGGCTTTGATGATGAGTAGGTGAATTGTTGGTTTATTCGACGTTTGTTTATTCAGATATATCGGTACAATTTTACTAATACCGTCTTTCGTGATGCCATCGATCCCATACACATAGATCGTCAAACTATTAAATTCCTCAAATTTCTTAATCATCGATAAGCTCATCGGAAAATTCAAGCCTTCGTATTTGAGCACTTCGCTATAATGAGGATAAGAACTATTACTTTCGGGATGCATCCTCGGTGGTGGCGGGGAGAGAGCTGCGGTGATGGGCCCGAGAAAACAATAAGGGTCATTGTTTTTCAATATTGACGACGACGACGGCCCGTTTCATCTGTATATCCCTCAGGAGACGCGTGTAGGTGGATAAGCTCCCTCGCGGTGGTTCGTACTTGTCAATGTTCACAAGTAGATGGGAGATTTCGTGTAACATCCAACCCGACTCTTTTTCCTGAAAGTCCTCGATCTTTCCTTTCATGCCTTCGAAAGTCCTTTCATGCCTGCGAAGATTTTCTTTTCGGTGCAATATGCTTGCGACAATCCAACACGAAGATGCCTACGAAGATCTTGAGTCTCGTTACGAACCATAGCATTCTCTGCAATATGCCTATCAAAATCTTGCTGAGATACACAAGTACGTTGCATAGCGCATGAATGCTATGAATGCATGAATGCAAGACTTAACAAGCTACGGTTGGCAAAGTAACACAAGATCTTCGCAGGCATCTTTGTGAAAGATTGTAGTAGGCATACTGCACCGGAAGGAAAATCTTCGCAGGAATAATGCGATATTAGTTTACCTGCAATGATATTGCCTCCGTTGCTTTGTATAAACCAAACCTTCTTGTGCATTGGGCCTGCACGGACCCTGCTGCGAAGCACAAGTACACTGTATTGTGTATGAAACTGTGCTTCGCAGAGAGCAACTGATGCAATATCATCGCATACTCATTTGTATCCCTTCGTGCCTGCGAAGATTGTCTTTTTGGTATAATATGCCTGCGACAATCCAGCGCAAAGATGCCTACGAAGATCTTGTGTCTCTTTGCGAAGCGTAGCTTTCTCTGCGATATGCCTGTCAAAATCTTGCTGCGAAGCGCAAGTACATTACATAGCGCATGAATGCAAGTCTTCGCAAGCTACAGTTCGCAAAGCAACACAAGTTCTTCGCAGGCATCTTTCTGAGAGATCGTAGCAGGCATAGTGAACCAGATGGACAATCTTCGCAGGAACAAAGCGATATAAGTTTACCCGCGATGACATTGTCTCCGTTGCTTTGTACAAACCGAACCTTCTCATGCAATGCGCTTGCACAAATCCTGCTGCGAAGCACAAATACATCATATTGTGAGTAAAACTGTGCTTTGCAGAGAGCTTGGTCTCCTGCTGCGCATTTTGCTTTGCAAAAAGCCAGATATGCTAATGTGCATATGTAGAGCCATTACAGGCTTCTTTGCACTGTGAGCAAGTTTTTACTTACCTTGAAATACTGCAACGTTCTCCACATGAAACATTTTGTTGCCTTGAGCTTCGACGGAACTCCAAATAATGACACCGGTGGTTCTTTCATGTTCCTCCGCAGTCCTTCGCAGGTGGCATGAACTTTTCTCCTACCCATTATCGTCATTGAGTGGCAGAAACTCAAGTGACACACGGAATCTGAAAAAAGTCATAAATTATTGCTCAGTTTTCTCACTCACCGTACTCTCGAGAAAGTATATTTTAACCTCACATCCATTTGTGAAATTTCGCATATACTTTATCGCGAGTAGAGCTACCGGTAACAAAAATCGCAAACAAAAAGAATAAGTAAAAACACACAAAAAACAAATAGAAGTAAAGGCAATAGAAGTAAAGGAAAATAATTCTACAAAAAAAAGGACGGGTACAATGAGTACATACCTCCACGTCGCTCGCGGTTCGCCAGATAAATCGCACGATAAAAATGTTTTCAGTAATATCGTCGCACGTAATACATCACACAACTTGTTTCTAACACTTTGCTGCTTCGAAAAGCAACAATGAGATTTTTGAGCGAGTTCGCACATCGCCATATTTGAACTGTCAAATTCTCGGTGCACGCCAATCGGCCATGGGGGCCTCGGCGGAATTCACGGGAACTCAGTTCCCAAATGTCGAGCGAGATTTCCTCTGAATCGTCAACAATTACCTACTATTTACGACTTTCCACGGATTTCCTGAAATATGCGGAGGAATGAAATGATTGAGGTGCCAAGATACGTGTTTTCAACGTGGCTACACGGCTCTTCTTCTTTCCAAGTCGTGGCTTTAGCCAAACTTTTTATTTTTCATCATTTCCATCACGAGTTCAGCATGGTAATACAATCTACTTTTTTTTTCTTCGATTCAAGAAATCTAATGAAAAGACAGCCGTTAGTTTATCAATTTGACATTGTCTGGTCAAATTTCATGAGATTCTGAAGAGCCGTTTCGGAAATCCGTGGGTATCTACTATCGCGATCTGCCATACCGACCGCGACGAGGTACCATTCCCTCTTAAGAATAAATCAAGAGCCACAAGAAATGAAATTCAGAACAAAATGAAACATCCTATTGAAGAACATAATCCTATATTCAACGGCAACGAAAAACTGTCCAATTGTACGAGGCCAACAGTTTTTCTTTCACACGATTATTATATGAGTTTTCAGTTCTCTTAGTATTGCTTGTCGTTATTCTCAAGTACTAAAAAATGACGCTTTTTTCGCGAATTATGGAAGAATTAAAATTTTAAGAGACTACCCTGATGGAAATCCACTTATTGGAATTCGTCAGATTTTAACAAAAAATGTCAGATTTGATAATATTCCGTCAACTTTCAATGAGAAATAATGTCAGAATATGTCATTTATACGACAGAATCTGTCATATTATTTCGAGATTTGACATTTTCTGTGAGAAGTTCATGATTTCTGACCGGAAATTGGAACATGCTTTACAGAATCTGTCATATTTTATCAGAAAAGTAATGTTATAATTCAGTAATTTCTGTCAGAATCTTACATAATATGTCATATAATGTCGTAAGAGTTTTCCATTTTATGTGAGATTTTCGTCATTTAATGTCATTTTTTGATGGAATAAAATGGAATTCTTCAACATTCATGAAATATTATAACCGAATCTGTCGAATTATATCATTCTTTCTTATTTTTTGTGAGATTTTCGTCATTAAATGTCATTTTTTTATGGAATATAATGGAATTCTTCAACATTTATAAAATATTATGACCGAATATGTCAAATTATATCATTCTTTCTTATTTTTTGTGAGATTTTCGTCATTTAATGTCATTATTTAATGGAATGAAATGGAATTCTTTAACATTCATGAAATATTATGACCGAATCTGTCAAATTATATCATTCTTTTTTATTTTTTGTCATATAATGACCGAACTTGTTAACTTTTGACATTTTGCATTATAAATATATGATATATTCTGATGAATTTTGACATTTAATTATCGATTCTGATAATAAATTGTCAGAATTCGTCAATATTTGATGGAATTTACATATAATTTTCTAAATTTTAATGGAAATGCTGAAAGAAAGAAATTTGGGACTTTATATTCAATAATACTTTTATTTGGTGACACATATTTGGCAACTGTTGAGATCTTAAAAAATATTCAACATACAGAGACGCAGATAAAATACATAGATAAAAATATAATTAGTACGGTTGAATATTCCGACTATTCCGAACATTTTCCGACACAATGATGACAGAAAGTATCAAATTCTGTGATTTAATGACAGCTGAAATCTGTCAAAATTCAATAAAAATATGACAACAAATTATGATAAAAATTATCGTTTTCTATCATTTTTTGACATTTTCTGTCATTTTTTTCGATGCAACAATATGTCAAAAAATGGAAAACTGATTTATCATTTTTTGTTAAAAGATGACATTTTCCGACATAAAGATGACAGAAAGTATCAAATTTTGTAATTTAATGACAGCTGAAATCTGTCAGAATTCAACAAAAATGTGACAACAAATTATGAAAAAAATTATCGTTTTCTATCATTTTTTGACATTTTCTGTCATTTTTTTCGATGCAACAATATGTCAAAAAATGGAAAATTTATTTATCATTTTTTGTTAAAAGATGACATTTTCCGACATAAAGATGACAGAAAGTATCAAACTCTGTGATTTAATGACAGCTGAAATCTGTCAGAATTCAACAAAAATGTGACAACAAATTATGATAAAAATTATCGTTTTCTATCATTTTTGTCATTTTTTTCGATGCAACAATATGTCAAAAAATGGAAAATTAATTTTATCATTTTTTGTTAAAAGATGACATTTTCTGACAAAAAGATGACAGAAAGTATCGAATTCTGTGATTTTATGACATTCCGTAAAGTTAACATAATATGTGAGGTTCTGTCCGATTTTCATAGATTATTTCCGACAGAATCTATCAAAATATGTACGATTCCATCAAATTATGTTAGAATCTATTCATTTTCACAGTTTCTGACATTTTTTAACAGATTTCAACATTATTTGTCGAATTCCAATAAGCGGATTTCCATCAGGGTAACTATATGTTCGTGGCATTGTTGAAGAATAAAGTTATAACAAAATGCCGCTCGTGATATTTCCATTCAAAATCAGTCGATAAACTAGAGAACTGACAGAGCGGGTAGTCGGTACATGTAAAAAACATTTTGCTTGTATATTTCTCGTTCCCGGGTATGGGTGATTCTATTCGAAAAGTACAGCCGCTAGGAAATGTAAGTTGAGCACGCTACCTTTGTAGAGTTGACACGGTGGCCAGTTGACACGGTAGCGACTTGTCGGGCCCGAATCTGAAGAGTGGGGATACGCGAGAGTCGGGGAAATATCGAGCTGCTACGGTGGCGACTTGACTCTGTGTAGAGTTGCCCGCTTTGGCGAGTTGCACGGTGGAGAGTTGCACAGGAGAGTTAACACGGTGGCGAGTTGCCCAGTGCAGAGTTGACACCCTGCCGACGCGACAGAATCATTTCTCTGCGCCCTCGCTGGAATTCGCGAGAACTAAAATCGATGGTTATCACGCGAATTTTTCGGAACATTGTTGACGATTACCTGCAAAGTAGTCACCCAGGGATCTCCGTAATTAGTCGCTGGAATAAAACGGTTGAGATCTCCAAATTTTCGTTTTGAGTCAGGGAACAACCGCCTTCCGTTCGTTAGGCGATTACGTGTACGAATTATTTTTTCCCCCTACTTTCGTTAGGGGTCTCGTGTGGTGAGAGAAACTGTTTTTTTCCCCTCAAAATCGGGAAAATCGCGGAAAAAGACGTTGCTTTTCTATTCATTTGACATCGACTGTGCAAATTTCCTGATATTCTATACATCCGTTTTAGAGAACACTGGGCACTTGTAGTGGTGTTCTGTTTTATCGGCCGATGGATGTGACACATGGCCATAAGTGTCAGAGTTATAATAAAATTTAAGGCGAAGTGATACGGTGATTGATTGATACGCATACAGATAAAGCATAGTTTTTTAAATCCAAAACTTTAGTTTTTTGTTCTCGTGTGTAATTTTCCAGAGTACAAAACGAGTATGTATGACCGAACTTAAGTCTGCAGACATAATTCAATTTCTAAATCGCCAATTACGTAGAAAACTACAAAAAAATTTTCCTCGGTATCGTCACACGACAATTTTCATATTTAAAAATTTTAAATCCTACCAAATTATATTAGAAAATTATTAGTTTATATAAAAATGCACAACATTTAATTCCGTCTATAGAATCGTTAACATAATTTTTTGAATTAATTTTCTTTTATATTACCTATTATTGATATTTTGGAGAGTATGCTGTGAATACTAACTTTTATCCTGGGGGACCCACTCATCTGGAGACGTTGAATACGGAAAGGTACGGAGAATCCTGAAAACTTGCAAGAAAACTTGCATATAAAGGAATATTGGTAATTATAATAAACAAATATGAAACTTTTGAAAGCCAATAATAGTTGTTTAATTAAATGAAGTGGAAACGTGCATTGTTGAAATAAGAAACACGGTTCGGGGCTAAGTGTAACAGTAAAAAAAAGACAATAATAAATATAAATCTGAATAATTTGAATTATTGTGCAGTGTTTTAAATAACGTAGTAAGAATAAAAAATCAATAATTAATATGATTAACACTAAATGACGGACGCTCACAATTTTGCGTGTCGTCGCAGATTTCTTGTCCGCCCACGGCTTTCGTTATTGTTTTTATTTAATGATTTTATCAAGAAGTGGCAACGCATTACCATGTAAAAATCGATTATTTTCCGGGTCGTTTCCTTAGAATGGTCCACAACCAGTATCACAATCTGGTACTCCGCACATTTTTATCATATTTCACACACTGAAATGTAATTATGAGAATGAAATACTGATAATAGTTTTCAATTATCGAATACGGTATATTATTCGTAACATCTATAACGAAAAAGAACTTATTCCTATCCAGACTTTGAGAGAACAAAAAGTTTGTTTTGTAACCAATTATTGAATAAATCACTCTACAGGCGACAAAGTTTTCAGTCGGAATATTAAGTATGCTTAGACTCACCTTTTCACGCTTTTAGAAGAGTTTTTCTTCAAATCGGCATGTGGAAATTATCAAGCCTAGATATGGGCGGAAGTTTTGATGGTTGCTGTCACGCTCGGTCTGTCGTGAGGTTAGAAACTCATCCGTTCACTTTTACCCAGCGGACTGGCACCTCCTATCCCTTACCCTATATACTAAGTGCGCAAATGACTTTCCGGGTTTTTTGACCAATAAAAAATCGAAAATTTCCAGACAAATACAAAAAATGGTTCATTCGAAGTATTGTCCCTCGCTATTTACACATTTTTGCCATCTCTCTCTGGCAATACATAAATACCGCGACGATAAAAAGACGCGTCTTTGGACTGAAACCATTCGTCCAATCAACTGCATCGAAATTGGCCAAGTGTAGCCCACCCAAGCCATGCGCCATCGACCGGAAAAAGTGATAGTCTGAAGGGGCCAGGTCTGGCGAATACGGCGGGTGCGGTAGCAGATCCCATTTCAGTGTCTTATGGTGTCCTGGACGATGGTACTGCGATGGCACGGAGCGTTGTCGTGCTGCAATATCACACCTTCGTGTATCGTGTCCCATTCTGGCCGTTTTTCGAGCAATGCGTGGTTCAAATTGATTAGTTGCTGTTGTTAGCGATGCCCATTGACGGTTTCGCCCGGTTTCAGCAGCTCGGAGTACACGATTCCTTTCTGGTCCCACCAAACGCAGAGCATTGTCTTTTTTCCGAAGCGATTTGGCCGTGCCGTCGATGTTGACGCTTCGCCAAGTGAAAGCCACGATTTTCTGCGTTTGGGATTCTCGAAATATATCCATTTTTCATCACCAGTAACAATTCGATGTAGGAAACGCTTTCTGTTCTGCCGCAAAAGCAAAATTTCTGAAGTTGCTCTTCGATTTTCCATTTGTCTCTCAGTCAACTCATGCGGCACCTACTTTCCTTCCTTATGAATTTTTTCCCATAGCGTGCAAACGTTTCGAAATACATTGCCGAGTCACATTTAATGCCTCGGCAAGTTGATCTTCTGTTTGTGCCATCTTCATCCAATAACGCTTGGAGATCGGCGTCCGCAAATGTTTGCGGTCTTCCCGAGCGCTCCTTGTCCCCGGTCTCAAAATCGCCACTTCTGAACCGCTTGAACCAATCTTCACACGTTGTTTTTGATGGTATATGTTCGCCGTAGGCCTCCTCAAGTAACCGACGTGCTTCAGCTACTGTTTTTTTTAGGTTGGAGCAGAAAAGCAATGCTTCCCGCAAATGCTGTTTATTTGGCACAAACTTTGACATTTTCGAGGTTAGAAAAAAGGTCGTTGTGTTGCGATATTTGTTTATATTACGACTGGGAATTCTTAACAGATGTCCAAGCTATAAAGACACCCAATTTCAGACCTGTATGCCGACAACATGTATCGCTAGCGCTATCCATGTGTGAAACCCGGGAACTTAGTTGCGCACCTGCAGTACAAAATTGGTTGGACGAATGGTTTCAGTGCAATGACGCATCTTTTTATCGTCGCGGTATTTATGTATTGCCAGAGAGATGGCAAAAATGTGTAAATAGCGAGGGACAATACTTCGAATGGACCATTTTTTGTATTTGTCTTGAAATTTTCGATTTTTTATTGGCCAAAAAAACCCGGATACTTAGTTGCGCACCTAGTAACGTTTGCAGTTTAGGTCGAGATGCAGAATTGATGAAATTACTGAAATTACTTATATTCGTGTACTAATGCGGTGCATTGTGCGCGGTTGTACCTCAGGGCACCCGCGTAAAATCCTAAAAAGGTGAATTTTTTTACCGTACCAGCCGATCCTAGCATTCGAAGACTATGGGAAGAGGTTAGTATAAATAAAAATAGTGTAAACGCTGGAAGAGTGGTGTCTGAAAAACATTTTAAGCAGGACGAAAGCAGGAGCTTCTTTTTAGATTTAGTAATGACCTTTTGAAAAAGTTATAAATTGGTACCAAATAGATCCGTTTCCATATTTATCTTCATGATTGTTAGTTGGCACGATCATTAGACAATAGAGTTATAGCAATGGACATTTAATAAATAATAGATAAATTCATAAGTCAACAATGGTAGGATAATAAATCATGGATGTGTATAGAAATACACCATATGGAACCATCAGTGTGAATTGATGGTATATGGATATTGCCCGATTATATGTGTGCGTGTCTATATATACATAGTCCCTGCGCGCGCATGAGGATTCTTCGGAAACAACTAGCGCTGCGAGTGGCAGAGTAGGACACGACAAACAGCGGACAATTCGCGTAGCAAAACTTCCAAAAGATACCAGCAGAGATTAGTAGGGAGATGTACAACGCTCCCCTTTTCGGCAGAGATTAGTAGGGAGATGCAAAACGCTCCCCTTTTCGGCGTGCCTCGTAAATGGCGCTAAATCGCGGCGGCGAGTTCGGGAGTACAATTTTGTGATCATCGCCTCTGTCGAGGTTGCAGATTCCATTGTAGCCGCGCGAGTCCGTGATCACCGCTCAAGTCGGTATCGCAGTCAGCGTGAACACGAATGGGTAGCTCGGAGGGGGAAATGTCTCTGCCCCTCGCAAATCGCGCTCGCTCGACAGGCGAACGGAGCGAGGTTTTCCGTCCGATCGAACTCGACATAGATGTGTGACCGTTCTGCGGATTGGAATATGCATTAAATGAATTTCAAAGTGAAAAACATGTATCGAGATCATTGTTTCCTCTCGGTTGCCCGTTTACGCCGAAAATGCGGGTTAAAAAATTAACGACGAACCGCGTTGAAAAATAAAACGCCGAAACGACCGTGGAAGGTTCAAAAAGAAATCTTGAGCCTTTGCCGCGATCTTTTCGGCATTTTTTTCAACAGCAAATATTACGGATAAGCGTGTATCATAAATGTTTCTTTATCTGCAATGAGCGTCGTGGCTGAGTTGGCAGCGTGACGGATTAACGATGCTTACGGTCCGGGTTCAATCGCCGGTGAACCAACTTTTTTTTTTCTTTGTAAATTCAGAAAATTTCGAACTTACTCTCGCTTTAGCTATTCTCGCCTGTTCAGGCATTATTTATGATATTTAATTCGTATATGCTTAATAAAAAAACAAGACATTGCTACCGGGGGTCACTACAGCCAGATCGCGCGTAAAAATTACGCCCTCTCTAGCCTATTACGCGCCCATCGCGAAATCATAGTAGCGCGGGTCCGTGAGCGAGCGACGCTTGAACACTTCGGAAAGAGCCGAGCACGGTCGAAGTTTCCCGACCGCGCCTTCGGCAGCTACACCAATACATGGACGCTGAGCACGTTCATATGCAGCCAAGCCGCAACGAAGGCTTCGAGGGAAAAGCAATCTGAGCACCACTCGCGCGTGACGTCACCCGACGGAAAGCGCGAGGCTCTTATTTCATGCTTATTTAGCTCTTGATACTCTGCGTTATTAATGTCTACAATAAAATGTATCGCGCACTCTGATCGCTTATTTTTTTATTTTTTACGTTAATTCAAATATAATAAAAAATCTAAATTACAACTTATTTATCATATATGAAATTTTTCATAATTTCACATATTTTAGTCATATTTGAGATTTTCGGAGAAAATATGACTTAAAACAGATTCAAGTTCTGGTCTATTTCCCAAAAACACATTTTTTTTTCACTGAAAGTTCATGATATCTCATTTTTTTCCCGGAAATTTCTCTTTTTCCTATGACCTGAGTGAACGGCTGCGGAGATATTCGGAGAAAAGTTAAAGATGAAAAGAAATAAGATTTTCGTAAAAAAAACTGATTATTATTAGTATTTTTCTCCGGAAATTTTCCTTTTTCCTATTACCTGAGTGAACGGCTGCGAAGATATTTGGAGAAAATTTAAAGATGAAAAAAATCAGATTTTCGTAAAAAAAACTTGTTCTTATTTTTTTTCCGGAACTTTTTCTTTTTCCTATTGAGTGAACGGCTGCGGAGATATTCGGAGAAAAGTTATAGATGAAAAAAATGAGATTTTTGTAAAAAAAACTTATTACATTTTTTATCCCTCATAATTCTGAGAAATAATGAATTTCCGCAATTTTTGCAAACATTATTTTCCTTAAGGGGTTACACTACTGTAACGGCCTGCCACGAAGCGTTTTAGACAAATAATACTTGGGGTAATTATTAAGCATATGTTGAAGTACATTGCAAAGAAAATTTATGGGAAAATATTACAAAATGGCGACACTGCAGGCAAATTCTTCCGAGGCATGTTGAACTTAAGGTGCTCCGCGGCACGCAGTATAACTTGTGCCAATTTTAATCTGGATAAAATAATTTTTTTTTAAATTAAATCTAGATGAGTGTAGCTAGTGAACCACGTAGAGGGTTTTATAAATATTGATTTTTGAGTAATTGCCGGGCATTTGACTAAAAATGTTCAATTTTTTTAAGACAGTTGTTTGTTAATAAATATTGTTTTAATTAACTTATCGAAAATCCCCTGCATGGTTCAGCAGCTACACTCATGTAGACTTAATAAAACAAAATTCTTTTTTTTAGATTAAAATTGGCACAGTTATACTGCATGCCGCAGAGGTTCGACATGCTTCGGAAAAATTGGTGCGGTGTCGCCATGTTGTAATATTTTCGGATGAAAAATTTATAGCAATTCACTTAAATATATGCTCAATAAATACCGCAAGTATCATTTGTTTATCACATTTTCTTTCGCCAAAAAAAATATCAAATAAACGCTTCCTGTAAGGCCGTTACAGTGGTGTTACCCCTTAAAGTCTTCATATAATTTCTGAGATTTTCCCGTGATTGTAATCAAAATGATGAAATATTGGGAAAAATTCGAAAAAAAATTGGAAAAATAAGGAGAAACTCGGATGTTATCGTAAAAATAATTGTCCGCAAAACTCCGAATTCTTCATATTTGTTCCAATTCATAGAAAAATTCGGAAAATTTTTCCGGAAAAAATCGGAGTTTTTGGGAAAAGAAATTGCACTAAGGGCGCAGGATCATTCCCCGCGCTCAGTGCTTTTTTTAAAATTATTATTACTATTAATTCTTATTTGATTAGTTATTTTTATTAGTTATCATTATTATTTTAATTGATTATCTTTTAGTGTCGAAAAATTTATCGCGCACTCTGACCGCTTATTTTATTAGTTTATATGTTAATTTAAATATAATAATAAATCTAAATTACAACTTATTTTACTTCTGAAAAAAAAATTTCCGCTTTACTCACACCCGTCCCTATGCCAAATAAATTGTAATTCATAAAAGTAAGCGGAAATATATTCGTATTATTATATTCATTCTCATATACTTTCATATACTTTCTCATATATACTTTATTATCATATACATATACTTTCTCATATATACTTTCATCAAGCGATAAAGCATTATGATAATGCTTTATCGCTTCATGAAAGTATATGAGAATGAATAAAATAATACGAATAAAAATAAATTTCCGCTTACTTTTGTGAAATGCAATTTATTTGGCATAGGGACGGGTGTGAGTAAAGCGCAAACAATTTTTAGAAGATAAATAAGTTGTAATTTAGATTTATTATTATATTTAAATTAACGTACAAACTAGTAAAATAAGCGGTTAGATAGATAGTGCGCGATAAATTTTTCGACACTAAAAGATAACTAATTAAAATAATGATAACTAATAATAATAACTAATCAAATAAAAATTAATAGTAATAATAATTTTTAAAAAAGCACTGAGCGCGGGGAACGATCCCGCGCCCCTAGTGCAATTTTTGTTCCGAAAAACTCCGATTTTTTCCGAAAAATGTTTCCGAATTTTTCTATGAATTGGAACAAATATGAAGACTTCTGAGTTTTGCGGACAATTATTTTTACGCAAACATCCGAGTTTCTCCGAATTTCTCCGAATTTTTTCGAATATTTCATCATTTTGATTACGATCACCGGAAAATCTCGGAAATTATATGAAGACTGTAAGGGGTAACACCATTGTAACGGCCTTACAGGAAGCGTCTTTTTTATTTTTTTTTTGCCGAAGAAAATGTGATAACCAAATAATACTTCCGGTATGTATTGAGCATGTACTTAAGTATATTGCTAGAAATCTTTATCCGAAAATATTACAAAATGGCGACACTGCGACAATTCTTCCGAAGCATGTCGAACTTCTGCGGCACGCAGTATAACTGTGCCAATTTTAATCTAAAAAAAAGAATTTTGTTTTATTAAGTCTAAATGAAGATTTTTAGTCAAATATTCGGCAATTACTCAAAAATCAATATTTCTAAAATCCCCTACGTGGTTCACTAGCTACACTTATCTAGATTTAATAAAAAAAATTATTTTGTCCAGATTAAAATTGGCACAAGTTATACTACGTGCCGCAGAGCACCTTAAGTCCAACATGGCTCGGAAGAATTTGCTGCAGTGTCGCCATTTTGTAATATTTTCACCTACATTTTTTTGCAATATAATTCAATATATGCTTAATAATTACCCCGAGTATTAATTGTCTAAAACGCTTTGTGGCAGGCCGTTACAGTGGTATCACCCCTTAAGGAAAAAAATGTTTGCAAAAATTTCGGAAATTCATTATTTCTCAGAATTATGAGGGATAAAAAAATATAATACGTTTTTTTTACGAAAATGTCATTTTTTTTTCATCTATAACTTTCCTCCGAATATCTCCGCAGCCTTTCACTCAATAGGAAAAAGAAAAAGTTCCGGAATAAAAAGAACAAGTTTTTTTAACGAAAATCTCATTTTTTTTCATCTTTAAATTTTCTCCGAATATCTTCGCAGCCGTTCACTCAGGTAATAGGAAAACGGAAGATTTCCGGAAAAAAGAAATAATAATCAGTTTTTCTTACGAAAATCTCATTTCTTTTCATCTTTAACTTCTCTCCGAATATCTCCGCAGCCGTTCACTCAGGTCATAGGAAAAAGAGAAATTTCCGGGGAAAAAATAAAAAATCATGAATTTTCAGTGAAAAAAATGTGTTTTTGGGAAATAGACCAGAACTTGAATCTGTTTTAAATCATTTTTTCTCCGAAAATCTCAAATATGACTAAAATATGAGAAAATATGAAAAATTTGGAGGACAATTTGCACTAGGGGCCCCTGCGGACCGAAGCCAGGAACGCTACCAACGGGACCATCTCATCGCTTGTAGAATATGTGCACTTTCTGGTACTTACGATTCCCAGCCGGATGGATGATTGGCTTGTTTTTGGGGACAATGCTTTATCGCTTGATGAAAGTATGAAAATTAATATAATAATACGAATATAAATAGATTTCCGCTTACTTTTATGAATTTTAATTTATTTGGCATAAGGACGGGTGTGAGTAAAGCGCAAACAATTTTATATAAAATAAACAAGGTGTAATTTAGATTTATTATTATATTTAAATTAACGTATAAACTAAAAAAATAAGCGATCAGAGTGCGCGATACATTTTTTTGTATACATTAAGGTAGTACCTCCACAGAAGAGTTGAATTAAGAAATGGTTGAAATTTGACATATATGTTATTCAATACATTATCCAAACATCTGTGCAATTTGTATAAGTTTGACCACCCCAAACCTAAGATATTTAGACTTAAAGTTAGCTTGGTTTACACGCAACAAATGCGTTATGATTGGCAAACAGAGCATCATTAATTTTACCGTCAAAACTAAAATTAAGAAATTGATAAAAAACGAGGATAAGCTAGATATCGTAAGATATCACGAATAATGTGAAAAAAAATGAGAATGATTCACCATCTAGTTTCCAAGATATAACCATGAAAAGCCCTCACAATTTTGGTGCAAAGCCTGGCAAAGCCTGGAAAAAAAACAATTGGGGCAAAGCCTGGACAGTCCCGGCAAAAAGTTTAATGGCAATGGTAGATCAAAAACACAATATAAAATATATTTTACGGCAATAAATGATATCCATCGTATTATCTACTAGTACCGAGTCAATATTGCGTAGTTTTTAATTTTATTTACTACTAATTAAACCAATTATCAATCCTTTAAACATGAACATGTTATGTAAACTTTTGGTTGAGATTTTCGCAGAGGAACTACCTTAATAACGCAGAGAATCAAGAGCTAAATAAGCATTGAAATCATCTAAAAGCCTCGCGCGTTCCGTCAGGTGACGTCACGCGCGAGTCGTGCTCAGATTGCCTTTTCCCTCAAAGCTGTCGTTGCGGCTTGGCCGCACATGAACGTGCTCACTGTCCATGTATTGGTGTAACTGCCGAAGGCGCGGTCGGGAAACTTCGACCGCGCTCGGCTCTTTCCGAAGTGTCCAAGCGTCGCTCGCTCACGGACACGCGCTACTATGATTGGTGACGGGCGCGCAAGAGAGTAGAGAGGGGGTAACTTTTACGCGCGATCTGGCTGCACATCCCCGGTAGCAATGTCTTGTTTTTTTTATTAAGCATATACGAATTAAATATCATAAATAATGCCTGAACAGGCGAGAATAGCTAAAGCGAGAGTAAGTTCGAAATTTTCTGAATTTAAAAAGAAAAAAAAAGTTGGTTCACCGTTAATCCGTCACGCTGCCAACTCAGCCACGACGCTCATTGCGGATAAAGAAACATTTATGGTACACCCTTATCCATAATGTTTACTGTTCAAAAAAAATGTCGACACGATCGCGGCAAAGGCAAGATTTCTTTTTGAACCTTCCACGGTCGTTTCGGCGTTTTATTTTTCAACGCGGTTCGTCGTTAATTTTTTAACCCGCATTTTCGGCATAAACGGGCAACCGAGAGAAAACAATGATCTCGATACATGTTTTTCACTTTGAAATTCATTTAATGCATATTCCAATCCGCAGTACGGCCACACATATATGTCGAGCTCGATCGGACGGAAAACCTCGCTTCGTTCGCCTGTCGAGCGAGCGCGATTTGCGTGGGGCAGAGACTTTTCCCCCACCGAGCTACCCATTCGTGTTCTCGCTGACTGCGATACCGACTTGAGCGGTGATCAGACTCGCCCGGCTACAAGGGAATCTGCAACCTCGACAGAGGCGATGATCACGAAATCATACTCCCGAACTCGCCGCCGCGATTTAGCGCCATTTACGAGGCACGCCGAAAAGGGGAGCGTTGTGAATCTCCCTACTAATCTCTGTTTTCGGCTTGCCTCAGAAATGGCGCTAAATCGCGGCGGCGAGTTCAGGAATATAATTTCGTGATCATCGCCTCTGTCCAGAGATTAGTAGGGAGATGCACAACGCTCCCCTTTTCGGCGTGCCTCGTAAATGGCGCTAAATCGCGGCGGCGAGTTCGGGAGTATGATTTCGTGATCATCGCCTCTGTCGAGGTTGCAGATTCCCTTGTAGCCCCGCGAGTCCGTGATCGCCGCTCATATCGGTACCGCAGTCAGCGTGAACACGAATGGGTAGCTCGGTGGGGGAAAAGTCTCTGCCCCTCGCAAATCGCGCTCGCTCGACAGGCGAACGGAGCGAGGTTTTCCGTCCGATCGAGCTCGACATATATATGTGGCCGTACTGCGGATTGGAATATGGATTAAATGAATTTCAAAGTGAAAAACATGTATCGAGATCATTGTGTTCTCTCGGTTGCCCGTTTATGCCGAAAATGCAGGTTAAAAAAATTAACGACAAACCGCGTTGAAAAATAAAACGCCGAAACGACCGTGGAAGGTTCAAAAAGAAATCTTGAGCCTTTGCCGCGATCGTTTCGACATTTTTTTTCAACGGTAAACATTATGGATAAGGGTGTATCATAAATATTTCTCTATCTGCAATGAGCGTCGTGGCTGAGTTGGCAGCGTGACGGATTAACGATGCTTACGGTCCGGGTTCAATCCCCGGTGAACCAACTTTTTTTTTCTTTTTATATTCAGAAAATTTCGAACTTACTCTCGCTTGAGCTACTATCACCTGTTCAGGCATTATTTATAATATTCAATTCGTATATGCTTAATAAAAAAAAACAAGACATTGCTACCGGGGAAGTGCAGCCAGATCGCGCGTGACGTCACCCGACGTCACGCGCGAGGCTTTAGATGATTTCAATGCTTATTTAGCTCTTCATTCTCTGCGTTATTAATGTAGGGTAAAAGCCGGATAGTTGCCCCAAGGGGATACTTGCCCCGGTTTTGAATACACTATGTTAGGGATGTTGGGGGACTTAACGTTTGACTGTGATTGGAAGGGCCCCTCCTACAGGCCACGGTGCCATATATGCCTTCGAAGTAGGCGCACGCATTTTGTCCGTGTGAGCAAAAATCTTCCGCGGCACAAGTTTGACGGGCGTCGAAATTATATTGGTATGTAATTTCGATGGAATATCTTTATTACTGATTGTTGTTTCAGTCAACTTTTTGTTTCTCAGCACGCATTAGAGTTTAAGTTACTCTGTTTACTAGGTTTTATTGTCGCATAGTTTTTATTTATTTCGCAAATAACAAGGGCAAGTATCCGTATCAAAAAGGATAGTCGCCCCATTTACTTTGGCGGATGGTCGCCCTAGGGCAACTATCCGCAACTATAAATTTTTCAGCGAGCAAAGGCAGATTTTGTTCTTTTGGTGTATTTTTCCAACTTGTTGTGACTATAATTTGTCATAACTATCAAGTACCAGGCGTTTCTGGAGAGCCTGCGTTACGAGACCGCGTACAGGAATGTGAGTCTGATCAAGGTTTTTCCACTAAATCAACAGAACAAAGTGCTTCGACTAGGCGATCAAGTCCCAAATGATGCTGATAAAAACAAACTAGAAACTGTCTTAAATGAGGCTGAGCAGAATAGCCCGAACCAAGATCACACGCCACCTAGGCCGTCTTCAAGCCTTTTGAATCTTTCTGAAGACTGTTTAGCCCTAGGAGATGGAGACATTGAAAATTACATATTTCATTGTACTGAGCCATCGAAGAGAAAATAAAGAAAACAACCGAAATAACGGAAATTAAAATTAGGGCAGCGAAAAAAAGATTGTAAGACAGTAAAAAACAAACCAGCTGGTAGCAAGAAAAGTATTGTAAAGAAAAGAGGGCAACCGCAAAAAAAGACAAAAAAAATATCGACTTTACCAGCAGTGAAACTGAATCCGATAACCCAGATTTTATTGAGCTGATTAAAGGAAGCACTTTAAGAAAGAGAAAAATACAAATTTCCAATCCTGACAGTGAAAACGAAGGACTACCAATTAAAAGAAAAAAGGACGAAAAATCGATAAGAGACACTGAAAAAATATTACAGGTGAAAAACGCTAATTCCAAAATAGAAAATACAAATAAAAAGGTTTCAGTTGATGATTATTGCGCAGAATGTTTTGAGAATTATAATTTAACTACATCGAAATTAGATTGGATGCAATGTCCTATATGTCGAATGTGGTTGCATGAAACTTGCACACCATTCAAAAGCCACTGCATTAGATGTGGAAAATTTAAAACCCTGGCTTCTGGTATAATGATATAATTCTCTGAATATGAATGATATAATTCTCTGGTAAATTGATATAATTAATGCTTATGCCAAACCTGATTGCCATGTTCTTCTATCGTTAACATAAATAATAATATTTCACTAATAACTTAACTGATTTAAAGTTTGGAGGCTATTTCTGTTGAATTTTCATAGTCCAAGACGTTAAAACTTAATACTATTTTATCATGATGATTAATATTGTAATTAGTACTTATAAAGGATCTCAGTAAATAATAAAAATTGATTACTTAAATTGATATAAATTTGTTTCTATCTAATAAAATCATAGTGAGGCGTCTATCCCCGCACGAGGCAAGTATCCCCCGAAGCATTTTTAACGTTAGGCTACTATCCGCCACGGTAGGCAACTATCCGTTTTTTGAGAGGTCAAATAAAACAGGATTTACTCAAAACCAGTATTAATTATCATTACAAAAATAGGCTACTATAAAAGATCGAAGATCTATGTTTTAATATACATATGGCATTATTCTTAGTAAGTACATATTTTTTAATAATAGAGCTTTTTTGAAAAGTGGGGCAACTATCCGGCTTTTACCCTATACAAAAAAATGTATTGCGCACTCTGATCGCTTATTTTTTTAGTTTATACGTTAATTTAAATATAATAATAAATCTAAATTACAACTTATTTATGTTATATGAAATTGTTTACGCTTTACTCACACCCGTCGTTATGCCAAATAAATTATAATTCATAAAAGTAAGCCAAGAAGCCCAGAAGAAGTAAAAGTAAGTACCAGAAAGTGTTATACCAGAAAGTACACAGTTGGTAGCGTTCCTGGCTTCGGTCCGCAGGGGCCCGTAGTGCAAATCTTCCTCCAAATTTTTCATAATTTCTCATATTTTAGTCATATTTGAGATTTTCGGAGAAAAAATTATTTAAAACAGATTCAAGTTCTGGTCTATTTCCCAAAAACACAATTTTTTTCACTGAAAATTCATGATTTCTCATTTTTTCACGGAAATTTCTCTTTTTCCTATGTCCTGAGTGAACGGCTGCGGAGATATTCGGAGAAAAGTTAAAGATGAAAAGAAATGAGATTTTCGTAAAAAAAACTGATTATTATTATTTTTTTTTTCTGGAAATTTTCCTTTTTCCTATTACCTGAGTAAACGGCTGCGAAGATATTCGGAGAAAATTTAAAGATGAAAAAAATGAAATTTTCGTAAAAAAAACTTGTTCTTATTTTTTTCCGGAACTTTTTCTTTTTCCTATTGAGTGAACGGCTGCGGAGATATTCGGAGAAAAGTTATAGATGAAAAAAATTAGATTTTCGTAAAAAAAATTATTACATTTTTTTATCCCTGATAATTCTGAGAAATAATGAATTTCCGAAATTTTTGCAAAAATTATTTTCCTTAAGGGGCAACACCGCTGTAACGGTCTGCCACGAAGTGTTTTAGACAAATAATACTTGGGGTAATTATTAAGCATATATTATTTAGCAATTATTAAGCAATTATTAGCATAGGGGAAGGCCAGATTTCAGGAGAGGGGGGAGCAGAGGGAGGGATACGTGCAGGACGAGGGAGAAGGGGGATACGAAAGGAAGGAAAGGGAGGATAGAAGGGAACAGGAAAGGGAGAGGGGAGAGAAAATAGCGGAATCGAGGTATAACAGATGGTATAGGGAGGTGAGAGTGGAGGGGTTACCAGGATACCTAAAGGCGGGGCGGGGAGAGAGAAGATACGGAAGAGTAGCCAGGTTTAGGATGGGAAATGAGATAAGGGAAGGGAGGTACTGGGAGACGGAAGAGGAACGGGCGTGTAGGTGCTGTGGGGAAGAGATGGAATCGTGGGAGCACGTTCTGGATAGGTGCGGTGGAGGAGAGGAGGTAGAAAGAGGAATAGGGGAAAGGATAAAGGAAATACTGGACGAAAAGGGAACGGGAGAGGACTGGATGAGGGCCCTGGAGGAAAAAAGGAAAAGGAGAGAAGAGGAGAGGAGGGCGGGGGAGGAGGATATGGATAGGGAATGGAATGAAAGAGGTATGGAATAAAAGGAGGAAACGGAAGTCGGGGAGAGGAGGAGGGGGAGAGAGATGGCAAGGTGGGAGGAGGCGTTGGAGCGTAGCGAGGGAGAGAGGGGAGAGGCGAGCGTGGCGAGAGGCGTGCGAGGGGGAGGAGGCGGTGGTTTAAGGATGTAAGGTTTAAGGATAAAGAGAAGGCGTAGCATGTAAGAGCCCGGCGGTGTGTTTTGTTAATTTTAAGTTACGTTAAGTGTAGTATAAGAGTTGTAAATACTATAAAAAAGGGCACTGTAAAGGGAGGAGAGATGGAAGGTCTTTGTAACCCTACGGGGAACAAATAAAACAACATACATACATACATACATTAAGCATATATTGAAGTATATTGCGAAAAAAATTTTTGGGAAAATATTACAAAATGGCGACACTACAGCAAATTCTTCCGAGGCATGTTGAACTTAAGGTGCTCTGCGGCACGCAGGTGCCAATTTTAATCTGGATAAAATAATTTTTTTTAATTAAATCTAGATGAGTGTAGCTAGTGAACCACGTAGGAGATTTTAGAAATATTGATTTTTGAGTAATTGCCGGGTATTTGACTAAAAATGTTAAATTTTTTTTTAAGACACAACACCACTGTGACCCCCTGTTTTTTTGCCATTTTTCAAGAATTTTTTTTTGTGGGAAAAAAGAGATATTCGAAAAAATTTTGTTTTGTTCGTTGTTTATTGAAGATATATAAAAAAATTTTTTCAAAATTTTCACGCCGCATGGTAACGCTGGGGAAGCTCCCACGTCAGGTACTGTTGCCTCTGCAGTGGTTCGCGGCACGCAGCAGAACTCTCTTTAAAGTCGATATGAAAAAAAATACCGAGTGTTTTCGTTAATAATATGATATTTTGAAGAGAAGTACATAGGGATTTGAAAAAATTTTGATTTTTAAAAAATAGGCACGCTTTTGAAATTAAAGGACGATTTTCGAGCAAAATTTCTCGTCGAAAATAGGCTATAACTTTTTTTATTATTGAGATATCGAAAAAATCCTATGTACTTCTTTAGATAATACAGTTTTATTGATGCAGTCCAAATTTGAAGTCGACCGGATAAAAATTGCTCGAGTTCTGCTGCGTGCCGCACTCAAAAAAGTGGTTTTGAGAAAAACGCGTTCAAAGTTTTAGGTTTGTTAATTCATGCGATAAATTGATAAAAAATTTTTTTACCTTTAATCAGCGATGCCGGCACCATATAGCTGGCCTTCAAGAAGCAAATCATTGTCCCTAGCATCTTTTCTCGAACTTGTAGAGGCTCTTATTGCCTCTTTTGCAGCGTCTGTGAGCGAGCGCTCCGCCAGCTCGATCCGCGCTGCGTCGGTTTCAACGCAAAAATTGAAACAATTTGGAGTTATCCCCAACGTCTCCAAAACTTTCATGAGGCTTCTCAGGCCATCATTGAATAATAATACCGCGATATCAGCTGCAATATCGACGATTTTTTTGCTCCCGGACCGACAGTTGGGGGCTATTGCCCAAACTGATTTGTTGTAGCTTTCGTTCTTGTTTTGCGTGAAGCCGCCCAAACAACGCTACAGCAAATCGTCTCTGCTCAAATTTATATATCCCGGTATACCTGCCGACCCTGAGGCGCGCAGCTGCGCGGGACCCCGAGCGTCACGGAGCGCTGCACCGCTCCACAAAATATTCAATATCTCCGAAAATAATTATTTTTCGACCTGGGTCCAACGGGATCTTAATCTTAAATGTATTTTAGATTTTTCTGGATGGTTTTCAAAAAATCGTTTTTTTGAAGCCGTCACAGTGGTGTTGTCCCTTAAGAGAGTTATTTATTAATAAATATTGTTTTAATTAACTTATCGAAAATCTCCTACGTGGTTCAGTAGCTACACTCATGTAGACTTAATAAAACAAAATTATTTTCTGTAGATTAAAATTGGCACATTTATACTGCATGCCGCAGAGGTTCGACATGCTTCGGAAAAATTGGTGCGGTGTCACCATGTTGTAATATTTTCGGATGAAAAATTTAGAGCAACATACTTAAATATATGCTCAACAAATACCGCAAGTATTATTTGTTTATCACATTTTCTGCCGCCAAAAAAATTATCAAAAAATACGCTTCCTGTAAGGCCGTTACAGTGGTGTTGCCCCTTAAAGTCTTCATATAATTTTCGAGATTGTCCCGTGATTGTAATTAAAATGATGAAATATTCGAAAAATTCGAAAAAATTCGGAGAAACTCGGTTACTTGCGTGAAAATAATTGTCCGCAAAACTCCGAATTCTTCATATTTGTTCCAATTCATAGAAAAATTCGGAAAAATTTTCCGGAAAAAATCGAAGTTTTTCGGAAAAAAAGTTGCACTAGGGGCGCGGGATCGCTCCCCGCGCTCAGTGCTTTTTTCAAAATTATTATTACTATTAATTCTTATTTGATTAGTTATTTTTGTTAGTTATCATTATTATTTTAATTAGTTATCTTTTAGTGTCGAAAAATTTATCGCGCACTCTGACCGCTTATTTTATTAGTTTATATATTAATTTAAATATAATAATAAATCTAAATTACAACTTATTTTACTTCTGAAAATTTTTTTTGCGCTCCTATGCCAAATAAATCGTAATTCATAAAAGTAAGCGGAAATATGTTCGTATTATTATATTCATTCTCATATACTTTTATCAAGCGATAAAGCATTATCATAATATATCCGGCCGCGAATCGTAAGTACCAGAAAGTGCACATATTCTACAAGCGACGAGATGGTCCCGTTGATAGCGTTCGTGGCTTCGGTCCGCAGGAGCGCGGGATCGTTCCCCGCGCTGAGTGCTTTTTTTTAAATTACTATTACTATTAATTCTTATTTGATTAGGTATTGAATGAATATAATAATACGAATATAAATATATTTCCGCTCATATACTTTCATCAAGCGATAAAGCATTATGATAATGCTTTATCGCTTGATGAAAGTATATGAGCGGAAATATATTTATATTTGTATTATTATGTTCATTCAATAACTAATCAAATACTTTCATATACTTACGCTCATATACTATATACTACTTTCATATACTTTCATAAAGCGATAAAGCATTATCATAATGCTTTATCGCTTGATGAAAGTACACGGAAAACAAGAAACTGCGAAAATCACACTATAAACCGCATGAAAATCAGGGTGCAATATTTCATTTTACAGTAAAACAGAGTAATGTAAATCCTGTCCTACAAAAATTACGAATTTTCCTGTACACACTGAGATTTTTACAGTTACACTGGCTTATTTACAGTTCGGTATTGTGGATACCGAAAATTGTACAGTGTGGCACGGTAGTTTTACTCTTCTTTCGACAGTTTGTGACGTAATCTGTGCACCCTGAGATTTTTACAGTTACACTGGTTTATTTGCAGTTTTATATTGTGAATACATCAGTGATTTCAGTAAAAATATTCAACTGTAAAATTTTAATGCGATCACTGATTGTTATACTGTACGCACATGAGGCACGAGGCCAGGACACAAAGGATTGCCAGTTAATAGTGCGTGGTTGATGGGACGCAGACATCGAAATTTGTGCGACAGAATTCAAGAAATTATTAAGAAAGAGAGAATTTACGTTCTTGTTAAGAAAGAGAGAGATTTATTAAGAAAGAGAGAGTAATTATTAAGAAAGAGAGAGTAATTATTAAGAAAGAGAGAGGTACGTTCTTATCTAATTAGGACTTATCTCGCGCGTGGGGTGAGGCACGTGGCCAGGACACAAAGGATTGCCAGTTAGTACTGCGTAGCCGATAGGATGCGAACGTTGAAATTCTTGCGACATAATTAAAGAAAATATAAAAAAGCGGGAATTATTTACAAAAAGGTACGTTCTTGTGTATGTGACCGATTTTTTAATATTTCCTACACATTTTTTTCAAACTTCTTTCATCGATAACCTTTTTTTTAGTCTCATTCGCTTCATTATATTCTCGACACACACACACACACACACACACACACGCACGCACGCACGCACGCACACACACACACACACACACACACACATCAAGTTTGAATTACAGTATTAAAACAAGAACGTTTCCCATGTTCACACTGTAAAAGCAACGGTTCAAAACTGAAACTATATCTGTTGCTAACCAGTTTCTAGAACAGAGGACTTCACTGTTAAAACACCTACATAAACTCTGTCGATATAACTGGCGAATTCATTGTACATAATACAGATTAAACAACTGTCAAATTACAAGTTTTGTTGAATTTATATTACAGTGTTGAACTGTGAAAATTTACTTTTGACTACACTGTATTTTGGACTGAATGTTCCAGTGAAAGATACAGTAGAGCGGTTCGAGTCCAAAGAGGACAGTATAGCAACTGTAATAATTTACTTTGAGCACACTGTATTTTGAGCACTGTGTTTCAGGTAATATCGCTGTGCAATCGCTCAAGTCCAATGCGAACTGTGTAGCCCCTGTATTTTGTGCCCCTATTTCTTTTTTTCCGTGTATATGAGAATGAATATAATAATACGAATATAAATAAATTTCCGCTTACTTTTATGAATTACAATTCATTTGGCATAGGGACGGGTGTGAGTAAAGCGCAAACAATTTTTTAGAACATAGATAAGTTGTAGTTTAGATTTATTATTATATTTAAATTAACGTACAAACTAATAAAATAAGCGGTCAAAGTGCGCGAAAATTTTTCGACACTAAAAGATAACTGATTAAAATAATGATGATAACTAATAAAAATAACTAATCAAATAAGAATTAATAGTAATAATAATTTTAAAAAAGCACTGAGCGCGGGGAACGATCCCACGCCCATAGTGCAATTTTTTTTCCGAAAAATGTTACCGAATTTTTCTATGAATTGGAACAAATATAAAGAATTCGGAGTTTTGCGGACAGTTATTTTCACGCAAACATCCGAGTTTCTCCGAATTTTTCCGAATTTTTCCGAATATTTCATCATTTTAATTACGATCACGGGAAAATCTCGGAAATTATATGAAGACTGTAAGGGGTAACACCACTGTGGCGGCCTTACAGGAAGCGTATTTTTAATATTTTTTTTGGCGGAAGAAAATGTGATAAACAAATAATCCTTGCGGTATTTATTGAGCATATACTTAAGTATATTGCTAGAAATTTTTATCCGAAAATATTAAAGAATGGCGACACTGCAGCAATTCTTCCGAAGCATGTCGAACCTCTGCGGCACGCAGTATAACTGTGCCAATTTTAATCTAAAAAAAAAGAATTTTGTTTTATTAAGTCTAAATGAACATTTTTAGTCAAATACTCGGCAATTACTCAAAAATCAATATTTCTACAATCCTCTACGTGGTTCACTAGCTACACTCATCCAGATTTAATAAAAAAAAATATTTTGCCCAGATTAAAATTGGCACAAGTTATACTGCGTGCCGCAAAACACCTTAAGTTCAACATGCCTAGGAAGAATTTGCTGCAGTGTCGCCATTTTGTAATATTTCCCGTACATTTTTTTTGCAATATACTTCAATATATACTTAATAATTACTCCAAGTATTATTTGTCTAAAATGCTTCGTGGCAGGCCGTTACAGTGGTGTTACCCCTTAAGGAAAATAATGTTTGCAAAAATTTTGGAAATTCATTATTTCTCAGAATTATCAGGGATAAAAAAATTTAATAAGTTTTTTTTACGAAAATCTCATTTTTTTCATCTATATCTTTTCTTCGAATATCTCCGCAGCCATTTACTCAGGTAATAGGAAAAAGGAAAATTTCCGGAAAAAAATAATAATAATAATCAGTTTCTTTACGAAAATCTCATTTCTTTTCATCTTTAACTTTTCTCCAAATATCTCCGCAGCCGTTCACTCAGATAATAGGAAAAAGAGAAATTTCTGGGAAAAAATGAGAAATCATTAATTTTCAGTGAAAGAAATGTGTTTTTGGGAAATAGACCAGAACTTGAATCTGTTTTAAATCATTTTTTCTCCGAAAATCTCAAATATGACTAAAATATGAGAAATTATGAAAAATTTGGAGAAAAATTTGCACTACGGGCCCCTGCGGACCGAAGCCAGGAACGCTACCAACGGGACCATCTCATCACTTGTAGAATATGTGCACTTTCTGGTACTTACGACCCGCGGCCGGATGGGTGATTGGCTTGTTTTTGGGGATAATGCTTCATCACTTGATGAAAGTATGAGAATTAATATAATAATAAGAATGTAATTATATTTCCGCTTACTTTTATGAATTATAATTTATTTGGCATAAGGACGGGTGTGAGTAAAGCGTAAACAATTTTATATAAGATAAACAAGTTGTAATTTAGATTTATTATTATATTTAAATTAACGTATAAACTAAAAAAATAAGCTATCAGAGTGCGCGATACATTTTTTGTATACATTAATAACGCAGAGAATCAAGAGCTAAAAAAGAATTGAAATCATCTAAAAGCCTCGCGCGTGACGTCGGGTGACGTCACGCGCGAGTCGTGCTCAGGTTGCTTTTTCCCTCGAAGCCTTCGTTTCGGCTTGGCCACACATGAACGTGCTCAGCGTCCATGTATTGGTGTAGCTGCCGAAGGCGCGGTCGGGAAACTTCGACCGTGCTCGGCTCTTTCCGAAGATGTCAAGCGTCGCTCGCTCACGGACACGCCCTACTATGATTTCTTGATGGGCGCGTAAGACTAGAGAGGGTGTAACTTTTACGCGCGATCTGGCTGCACTTCCCCGGTAGCAATGTCTTGTTTTTTTTTATTAAGCATATACGAATTAAATATCATAAATAATGCCTGAAGAGGCGAGAATAGCTAAAGCGAGAGTAAGTTCGAAATTTTCTGAATATAAAAAGAAAAAAAAAGTTGGTTCACCGGGGATTGAACCCGGACCGTAAGCATCGTTAATCCGTCACGCTGCCAACTCAGCCACGACGCTCATTGCAGATAGAGAAATATTTACGATACACCCTTATCCATAATGTTTACTGTTGAAAAAAATGTCGAACCGATCGCGGCAAAGGCTCAAGATTTCTTTTTGAACCTTCCACGGTCGTTTCGGCGTTTTATTTTTCAACGCGGTTCGTCGTTAATTTTTTTAACCCGCATTTTCGGCATAAACGGGCAACCGAGAGAAAACAATGATCTCGATACATGTTTTTCACTTTCAAATTCATTTAATGCATATTCGAATCCGCAGTACGGCCACACATATATATCGAGCTCGATCGGACGGAAAATCTCCCTCCGTTCGCATGTCGAGCGAGCGCGATTTGCGAAGGGCAGAGACTTTTCCCCCACCGAGCTACCCATTCGTGTTCTCGCTGACTGCGATACCGACATGAGCGGTGATCACGGACTCGCGGGGCTACAAGGGAATCTGCAACCTCGGCAGAGGCGATGATCACGAAATCATACTCCCGAACTCGCCGCCGCGATTTAGCGCCATTTACGAGGCACGCCGAAAAGGGGAGCGTTGTGCATCTCCCTACTAATCTCTGGTGGAAACTCAAACTCCACTCGAGGGGGGAGGTAACGTTTCGTACAGAGATTAGTAGGGAGATGTACAACGCTCCCCTTTTCGGCGTGCCTCGGAAACGGCGCTAAATCGCGGCGGCGAGTTCGGGAATATGATTTTGTGTGCATCGCCTCTGTCGAGGTTGCAGATTCCCTTGTAGCCGTGCGAGTCGTGAGCACCGCTCAAGTCGATATCGCAGCAGCGTGCACACGAATGGGTAGCTCGGAGGGGGAAAAGTCTCCGCCCCTCGCTCTAGTGCAGCCAGGGGGGCTATTACGGTTCTCCGTTTGGGTGAAAATGACAAAAGTGAGCAGCTCAGCCTATTACGGTTCTCCTCACCTACTGAACATGCGAGATTATTCACGTAATTTTACTCGACAGGAAATGTCATGTCGAAAATCGAAATGCGCTTGCGTGAGCGTCTTCCTAACCCAGCGACGACACGTGCAAAGCTAACACATAACACAAGTTACTATGAAATGGCTGATTCAGAGACGGTAGCATCTCGACACCGAATAATTAATAAAATTCAGCAACTTAAAGTTGATATCGTAGTGAGTTAAATAATGTTATCCGATAATGATGAATAATTTTCTGATGATTGTGGTTTTGCGAGATCGGAAAAATCGAATGCTTCGTATACGACGATCACTGTGCGATGCCTTGGATTCCTTCAGTATAACGAAACAAGAATATATTGCATAATAGTTCGATTTATTGGCATAAAACAATAATTCTATCACTGTTTATAAGAACCGTTTTATGTTCTAATATGATACAAAAATTACCAGTATTTTTTATTTGAATGGCTGTGTCGCAATCTGCCTCGTGCTAAATCTTCGTCTTTTTTCATGAAATCTAATAACATTTGTCTTTGTTTTTCGGTAACATTCATGTTGCAAACTCAGATTCTATTTAAACTTGTTGCTTATTCGAGTGAAGAGGTTGTTTTTGTCGATGCGCACGTCTTTCGTTTTGGGCTGGGTTTGATAGGCGTGCTAGTATACCCCTTCTACGGTGTCGTGAAAATGTGAGAACACTAGCCGGAAGTTCCTAGTGATCTGACATTTTCACCCGACCGATCCGTAATAGCGTGACTAAACTCACGTGAGATGAAAATGTGAGAAGTGAGAAGTCTCACCCGAGAACCGTAATAGGCCCCCTGATCACGCGTAAAAGTTACCGCCTCTCTAGTCTCTTACGCGCCCGTCACATAATCATAGTAGCGCGTGTCCGTGAGCGAGCGATGCTCGGACATCTTCGGAAAGAGCCGAGCATGGGTGAAGTGTCCCAACGCGCCTTCGGCAGCTACACCAATACATGGACGCTGAACGCGTTCATGTGCGGCCAAGCCGAAACGAAGGCTTCGAGGGAAAAAGCAATCTGAGCACGACTCGCGCGTGACGTCACCCATCGGCACGCGCGAGACTTTTAGATGATTTCAATGCTTATTTAACTCTTGATTCTCTGCGTTATTAATGTATACAAAGAAATGTGTCGCTTATTTTTTTAGTTTATACGTTAATTTAAATATAATAATAAATCTAAATCACAACTTATCTATCTTATATAAAATTGTTTGCGCTTTACTTACATCCGTCCTCATGCCAAATAAGTTATAATTCATAAAAGTAAGCGGAAATATATTGATATTCGTATTATTATATTAATTCTCATACTTTCATCAAGCGATAAAGCATTATCCCCAAAAACAAACCAATCATCCATCCGGCCGCGAATCGTAAGTACCAGAAAGTGCACGTATTCTACAAGCGATGAGACGGTCCCGTTGGTAGCGTTCCTGGCTTCGGTTCGCAGGGGCCCCCCAGTGCAAATTTTTCTCCAAATTTTTCATAATTTCTTATATTTTAGTCACATTTGAGATTTTCGGAGAAAAAGTGATTTAAAACAGATTCAAGTACTGGTTTATTTCCCAAAAACTCATTTTTTTCCCGGAAATTTCTCTTTTTCCTATGACCTGAGTGAACGGCTGCGGAGATATTTGGAAAAAAGTTAAAGATGAAAAGACAATGAGATTTTCGTTAAAAAAACTTTTTATTATTATTTTTTTCCGGAAATTTCCCTTTTTCCTATTACCTGAGTAAACGGCTGCGAAGATATTCGGAGAAAATTTAAAGATGAAAAAAAATGAAATTTTCGTAAAAAAACTTGATATAATTTTTTTTCCGGAACTTTTTCTTTTTCCTATTGAGTGAACGGCTGCGGAGATATCCGGAGAAAAGGTGTAGATGAAAAAAAAAGATTTTCGTAAAAAAAAACTTATTACATTTTTTTATCCCTCATAATTCTGAGAAATAATGAATTTCCGAAATTTTTGCAAACATTATTTTCCTTAAAGGGTAACACCACTGTAACGGCCTGCCACGAAGCGTTTCAGACAAATAATACTTGGGGTAATTATTAAGCATATATTGAAGTATATTGCAAAAAAATTTTATGGGAAAATATTACAAAATGGCGACACTGCAGAAAATTCTTCCCAGGCATGTTGAACTTAAGGTGCTCTGCGGCACGTAGTATAACTTGTGCCAATTTTAATCTGGACAAAATAATTTTTTTAAATTAAATCTAGATGAGTGTAGCTAGTGAACTACGTAGGAGATTATGGAACTATTGATTTTTGAATAATTGCCGAGTATTTGACTAAAAATGTTCATTTAGACTTAATAAGGCAAAATTCTTTTTTTTAATTAAAATTGGCACAGTTATACTGCGTGCCGCACAGGTTCGACATGCTTCGGAACAATTGCTGCAGTGTCGCCACTTTGTAATATTTTCGGATAAAAATTTCTAGCAATATACTTAAATATATGATCAATAAATACCGCAAGTATTATTTGTTGATCACATTTTGTTCCGCCAAAAAAAAAATTTCAAAAAATCCGCTTCTTGTAAGGCCGTTACAGTGGTGTAACCCCTTAAAGTCTTCATATAATTTCCGAGATTTTCCCGTGATCGTAATTAAAATAATGAAATATTCGGAGAAATTCGGAGAAACTCGGATGTTTGCGTAAAAATAATTGTCCGCAAAACTCCGAATTTTTCATATTTGTTCCAATTCATAGAAAAATTCGGAAAAAGGCTGAAAATTTTTTCGGAAAAAAACGGAGTTTTTTGGAAAATATTTGCACTAGGGGCGCGGGATCGTTCCCGTGCTCAGTGCTTTTTTAAAAATTATTATTACTATTAATTCTTATTTGATTAGTGATTTTTATTAGTTATCATTATTATTTTAATTAGTTATCTTTTAGTGTCGACAAATTTATCGCGCACTCTGACCGCTTATTTTATTAGTTTGTACGTTAATTTAAATACAATAATAAATCCAAATTAGACTTATTCATCTTCTAAAAAATTGTTTGCGCTTTACTCACACCCGTTCGCGCTAAAAGATAACTAATTAAAATAATAATGATAACTAATAAAAATAACTAATCAAATAAGAATTAATAGTAATAATAATTTTTAAAAAAGCACTGTGCGCGGGGTACGATCCCGCGCCCCTAGTGCACATTTTTTTCCGAAAAACTCCGATTTTTTCCGGAAAATTTTTCCGATTTTTTCTATGAATTGGAACAAATATGAAGAATTCGGAGTTTTGCGGACGATTATTTTTACGCAAACATCCGAGTTTCTCCGAATTTTTTTTCCAATTTTTCCGAATATTTCATTATTTTAATCACGATCACGGGAAAATCTTGGAAATTATATGAAGACTTCAAAGGGGAAAGACCACTGTAACGGCCTTACAGGAAGCGTATTTTTTGTATGTTTTTTGGCGGAAGAAAATGTGATAAACAAACAATACTTGCGGTATTTATTGAGCATATATTCAAATATATGGCTATGAATTTTTATCCGAAAATATTACAAAATGGCGACACTGCAGCAATTCTTCCGAAGTATGTCGAACCTCTGCGGCACGGAGTATAACTGTGACAATTTTAATCTAAAAAAAAAAATTTGTTTTATTAAGTCTAAATGAGTGTAGCTACTGAACCCCGTAGGGGATTTTCGATAAGTTAATTTAAACAATATTTATTTAAAAATAACTGTCTTAAAAAAAAATTGAACATTTTTAGTCCAATACTCGGCAATTACTCAAAAATCAATATTTCCAAAATCCTCTACGTGGTTCACTAGCTACACTCATTTGTCCAGATCAAAATTGGCACAAGTTATACTGCGTCCCGTAGAGCACCTTAAGTTCAACATGCCTCGGAAGAATTTGCTGCAGTGTCGCCATTTTGTAATATTTTCCCATAAATTTTTTTTGCAACATACTTCAATATATGCTTAATAATTACCCTAATTCACTCAATAGGAAAAAGAAAAAGTTCCAGAAAAAAATAATATCAAGTTTTTTTTACGAAAATCTCATTTTTTTTCATCTTTAAATTTTCTCCGAATATCTCCTCAGCCGTTCACTCAGGTAATAGGAAAAAGGGAAATTTCCGGAAAAAAATAATAATAATAAAAAGTTTTTTTAACGAAAATCTCATTTCTTTTCATCTTTAACTTTTCTCTGAATATCTCCGCAGCCGTTCACTCAGGTCATAGGAAAAAGAGAAATTTCCGGGAAAAAAATAAGAAATCATGAATTTTAAGTAAAAAAATGTGTTTTTTGGAAATAGATCAGTACTTGAATCTGTTTTGAATCGTTTTTTTGTCGAAAATCTCAGATATTACTAAAATATGAGAAATTATGAAAAATTTGTACTAAATTTAATTTAAATATATTTGCCGAAATTTGCCTATTTAACTAAAATAAATTTGCCCCTGCGGACCGAAGCCAGGAACGCTACCAACGGGACCATCTCATCGCTTATAGAATATATGCACTTTCTGGTACTTACAATTCCCGGCCGGATGGATGATTGGCTTGTTTTTGGGGATAATGCTTTATCGCTTGATGAAAGTATGAGAATTAATATAATAATACGAATATAAATATATTTCGGCTTACTTTTATGAATTATAATTGATTTGGCATAAGACCGGATGTGAGTAAAGCGTAAACAATTTTTTAGAAGATAAATAAGTTGTAATTTAGATTTATTATTATATTTAAATTAACGTATAAACTAAAAAAATAAGCGATACATTTTTTTGTATACATTAATAACGCAGAGAATCAAGAGCTAAATAAGCATTGAAATCCTCGACGATTACTCCGCGCCAAATCATCGTACAGAGCTCGTTAAAAGGTCAAATTAAAGCTGATTAAATTGCCTAAAAGACTTTTATTGTCGTATGATAAAAAAAATCATTTGAAGTCGACAGACCATTTTAAAGACGAGCAAAAATTTGGAAAAAAAATTTCGTTGGTTTTCGGATGATTACAAGAAAACCACCCACGCTAAAAAAATGTATAGTCCAGATCTGAAAACTAGATACTTGAAGCTATAATTTCCTTTTTTTAATTTTCTGTACGACCATTTTTCTCCGAGTTATCCCTTGTTGAAAATCAGCCAAAAATTCGGAATCTTTTAAAATCTCTTAATTTGTGTGAGTAATGTATTTTAGGTGTACATTTTATTATTTATTTTGTACAGTTACAAAGAACAGTTGTTTATAATTTGTTTTGTACAATTACATTTTGGCGCCGCAACAAAAAGAAAAGTGGTCGCCAGCAGCAGCCGCAGCGTCAAGAGGCACCCGAGGGAGCCCAAGGGCGCGAGAAGGGCAGGCCATCGAAAGAACAGCGGCACAAACGAGGGGAGCGACCGCAGCAAGGACGCCGCGGGTAACGTCGACGCGATCGAACACGCAGTTCGTTCGCCCCGCCGGATGCATGTTGAAGTTGCTCAAAATGAGCGGGCGTTCCAAATTTTGGTGCAAATAGTATTGGAAAATATGACAAAAAAATTAATGTTTCCCCCAATACGGAAATGAGTTTTTACTTTTTCCCTTAGAAAATTAATTAAAAAAATTGTTGAATTAAAGTGCCGAAACGATCGAGAAAGGCTCGAAGAGAACTTTGAGTCTTTCTCGATCGCCTTTATTTTCAAAACACATTTCACATTGGGATGGGGGTCAAAACTTTGAAAGGCCAAATATAGAACGACAAAGATTTCGAAATGACAGAATTATAAACTCAAAGTAACGAACTGTAAATTATTCAAAATTTTATCCTTCGGCCGATGACGAAATTGAATAACTATTACAATTATAATTACAAAGGATTATTTATTCGAGAACGTGTATTCAGGTTGTCTGCAGTTTGAGTCAAACAAATACAGATTCAAAAAATCTAGAACATCCATATCTCCGAAATGGAAAGACGTGAGTATCTAATATTGGTAATACCATCTATAGCAAAAAGACATATATATCGAGGATACAAAATTCGAAAGTATAGATCTCAGATAGGCAAACGAGCGAAGGTCCAAAATAGCGAACACCGAAATAGCGAACATCAAAGAAGTGGACGAGTTGCTTCAAAATGTTCTGCCGGTTTTCGCTAACACGTACGAGATTCTTTAAGGAGGTACACCAGCTTCAGCAAAATGGTGATAGATCAATAAAATTTGGTGAATATATTCTTTAGTATTATTCATGTAGATGCAAATTTTTTCAGATTTTTTGGTTGTGCCGTTTTCTTACAAATAATTCACAAGCGTTTATTCTTATACCCGGAATATATACCTATATCTATAAAAACGCTATGCTTATACACGTGAACTTCAATGTTCAATTATTCGATAACGGCACAATGAAAAAATCTGAAAAAAATTGTATTGACATATATAATACTAAAGAATATACTCACCAAATTTTATTGATCTATCACCATTTTGAAATTTGACCATGGTTTAGCATGGCAACATTGTATGAAGCTGGTGTACCTCCTTAAAGGCGTCTAGCCACCTTGGCCGATCACAAAATGGGCATATTAAAAAAATAATAATAATGAACTCGAAAGTATGGGCCGGAATATTTTTATTTTTTTACATAACGTCAGAAAGGGCTTTAAGAATAACGTTAATAAATTTCCGTTCAAAATATTAAAAAATTGCGCCGTTATGCACATCGCCGCGGAGGCCCTCCGCACGATACGCGCGGTCGTTGTCCCAGCTGTTACGCGGTCATGTCACATCTGAAAAAAAATCAGCTCATTTGTGAGTAGTGTCGCTACAATGTAGCGTAGCGGTTTTTTTTCGACCATTAGAAAAATTATGGTGAGCCATAATTTTGGTGAAAAGTACACATTTTTTTCTTCGGCTAACCATAATTTTCGGTACAATGTAGCGTAGCGGTTTTTTTTCGACCATTAAAAAAATTATGGTGAGCCATAATTTCGGTAAAAAATCCAAATTTTTTTCTTCGGCTCGCCATAATTTTTTTAATGGTCGAAAAAAAACCGCTACGCTACATTGTAGCGACACTACTCACGGATGAGCGGATTTTTTTTGCAGATGTGACATGACCGTGTAACAGCTGGGACAACGACGGCGCGTATCGTGCGGAGAGCCTCCGCGGCAATGTGCATACCGGCGTAATTTTTTAATATTTTGAACGGAAATTTATTAACGTTATTCTTAAAGCTCTTTCTGACGTTGTGTAAAAGAATAAAAATATTCCGGCCCATACTTTCGAGTTTATTATTTTTTCTTAAATATACCCATTTTTCGATCGGCCAAGATGGCCAAACGCCTTAAAGTCTTTAAGAGGGGATATACATTTACAACGATCAAAAAATCAATTTCTTTTCTTTAAGGGATAACACCACTCTAGGAATTTGGAAAAATCGTTTTCATTTGTCTTCAATAATACGTTGGGGTCATAAAAACAATATGCAATTGGTATGCAGCGATTTTTTTTTAAAAGTGTGTATACGTAAGGCAGGTTTGCAGTCACAAGAGCCTCGCGGTTGATATGTCAGCGTGCGGGCTCTGAGTGCAGACGACGCGGGTTCGATCCCCGTAGCCAATGTCTTTTTTTAAATTAAACATATATGAATTAAATAGCATAAATAATGCCTGGACAGGCGAGAATAGCTAAAGCGAGAGTACGTTCGAAATTTTTTGAATATAAAATGAAGAAAAAGAATAGATCAAAAAAAGTCGATTAACCAGGGATCGAACCCGGACCGCAAGCATCGTCAATCCGTCACGCTGCCAACTCAGCCACGACGCTCATTGAGGATAGAAAAACATTTATGATACACGGTTATTCATAATGTTTACTGTTGAAAAAAAACGCCGTAATGACCGCGGCAAAGGTTCAAGATTTCTTTTTGAACCTTCCACGGTCGTTTCGGCGTTTTATTTTTCAACGCGGTTCGTCGTTAATTTTTTCAACCCGCATTCTCGGCATAAACGGCCAACCGAGAGAAAACAATTTTCTCAATACATGTTTTTCTCTTTTCAATTCATTTAATGCATATTCCAATCCACAGTACGGCCACACATATGTCGAGCTCGATCGGACGGAAAACCTCGCTCCGTTCGCCTGTCGAGTGAGTGAGGGGCAGAGACTTTTCCCCCACCGAGCTAACCATTCGTGTGCACGCTGACTGCGATATCGACTTGAGCGGTGCTCACGACTCGCGCGGCTACAAGGGAATCTGCAACCTCGACAGAGGCGATGCACACGAAATCATATTTCCGAACTCGCCGCCGCGATTTAGCGCCATTTCCGTGGCACGCCGAAAACAGAGATTAATGGGGAGATGCACAACGCGGCCCTTTTCGGCGTGCTTCGTAAATGGCGCTAAATCGCGGCGGCGAGTTCGGGAGTACGATTTCGTGATCATCGCCTCTGTCGAGGTTGCAGATTCCCTTGTAGCCGCGCGAGTCCGTGATCACCGCTAAAGTTGGTATCGCAGCAGCGTGAACACGAATGGGTAGCTCGGTGGGGGAAAAGTCTCTGCCCCTCGCTCGCTCGACAGGCGAACGGAGCGAGGTTTTCCGTCCGATCGAGCTCGACATATATGTGTGGCCGTACTGCGGATTGGAATATGCATTAAATGAATTTCAAAGTGAAAAACATGTATCGAGATCATTGTTTTCTCTCGGTTGCCCGTTTATGCCGAAAATGCGGGTTAAAAAAATTAACGACGAACCGCGTTGAAAAATAAAACGCCGAAACGACCGTGAAAGGTTCAAAAAGAAATCTTGAGCTTTTGCCGCGATCGTTTCGGCATTTTTTTTCAACAGTAAACATTATGGAAAAGGGTGTATCATAAATGTTTCTTTATCTGCAATGAGCGTCGTGGCTGAGTTGTAGCGTGACGGATTACGATGCTGAACGTCCGGGTTCAATCCTCGGTGAATAAACTTTTTTCTCTTCATTTTATATTCAGAAAATTTCGAACTTACTCTCGCTTTAGCTATTCTCGCCTGTTCAGGCATTATTTATGATATTTAATTCGTATATGCTTAATAAAAAAAAACAAGACATTGCTACCGGGGATCGAACCCGCGTCGTCTACACTCAGAGCCCGCACACTCATATCTCAACCGCGAGGCTCTTGTGACTGCAAACCTGCCTTACGTATACAGTAGAATCTCGATTATCCGAACCAATTGGGACCGAGACTAGTTCGGACAATCAAAAGTTCGGATAATCGAAACGTGGGTTTTTTGGGACGAGATCATCAACAACACGTTTTTACATTAAAAAAATACATAAATATATATTAAAATTTGACATACATATTAACATTGATATATATACATACACGGTGGCCGGAACATTGACGTCTAAAAATAAAATTTAGGTCCCTTGTATCGTGGGGTATCCGAATAACCCCCATGTATGTCGCGCGACTTTTCATAGTTTTCGAGTTATGAATTTTTTACTGCATTTTTGAGAATTTTCGACCTGACCAATTGAAAAAAAATCTTTAAAAAAAGTAGAAGACTATCGAAATTTTTTTTGCAACTGAATTTTTACGAGTAGTACTTTTATGCATAAAATAATCAGCTTCGTAACTGTGATGAAAGTTATGAAAATGTTGGTCTAAAGTGAAAAATTTACGTTCGGTTAATTATGACTTAAATTTTCAACTTTAAATTAAACATCTAAACAGGTGACTTCATGGTTCCTAATTAGGCCCTAAGAATGCGCCAGACTGTCAGCTTTCATAACCATTAAAAAGAGTAGTACTTGATAGGGCTACTTTGGCTACAATTGACCTTCAATGACAGCGAGGTGGAAAATTCTTATAATTACCCATCTGATTAAAAAAAAAATTTGCCCATTTTATCATTCCTAAGGCTATTTAGTTTGTTAACTAACCAAAAATGACTGCAGGGAAAGCTAAGATTGAAACATTTGGAGGTTTATTTTTTTTAGTTTAATTTAAGTTTAATGAATTTTGCGCGATCCGTTCTCATGGATCAGGTAAAAGCTCGTTTACGCGATCCGTTCTCGTTACAAGAACGGATGGCGCAAAATTCATTAACCTTGAATCGAACTAAAAAAAAAATAAACCTCTAAATGTTTAAATCTTAGCTTTCCTGCAGTCATTTTTGGTTAGGTAACAAACTAAATATCCTTGGGAATGATAAAATGGGCAATTTTTTTTTAATCAGATGGCTAATTTTAAGAATTTTCCACCTCGCTGTCTTTGAAGGTCAATTGTAGCCAAAGTACCCCTATTAAGTACTGCTTTTTTTTAAAATGATTATGAAAGCTGAGAGTCTGGCGCATTCTTGAGACCTAATTAGGAACCATGAAGTCACCTGTTTAGATGTTTAATTTAAAGTTGAAAATTTAAGTCATAATTTACCGAACATAAATTTTTCACTTTACACCAACATTTTAATAACTTTCATCACAGTTACGAAGCTGATTATTTTATGCATAAAAGAACTACTCATGAAGATTCAGTTGCAAAAAAAATCTCGACAGTCTTCTACTTTTTTTTAGATTTTTTTTTAATTGGTCAGGTCGAAAATTCGTAACTCGAAAACTATAAAAAGTCGCGGGATATACATGGGGGTTATTCGGATACCCCAGGATACAAGGGACCTAAATTTTATTTTTGGACAAACACACGCACGCGCGCGCGCGCGTGTGTGTGTGTGTGTGTGTGTTTTAAGCACCTGAAAAAAGTCGAGTGCCTTTTAAAATATTTTTTTAAAATAAAATCGTCCATTTTTAATTGACGAACGGCTGCAACGCGTTTTCGAGCGTCTAAGTCTCGCAGCTGTTTGAGAAGGAGAAGTTGCGTTGGGTTGCTTATTGTTGCTCACGGTGGTGGCAGCGAGCAACCATGTATCTTTCGCGCCAACGTTCGGATAATTGAGCTTCCGGATAAAATAAGTCATCGTTCGGATAATTGAGGGTTCGGATAATTGAGGGTTCGGATGATCGAGGTTCGGATAATGGAGGTTCTGATAATGGAGGTTCTACTGTACATACTTATCCAACCTTAAAAAAAAACGCTGCAGGACCAACTGCATATTGTTTTTATGACCCCAAAGTATTTTTGA
Organism: Ophion slaviceki; assembly: GCA_944452715.1. Lineage (NCBI taxonomy): Eukaryota > Metazoa > Arthropoda > Insecta > Hymenoptera > Ichneumonidae > Ophion > Ophion slaviceki. The sequence continues at coordinate 56,404,983 of OX101783.1, forward strand.
AGCCAAAAGAAAACGATTTTTCCAAATTCCTAGAATGGTGTTATCCCTTAAAGAAAAGAAATTGATTTTTTGATCATTATAAATGTATATCCCCTCTTAAAGACTTTAAACGAATCTCGTACGTGTTAGCGAAAATCGGCAGAAAATTAGGAAGCAACTCGTCCACTTCTTTGATGTTCGCTATTTCGGTGTTCGCTATTATGGACCATCGCTCGTTTGCCTATCTGAGATCAAAACTTTCGAAGTTTGTATCCTCGATATCTGGCTTTTTGCTATAGATGGTATTACCAATATTAGATACTCACGTCTTTCTATTTCGGAGATGTGAATGTTCAAGATTGTTTAAATCTGTGTTTGTATGACTCAAACTCCAAACAAACCCAAACAAACTCAATAGGAAAAAGAAAAAGTTCCGGAAAAAAAATAATATCAAGTTTTTTTTACGAAAATCTCATTTTTTTTCATCTTTAAATTTTCTCCGAATATCTCCGCAGCCGTTCACTCAGGTAATAGGAAAAAAAGAAATTTCCGAAAAAAATAACAATTATAAAAAGTTTTTTAACGAAAATCTCATTTCTTTTCATCTTTAACTTTTCTCCGAATATCTCCGCAGCCGTTCACTCAGGTCATAGGAAAAGGAGAAATTTCCAGGAAAAAAATAAGAAATCAGAAAGCCAGGAACGCTACCAACGGGACCATCTCATCGCTTGTAGAATATTCGCGGTACTTACAATTCGCGGCCGGATGGATGATTGGCTTGTTTTTGGGGATAATGCTTTATCGCTTGATGAAAGTATGAGAATTAATATAATAATACGAATATAAATATATTTCCGCTTACTTTTATGAATTATAATTTATTTGCCATAAGGATGGGTGTGAGTAAAGCGTAAACAATTTTATATAAGATAAATAAGTTGTAATTTAGATATATTATTATGTTTAAATTAACGTATAAACTAAAAAAATAAGCGACCTGAGTGCGCAATACATTTTTTTGTATACATTAATAACGCAGAGAATCAAGAACTAACTTAGCATTGAAATCATCTAAAAGCCTCGCGCGTGCCGTCGGGTGACGTCACGCGCGAGTCGTGCTCAGATTGCTTTTTCCCTCGAAGCCTTCGTTTCGGCTTGGCCGCACATGAACGTGCTGCTCAGCGTCCATGCATTGGTGTAGCAGCCGAAGGCGCGGTCGGGACGCTTCGCCTTGCTCGGCTCTTTCCGAAGATGTCCGAGCATCGCTCGCTCACGGACACACGCTACTACGATGGTGTGATGGGCGCGTAAGAAACTAGAGAGGGGGTAACTTTTACGCGCGATCTGGCTGCACTGCGTCCGAGCTCTGAGTACGGACGGCGCGGCTTTGATGCCCTTAGCAACATTTTTTTTTGTTATACATATATGAATTAAATATAAAAAATAATGCCTAGACAGGCGAGAATAGATAAAGCGAGAGTAAGGTAGAAATTTTCTGAATATAAAATGAAGAAAAAAAAGTTCACTCACCGAGGATTGAACCCGGACCTTCAGCATCGTAATCCGTCACGCTACAACTCAGCCACGACACTCATTGCAGATAAAGAAACATTTATGATACACCCTTTTCCATAATGTTTACTGTTGAAAAAAAATGCCGAAACGATCGCGGCAAAGGCTCAAGATTTCTTTTTGAACCTTTCACGGTCGTTTCGGCGTTTTATTTTTCAACGCGGTTCGTCGTTAATTTTTTTAACCCGCATTTTCGGCATAAACGGGCAACCGAGAGAAAACAATGATCTCGATACATGTTTTTCACTTTGAAATTCATTTAATGCATATTCCAATCCGCAGTACGGCCACACATATATGTCGAGCTCGATCGGACGGAAAACCTCGCTCCGTTCGCCTGTCGAGCGAGCGAGGGGCAGAGACTTTTCCCCCACCGAGCTACCCATTCGTGTTCACGCTGCTGCGATACCAACTTTAGCGGTGATCACGGACTCGCGCGGCTACAAGGGAATCTGCAACCTCGACAGAGGCGATGATCACGAAATCATACTTCCGAACTCGCCGCCGCGATTTAGCGCCATTTACGAAGCACGCCGAAAAGGGCCGCGTTGTGCATCTCCCCATTAATCTCTGCCGAAAAGGGGAGCGTTGTACATCTCCCTACTAATCTCTGTTTCGTAGACTTGCACTCTACACTCGGCAGTGTAAACGGAACTAGGGCAGTATCTAGGGAGTGCAGTTTATTTCCTCGCGGGTAAGCAACTCTAGCACGAACGTGATAGTCTACAGGAAACATGGCGGCGACCTAGTGGACCACATCTTAACCTCAAACAACACATGAGATTACGGAGTCTCATCTAACCGTTGAAGAGATATGCCGTGTAACCTCAAGTTTGTTGATCTCGTAAACTGATTACTATGGATGGTGTCATTGAAATTATTAACTTGTACTTGTAATTGCGCTCAGAATGGATGTATTGATACTAGTTTTACATAGAATGGAGTGTTAGTTATACGATTGTAGAAATCCAAAATCTTCACAAATGCACACGATGTTGGCAGCATGAACGTCTAAGCCGCTTTCTGAATCTCGGAACAGCACTGTTGACTTTTTTGCTCCTGTTCCATGTTAGCTTCTGTTTGGGTTGATAGTAGATTGGAACGTATTGTGATACTGCGAATTTATAATAAACACTTGTCATTATACCTTGTCAATTTTTTTATCACCTTGATCAATAGAAATTGATAATTATAATACTTTGTTATTTTGAACCTTTATTATTGATTTTTGTTCATAATAAATGAGAATTTGTTTGTGATTGCCTTATGCATTTTCGGTCATGTCAATTTTGTTATCACCTTGATCGATAGAGATTGATAATTATAATACTTTGTTATTTTAATCCTTTATTATCGATTGCTTTTCGCAATAAATGAGCATTTGTTTGTGATTGCCTTAAATATTTTAGGTTATGTCGTACTCATCTCTGTATACACTCACTGACAGTTTCGCTGGTTATGGGGTTATTCTAGTGATATCACTTATACACTTTTCGTGTCCTTTTACACCTCGTCAAGATCGAGTGTAGAAAGTCTAGGGTCAGTGGCACGAAAGTGAAGCTACCAGAGATTAGTAGGGATATGTACAACGCTCCCCTTTTCGGCAGAGATTAGTAGGGAGATGCACAACGTTCCCCTTTTCGGCGTGCCTCGTAAATGGCGCTAAATCGCGGCGGCGAGGTCGGGAGTATGATTTCGTGATCATCGCCTCTGTCGAGGTTGCAGATTCCCTTGTAGCCCCGCGAGGCCGTGATCACCGCTCATGTCGGTATCGCAGTCAGCGCGAACACGAATGGGTACAAGGAGACTATAGGGAAGGAGTCCAATCTCCGCATTCTGGCGCGTCCGTAAAAGTGCAGCAAATAAGGGTTCCGCATAAGCGGCGCTGGGAACGTTAGTCATTGTGTACTTTATATACATGTATGTGTTGCGCATGCATTATGATCAGCTGTCCGTGTTCTTATTAGCTGTCACATGAGCTGAAAATTTTAATTTTCTTAACCTTAATTTATTTTATAAGTAAATTTCGTGTAGCTGTAGTAGTGCCTTAAGATGTTTTTACATTTAAGTCATAGTGCAATTACCCACCTAATTACGAAAAAAGACCTAAACATGCCATAATAATTGATATCCGACGTAAATATAAATTCCATTCAAATGTGATTAGGTGGCCGAGATTATAGTGTGTAAAGTACGTAGAAAATGTCAGCGCCTGGAACATCCGAGTGTAAATTGCAACCTCACATACCACTGCGTCAAGTGTAGTGCTTCACACGGAAAATGCACTTTAAATAACTCATCAGGTAATCAGCTCCTCCGCTGTGCAAATTGCAATAACCTAGATCACCCAGTGAACTATAAGTGATGCCTCTACCACAAGGTCATATACAAACGCTCATAAAGTGAGAGACATGAGACAACGACAACTCATAGAATCAATTGAAGTGAAACACCCGAAAGTCACATAGGAAATTTCCTTTACACAAGCTATAGCTCTACCCGCAGTGACAGTAGCAAAACAGAGGTTCGCAACACAGTAGTGAGCATCATCCGCAGTGTCAGTAGCAAGACAGAGGTTCGCTACACAGTAGCGAGCATCATCCCCAGCATCGCAAGACTTGCGCGTGTTCTCGTTGTGCATATAGCAATAACCTAGATCACTCAGCGAATTATATGACTATATTACCAGTTCGTATACAAACGCTCATAAAGTGACAGATATTAGACAACAACAATTCATCGAAAGAATTGAAGCGACACACCTGAAAGTCACATCGGAAATATCCTTTGCAAAAGCTATGGCACCACTCGCAGCGCCAGTATCAACGCAGAGATTCGCTCCGCAGTAGCGAGCATCATCCGCAGTGTCAGTAGCAAGACAGAAGTTTGCTACGCAGTAGCGAGCATCATCCCCAGCATCACAAGACTTGCGCGTGTTCTCATTGTGCATATTGCAATAACCTAGATCACCCAGTGAATTATAAGCAATGCCTATACTACAAGTTCATATGCAAACGCTGATAGTGACAGATATTAGACAACGATAATTCATCGAAAGAATTGAAGCGCAAAACTTGAAAGTCACATCGGAAATATCCTTTGCAAAAGGTATGGCACCACCCGCAGTGCCAGTATCAACGCAGAGATTCGCTCTGCAGTAGCCAGCATCATCCGCAGTATCACGAGACTCACCGCTACCATGAGCTGTCATTTTACATTTTACATTTATTGCAATAATATTAGGACTTAAAGATGCTGATAACATCAGTCCAATGTCTACAATCTAACTATTACTGAGATGCGTTTGTTTGTGAAATTGAATTTTACGCACAACATCAAAAAACTGTATAGCACCGCACGAGGTACTACTTTCGATTCTCTCCTCGTAAAGTTTTTTTATATCAGAATTTTTTTTTTTAATCGAAATTATTTGTTATGCCTTTTATTGGTAAATTAGTTTGATTATTGATTACATCTGTTATAAGAATCACAATAACGCAAATAAAAATAGTAATAATTCCTAAAAGTTGTCAACGTCAATGTGTTTATTGATGGTTGATGTTTTTTGTAACTATCCATAAAAGCATTATAAAAATTATTGACAGTCATAATACATTTTTCGTAATTAAACAAAAATTTAAGAACTTTGTAAAAATTGTCATACCAATTATTACATTAAACTAATTAGACGAAATCATACATGAAATATTGTGCGTCTGAAATAAAATTTCGACAATTAACACTTGTCATTGCAAAAATATATTTTTCTATGTAATAATTCATTTGTTTGTCTTTAATAAAATTACGTCAACAAAAATAAATCATCGTTGCGAAAAAATGATTGATGGTGGAAACGTTCTAGTCAGCAGGAAAAAATGAAATAAAAACATTTTAACAACATTCAAAGAATGTCCATATTTCTTCTCTCGTTGTATGCAGTTTCTGGCCTCCACGGTCAAGTTGACCATGCACAGATTGTGTTTGTTTGGGTAGGCCTCGTATGCTGAAAGTAAAAACAATGTGTTTAAACATCTCACAAATATCACAGATATGTATACAGATAATAAAAGAGTAATGTGCAAATACTATCCCTCATGCAAAGTGTTGCGAAGAACATCGTTGTTTTCAGAACCCCTAGGATCTGAAGCGCCACCCATCTTCGTTAAGCCCTTAGGCCACAGTAACGAGTATAAAATAATGTGCGAATTAATTTTTTTTTTTTCGCACGAAACAGTGATTCACTCATGAAATTAATTACACATCTATTTATAATGAATATCAAGCTGTTAGAAAAAATATATATATATTTTTTTTCGATGTACAAAATAGCCGACTACGCGAAACTTCTCAAAACAGCTTTTTTCCAATTGGCGTGACAACAATTTTCATTCGATTTACTTCAAATTTGAAAGTCATGTTACTAATTGCATTTCGCAGAGAAGTACGTACGGAATTTCTGATTAATCGAAAACCTTTCATTTTATGAGCAGTTTATGAGCAGTTAGAACGAAATATTTCACTGAAAATTCATTTCTTAAGTTCAAATACCTACAAATTTTGAATAAAACAATATTTTTTAAACTCCGTACGTACTTCTCTAGGTATTCTAATGTAGATTGAGGAGAATTTTTGTTTTTTGTTCTAGGTAAAAAATTGTGGATGCTAAATGTCACGACGCGGAGCGCCTAAAAAAAGATAACAAAAGAAAATATTAGTAGTCGACCATTTTGTACATCGAAAAAAAATTATTTTCTAACAGCTTGATATTCGTGCGAAATAGATGTGTAATTAATTTTAAGAGTGAATCACTTTTTCATACGAAAAAAAATTGTTAAATTCGCACATGATTTTATACCCGTTACTGTGGCCTCAGGCCTTCAGCTGCTAACCTATTTTTTGGGACAAAATTGTAATCAAAACATTGTATTATTAACAAAAAATATCAACTAAAAATACAGGTTTAAAAAATAATTTTACTAATGAAACGATACAATCCTACTTTGACCTCGAAGCTAGATGGATGCTAATTCTCCAGTGGCTTCCCGCTTGCAACCGCCGGTATTCTGTATGAACAAAAAAATTAAAAGCTTTATTACATAGCCAATTAGTTTAAAAAAATACGAGCTTGTTAAGGAAACATGAAACATGGAGATATTCAACATTATGTCCTATTTTAATATTCTATATGAACGAAAAGCCGAACCTTTGTCGTCTTTTCCAACGCCAAGAAGTGGAAAACGCTCACAGCTTCGCATTTTTCCGAAGCCTCTTCGTTTTGTTACGCGCTTCGTTGTTATTCGCGTTGAACGACTTAGCCAAAAAATGGCCTCGCATGACGACATAGAAGTCGACGATCCTGCGAGTGGTCTCCTGCTGGTGCTCCCCACATCCAATCATCGGCAGACCCTTCAGTTCGGACAGTCTCTCCACTGCCGTATGGAGCGTATTGATAGTGATACCAAACTTGCCAACGACATCAAGAATCGTAGACTCCAGTACCTCTGTGAGTCGGAATAAGTTATCACTGGGATGCAGCAAGCCTCCGTACTGGTTCATGAGATTGATCATGGCGTCCCTTGGCTCGTCCGGTTCACAGTTATCAGATTGCAATGATTTCATGCAGTCTTGACACTTGATCTGCCTCAACATTTTACGCACTACGTAACCAGCGATATAGGCCTGCACCTCGGGACTCGTACGACATACGTCATACGTATGATCGTGTAGACTGTCCTTCCATGTACTCATGGAAAACGATATCGCGTAATCGTGATCTTCTTCGAGCGTTTGGGTTAGTGCATCCTCGACATAACCTTCCTCGAGCAATCGGTCAAGTTTTTGCAACCACTCAGTGCGAGGTTTTCTTGCATCAGCCAATGAATCTTTCGTCTGCATCAACACCTCCAGCAGCTCCGTGCCGCTGACGTTAGAATTTTTTGGCGGTTTGATTAAAGAGTAGCTGCACAGTAGGCCGTACAATTGTGCAAATAATTTGGGGTCCGGATGCTCATTGTCCGCTAACGCTCCGCGCATCATTCCGAAGAATCTCTGAAACAATATCGCCCGCAATAATACCAATTAATGATCTTTGCTTGTATCCTACATTCATCGCATAGTCATCCGAGGAATTGAATTCAAATGAGCAAGATTCAACAAGGTTCCGTATAACGTGAATGATATGAATTGCCTTAAAAAATTTAAAGAACCAAAGTGTTATGTACCTCCAATGCGTCTTGATTCAAGCGAGCGGTCATAAGAAACTCGAAGTTTTCTTCTTTTTGAAGAGCTTCGAGAATCTCCAACGTAGCCCCCAACGTGACTTTTAAGCCATTGACAGTACTTGCGGATATGGGCATCTCTTTACTCTTCGTAATGGACTCCCAATCCCTCAAGTGCGCGTCGAAGTCAATTATCGCCTAGTTTTTTTGATTAATAGATTGGTGAGTTAATTATCATGCAATAGGTGAAAAGTCAAATTTAGTCAAGCAACAACGTTAAAAAACAGACAAGTGTTCTCCACATAATTCGTAAATTTGGTCTTCTCGTGCACTGCAAACCAAAGTTGGGGAAAAAAGACGAGAAACGAAATCAAATTACGACAACAAACGTAAGAGTCGAGCAATACAATTGAAAAATGCTGTGCTGTCCACCGTTACCTCCATGATGCAGAGATGTTTTACCCATGTAAATCGAGATGAAGAAGAGCAAAGAAAGAAATTAAATCGAAAAACCTCCAACCAAACTTACTCCGGTCACTCGTTTTTGCCGTTTAACCATGAAATTCGTGTGTTCGTGAATAATTGAACTGTTTATATTTGAATGTCCAAATTTACAGTCACGGAGAAAATGCAACAATTTAGACTAAAAAAATGTTTCTCCCAGGGAAGGAATTTTTTAGTCTCAATTGCGAGACATTGTACGAATGTCGTCCTGGGGCTTAAAGAGTAATTTTCAAGACTCACAACGACAACCATAATATCTACTGCATATCGAAAAAGATAACCGATGTGAAAAGAATGCGTTGATCCACAGCGACGCCGATTGAGATTCCAACGTAGATGGGCGGAACAGTCCGTACAATTGAACGGTTTTCACGCTAAATGCTAAAAAAAAATTGAATATTAATACACGTTCATAGTGATGTGCGTAATAAATAATTAACATCGTAAATGATGTTATTGATATAATGGACGCTATCTTCTTAGGCAGCAGGGGCCCCATATCGAGTCCAAATTCATCGATTCGCGCATAGTACTGTTTTCTCCTAAAAACGATTCAAAAACAAGACTCGGCAACATACTTGATACGAACAAAACAAGTACAGCAGAAGAGAATGCATAAAGCATTCAGACGTTTCGATATACAATGTCATTACTGCATACTACATTGACAACGAGGCTTAAATTTTTCACGAACGAATATAAATCCTGTGGCGAAACAAGAACTCAAAATTCAATGATCGTTATCGAGAAACCTGCATGGTCGCCTTTCAGCATAATATGACCTACAGCATGGATACTTATTTTTCGACGGATTGTTCATGTGCCTTTTAAAACATACCTTTTTTGCGGACAGTCTTCTGAAACACGTAGAGCATTTTGAGGCGTGCGTGACATCATAGCCGTAATAAGCTTGTCCGTTTATTCGCAAAACATTTGCGTCGCCGTTGAATCTATCAATTCGGGGCACTCGGGCTTGCTACGGTAAATCTCCATTGCCACGCGAATAGGCTGCGAAAACAGCTGAAATTATTCGGAAAATAATTTATCTCCGGTCATTAACAATATTTTATTAACTTTGATCCTTCGGCTCTTACGCGACGAAACAAAATTAATGCTGCACTTCGGGGCTAGGATAAGTAGCAACGAACACTGACGGTTATAAGAACACTAATAAATGTACTTGAAAAGCCAAGGGCACATTCATTTTTTGATATCCCGACGGATTCAAATGAGCCGGCGTTAGGTGGTAGGCAACTTTCAAGTTGGGTTTCATGAACTGCTCGTACTTGAGCAACGCTTCCCAGTGCTTCTTTTGAACTAGTCCATCGGGCGTCTGAAATCATATATAAACATACGAAATGTCCAACAATCCCGTGTATATTATATTAAGATGGGGAATGCCTTTACAACTTTAGTTTTTGTGTATCACAGTGTTTCATTTATGATTGTTTGCTTCTTTCCTTGTGATTTTACAAAATAAACTGATCGACGGAAAACAAACGTTATGCATTACAAAGTGGCGTGCAAGACTTACAGTGCATAACGAAATGTGAATAATTACCTGAAACGACCTGCGCGTAATGAAGCCATTCCGGAAGCATTTTATCAGGTGTGGGAAATCGGATATCATCCACAGTCGTTTATTACGATCACACGAATGCTCGCAACTGAATTGCCTATCTTTTATCCCAAAGATAGACCACACTCCTCTATTCCATTGAGCTCCGTCAGTGGTGACGACGTCGACATGGAATCCGAAGTTGGCTAACAATACAATGCACTCCAAAATAAGCTCGTGCAGTATAGCACTTGTCACCGAGTCTTTGGTTAGGAAGCAGCCGAGAACCTGCACCCAAGATCCTCGAAACGGTTGAAACATGAAGACCAAAGCGTGGTCTGCACGAGTGGTTCTTTTTTCTTCGGGAGTATATTGCCCGAGATCGACAAAACCCTCAAACTCTACAGTCCGCTTATTAAACGAAACGGCCTCACTCAACTTCATCTTATCGATGAGAAGCGTGCCTGAAATGTCAAATTACAAAAAGCTGATTTACAAGTAATATCAAATATACGGGAAAAAACAGTGTATTAAGGTAAGTTACAAATGTGTTATATACAAAAGTTACAAATGTAAGTTTTCAAATGAATAAAGAAGAAAATTGCGAGTATTTTTGATGCATTAATATTGCATTTGTTTGTAGATACTTTAATAAAAGAAAAAGTATATAAGATATATGATGTGAAATATAACAACTATAGTTTGTAGCACAGCCTGAGAATTGATAAAACAAGGTGTTCACAAAGTTTATTCGAAAATTTGCAAAAATCGATACCTCGTTTTTCAGAGAACTCCATTCGTGAGCCTTTCGTTTTTAAGCACTCGAAAATGGCTGTTTGAAAGCCATATGCTGACGAGCTTATCTTTTGAATGTAACGATTCAAAGTTTCTCTGCATGGAAGTGGCAGCATTAGACGATCTCGAATATGATCGTACAATCCACTGCTCTTGATACGCATCAAGAGACATTCATAAATCCACTGAATTTTGTACCGGCGGCCTTTGCGGTTTTTCACCTTTGCTGCTTCAAAACAAGTTCGCACGGCTTCTTTTTGAGTTTCGGGTAGATTGGAAATGCTTTCCTCAAGCGTTTCTTTCCTGATTCTCGAGCATGTGCGTTTCAAGTCAGCCACATCGGCAAGTACTTTTTCAGTCTGTAAATGAAAATAAGCTTTTAACGGAGACTTTGTCCTTGAAAGCAGCGGGAGATGTTAGCGGCTCAACATGAGCAGCTAGAAGAAGAGGAGGGATGTCTCTATGGACCAGGCATTGCCGATTAGGGGTAATTATAAACACATTTGTGTAAACACATTACAAAACTTTAGCGTTTTTCTCGAAAACACGTTTTTAAAAATGGCTGACATTCTCCTGACCGCTGTAATTAACATATCGACCTGAAATTTGGAGAGCATACTCAGAAAATATGTCTTCACGAAATGACGGATCGTTTTTTCGACAGATACATTTTTGCATTTATTATTTATCTTTTTATGCGAAAAAAAAACGCGAAAATTCGATTTTTTTTAAATGCCGCCATTTTCCGAAATTTGTACTAAACGAAAAACCCATCCGTCATTCCATGACCAAAGGGTCACAGATTGATAATATGCTTTGAATTTGTGTTTCAGATCAACAAAGAGGGGGCAGTGATGTCAGCCGTTTACCTCCCGCGATTTGAGGACCTGTTTTCGCGGAGCTGCAACGGCCGCCATTTGGGTTTTTTAAAAAAATAAAAAAATTTTTTTAACGTTCTGTATATCATGTATAAAAGCAAGAAAAAAACCGCACTCAAAAAGCTTTACTCGTTTCCTTTAAAAAAAATAAAATGTAAACACCTGAAATATGGCACTCCAAGGACAAAGTCTCCCTTAATAATCTGGATTTCAATTTAGTGGGTGCTAACAACATAACTATTAAATGAAGCACAAATCATGGAGTTTGTATTACGAATACTTTGAACATTTACTAACAAGGAGACGGCACGACCGTGGAGTCGGGGATTTGGCCGAATTTTTTTGTGGTGAAAGAGGACCCCTAGCACCTCACGTGGTTAAAGTAGTAGAACGCACTACTCGGAAAATTCCGAGAAAAATCGATTCAAAGTTTCTTAGGCGCCTTATGAGTTTAAAATGTCAGGCACTTGTCGAGCCGCCGTCTAGTCTAGACGGTTAGGGCTCGGTCTTTTGCGCCGGAGGTCGCGAGTTTGATTCCTCCTTCGGCTCTTGTTTTTTTTTCTTTTTTTTTTGTTATCCCAACAATTATTCAAAACGTTGCTCATCCCCACATTATTTTTAAAAATTTATTTTAGCTCAAGAACGTAAAGTTTTTCATTTACTGAAAAATATTCGTGCTCATTGTTCTATTTGGTTTTATGGCCTTGTAAGGGTCTAAAGAATTTTGACCTGGGGTCCCCTTACGATTATAACGGACATCTGCGCATAGGACTGTGCGTGAGTCTGTAAGAATTGAACAGCAGTTCATTTTTCGATTTCGTCGTGAACAGACGGGCCTATTTCTTATTGTTAAATTTCAAAGTTCTCTTACAATTCGAAGTTAAAAATGTCGACTAAAGAAGTTGCTGGCTCTGCTGGAATATAAGAGGAAATTCCTGAAGAATCCATGTACAGTGATAAATCAAAATCGCGATTGAAAGACGCAGTAGTTTATTATGAAAAGCTGTTAACGGAAAATAATTTAATTGCATCGACACCTTCGAAAGAAATATCTCACGATGCTATGTTATTGACCGGAGAACTTTATAATAATACATTGGAACTTTTGGGTGAAAAAAATTCGTAATTGACGAGGAATTAATTCACGCTCATGAGGATTGCGTTTTCATGAATGTTAATGGGACATGTTTTTGTACGGATGTATTGCAAACTCCTTGCGATTGCAAAAAATCCGCTTTTATATGTTGCGCAAGATGTCGCAAAAATTATTGCTTTGTTTGTTTCTACGATAATTACCACTGCGGTTTTTGTATATAATTATTATATGAATAAAATATGAATTTTTCCTAATCGACTTTGTTATTCTCATTAAAAACCCAATGTTCCTCCTCAAACCCACCGTTATGAATTGCTTTATTGGAAAAAAAAGAAAATAAAAAAATTAACATAATTTTAAAAAAATAATGTAACTGAATTTTTAAAAATAATGTAGGTATCAGAAACGTTTTGAATAATTGTTGGGATAACAAAAAATAAAAAAATAAAAAAATAAGATCCGAAGGAGGAATCGATCGCGAGACCTCCGGCGCAAAAGACCGAGCCCTAACCGTCTAGACTAGACGGCGGCTCGACAAGTGCCTGACATTTTAAACTCATAAGGCACCCAAGAAACTTTGAATCGATTTTTCTCGGAATTTTCCGAGTAGTGCGTCCTACTACTTTAACCACGTGAGGTGCTAGGGGTCCTCTTTCACCACAAAAAAAAATCGGTAAAATCCCCGACCCCACGGTCGTACCGTCTCCTTGTAAGTTTAGATTCTGGAATGGAAGAAGGTTATTTGTCAATTTACCTTTTGTTTGAGACGTATGAATTTCCTTCGAGCCAAATCAACCGTTTTCACTGCTCGGGCCTCTTTGCGCGCCAATTTCCTACGCCGTTTATTCCTTTGCCGTAGCTTTATACGAAGACGTCGACACAGCATGCATCGTACTTTTTGTCGCTGACGAATACCAGCTTCATCTGGATCCAGAATACCCATGCAATGAGGGTCACGACTGTAAAGAAGCAGAAGATAAACCCATAGAACGATGAAACCAAGTATTAATTTCAACACTAAAGGCGAAAAGTATTTACTTTTCGCTTTCAATGCCGGTTCCGCTGCAGATTGGGAAATTTTTCAAAATCTCTAGATGACGAAGGATGTCCTTCATGGACGTCACCTCGCCGTTCAACGGTATGACTGTATCCGTGTTCGTCCGAATCTATAATGATAATAAAAAAATTCAAGAACAATGTTTATCACGGCTAAATAAGAAAATCTTCATCTACCTGCGATTGAAATAAAATAATTACTTGTAAAGTAAGATCCAGAGCGACCTCTAAGTCAAGCTGGGGATGGAAATTGGATCGACCCACAAACGTGAAAACCACTCCTCCAGACGTTTGAGTCCATGCCCACGATTCAGGTAGCAGTCCCGCCGTCAATTCATCCGTGAGGATGCTCGTAGTGAAAGCAGTTACAGCCATCTCCACGTTATTCAATACTTCTCCCATCCAGGGTTCAGTAGGAACTGACGGTGCTGCATCCGTTATCTCGTTGAGCACGATTGGGTCACTCCTTTGACGTTCTTTTTTTTCGGTATTGACTGCGTTATCGTCTCGTTCCATTTGTTCGATACTGCCATTATTGTTCTAAAATTTTTTATTCGCATTAAGTATTCTAAAAAACGAAGGTCATCTACGATAACTGTCTGACGCGTTTTAGAGAAGCCGGAATTGAATATTTTACTGTATGAAATATAGTGCATCGCGTATGGCCTCAATATGTGATTCCAGCCGAATAAAATGATACCTGAAATCCTTGAAATAATTCGTCGATTTATTGCAAATTTTGAAACTTTTAAAACTTTTATAGCCAAATAATTCTTTGTTCAGAACAAAGAACAAGGAGGCTTAATTTCTTAAGGAACGACTATGAATACGGGTGTAAATGTATTAAGGACCAGTATAAATAAATAAACGTATGTAGGTCGCGAAAAAACATCTCAGAATTGAGCTCTCTCTCTCTCCCTCTTTATTAAATAATGAAGAATTATTAAATAAGTATATAAGAATGCTTACCTCAATATCCATTGGTTCATGATGTTGAGAAATTGGTACAGCATTTGCGTTCAAACGCCACCGAGCGAGAGGCGAATCGTAGACGGTGCCATCTTTCAGGACAAGTTTGTCAGACTTTTTTATAGATTCCTCCGAGAAATGAATCTGACACACAAATTGGTTAGCGTCCAATTCACAGCCAAGTACTTTCTTCCACTGACTGCGCCTGTCATTGCACTGATTAAGAGAGAAAATGTGCACATGGTTGAAATTATACAGACACTATTAGAGCGTAATTTGCTGTGATAATATAATAAGTCTAGAGCGGCTATTGCTGACACACTAGGGTGGATTTGCCGAAAATTCATCGAAAACGATTCATCGAAAAACAATTCGTCAAATGGCAATTCCTCGAATAACAATTCATTTTATTGCAATTCGTCGAATAACAATGCGTCAAAATCAATCAGTCGAAAAAATAATTCGTCAAATAACAAAGCCGAAAAAACCAATTCATCAAATGACAATTTATTGGGTTGTGTTGAGTTCGGGTTTGTTTGGGTTTGTGTTTAGTTTAGAAGCCACATCAAAGATCAGCGAAGCTGCTTAGGTCTTTGTCACTGTAGTGCAGGCCAGCGGAGAGTCTACGGAGGACTGTGCTGGCCGCAGTTCTCCTTTCGGAGGAGTCGTTTCTGTTTTGTCTCGATATGTGTAACGAGTTAACCCCTTTCTTTTCTTTCCCCAGTCGAAATTTGGAGCATGCGGTGTAGCGTATGGGGTTGTGTGCGAGCGAAGATAGTTTGTGCAAAAGAACGTTTTGCTTTTTTTTTAATACTCGATTAAAATAACAACAAATTATCATAACGAAAGTAATTTTTTTATGATAAATAACACTACTTTATAGTTATAAGCATTATTTATTTTGAAATGTTTTACAATATAGTACCTTTATTATTATTGTAGAATTTTGGTTCGGTCAAAGACCTGTAACAATTTTATTGATAACGTTATTTTCGTAAGATCATTGTGGCCGTGGGGAATATTTTTCGATGCTCGAAACTTACTTCAAGGACATTTTGCGGCTGCTTTGCATCTATTTATTTGTTGTATTTTATTTATTATTCAATTGTACGTATCTTATTTTTTTTAAATCTGTGTCGCACATAGTGTTTGATTATTATCAGCATTTAATTGCATGCTAAAAGAGATGAAAAACAACAGCAATATGTCTTACGAGTCGTACGTGAGAATCGGAAAATATTTTACATGGCTACAAAACATCCGAGGTTACAAAAACTCTAGAAGTGTATGGAAAGTGCTGTACTGTAAATATTTCAAATAAAAGCAAAACATGCTAAGTATAGATTAACGCATTAAATAATTCTATTACCTTCGGAATGGAAAACAGCATACAGCGTTGCAGCCCTAATCTTTTTCGCTGTGCATTATTTTTGGCAAGGCCACTGTCGCATCCTGGCACTGCACACGTTCTCCCCATCCTTCTGAAATAAAAATAGACATGTATTAAATCTACTATACTCAAGATATTTTGAAATATTAAAAATAAACAGTAAAGGTGGAGTTTATTATATTTCAAATTCATTCAAATTCGATTCACAGCATACAAAGACTGATCCTCAGTGCCAGGAACATAGATCTATGTTCTCTGTCAGTGCATAACGGGCAGAATGGAAAAATAAATAAATTACCTTGAATAACCGCGAGGTCCGCCGATCTCAAAAATAAGTTCCACGTATAACCTAAAACCTAAACAGAAAAACTTGGAAAAAAAGATCAGATTAGATTTGTAATTGAAAAGTAAATTTTTCGATTCTCCCTCGTCCGATACTCTTCCAAAGTCGCGCGTCGCAAATAAACAATGTTAGTGGACGATAGGTGTTTTTTTGACAGGCGTCAACAATTAGCCGCCATAACAGTCAGTTTCACTCTGTGTACTGGCTGTATTACTATATTTTGATACACTAAAGATACGGACGACGCCTACCGGCCATATTTAACACTACGCGCTTGAATCAAATTTACGGACGTTTCTTATACCCATTCGCCATACGAAGATTGGACTCCTTCCCTATAGTCTCCTTGGCGTGTTTGTGTCAGAACGCATGCTGCGACGGGGCAGCGGGCCTCCTTGCGTCGAGGCATAACAATGTATGCTTCGACGCAACGTGTGTGCGCGCGTGTGTCTGCGTGCGTTCGTTACGTCGAGCGCACGCGATTGGAGATTGTTTTCTGCCCGCATGCTGTCCCTTCGCAGCGAGTACACACTTCGTTGGGTATATACACGTATATATCGACACGCTGACCCACGGTCGGTGTGGACAAAGAATTTTGTTTTCTTCGTCAACGCCGACTACGCACGAAATTCGAGATCATCGAGAATCTCAATTTCGCAGCAAGAGTTCTTGCTGGTGGCTCGCGATGTTCAGTAGCGAGATAATTGTTAAAAATTAATGATTTTTAACAATTGACACATTAACGAATGTGCGGTACTTTCTGTACCTCTCAACAGATATGGTTGTTGCTTACGCGCTGCGAAAGACAACGGTGTAAAAATTACGCAAAAATAATTATTTAAATAATTATTTTTGCATTTGATCTCAATCACAGATATGGTCGGTAGATACGGTACTTTCTGTACCTCTGAGCAAATATAGATTGCAGCTTACGCGCTGCAAAAAACAACGGTGTAAAAATTTTGCAAAAATAATTATTTAAACAATTATTTTTGAATTTATTCTCGATCACGGGTATGATCGGGAGATACGGTACTTTCTATACCTCTCAGCAAATATGATTGCTGCTTACGTGCTGCAAAAAACAACGGTGTGAAAATTTGGCAAAAATAATCATTTAAATAATTATTTTTGCATTAATACTCGATCATGCAAAATCGACCATCATAGGTATGATCGGTAGACACGGTACTTTCTGTACCTCTCAGCAAATACAGATTGCTACTTACGCGCTGCGAAAACAACGGTGAAAAGTTTCGGAAAAGTAATTATGTAAACAATTATTTTTGCATTTATTCTCGATCACGGGTATGATCGGTAGATATGGTACTTTCTAACCCTTTCAGCAAATATGATTGCTGCTTACGCGCTGCGAAAACAACCATGCAAAAATTTCGCAAAAATAATTATTTAAACAATTATTTTTGCATTTATTCTCGATCACGGGAATGATCGATAGAAACGGGACTTTCTAAACCTCTCAGCAAGTATGATTGCTGCTCACGCGCTGCAAAAAACGACGGTAAAAATTACGCAAAAATAATTCTTGAAAAAATTTTTTTGCATTCATTCTCGATCTCGGGTATGGTCGGTAGATACGGTACTTTCTGTACCTCTCAGCAAATATAGATAGCTGCTTACGCGCTGCAAAAAACAATGGTCTAAAAATTACGTAAAAATAATTATTTAAACAATCATTTTTGCATTTATTCTCGATCACGGGTATGATCGGTAGATACGGCACTTTCTATACCTCTCAGCAATTATAATTGCTGCTTACGGGACGAAAAAACAGACGGTAAAAATAACTGTTTAAACAATTGGATTTGCATGAATTCTTGATGACGGGTATGATCGGTAGATACGGTAGTTTCTGAAACTTTCAGCAAATTATGATTGCTGCTTATGCGCTGCAAAAAACAACGGTAAAAATTACGCAAAAATAATAGTTAAAAAAAATGATTTTGCATTTATTCTCGATCTCGGGTATGATAGGTAGATACGGTACTTTCTATACCTCTCAGCAATTAGAATTGCTGCTTACGCGCTGCAAAAAAACAACGGTATAAAAACTACGCAAAAATAATTGTTTAAATAATTATTTTTGCATTTATTCTCGATCACAGATATGATCGGTAGATACGGTAATTTCTGTGCCTCTCAGCAAATATAGATTGATGCTTACGCGCTGCAAAAAACAACGGTGTAAAAATTTCGCAAAAATAATTATTTAAACAATTATTTTTACATTCATTCTCGATCACAGGTATGATTGGTAGATACGGTACATTCTGCACCTCTCAGCAAATATGATAGCTGCTTGCGCGCTACAAAAAACAGCGAAGAAAAAAACGTAAAAATATTTGAATAAACAATTATTTTTGAATTATTGTCGATCACGGGTATGATCGGTAGATACGGTACATCCGGTACCTCTCAGTAAATAAAGATTGCTGGTTACGCGCTGCAAAAAAACGGTGTAGTAAAAATTTCGGAAAAATAATTATTTAAACAATTGTTTTTGCAATTATTCTCGACCACGCTTATGATCGGTAAGTGCGAAGAGCTTCGCACCGCTCAGCAAGTATTTGCTTTTGACGCACTGCGAACAACAGCGCTCATATGAAGATATTAGCGCTCTCGTTCGATCAGGTTTTATACTACGGACTCAATTAGCTAAGTAATTGATTGAGTTTCCTTCTCGAATAGAGCCTGTCACCAAATATGCACGTAAATAATAGCACACCGTAGGCGGTCGCCGGCGGCTCGCTGCAAAATGCAGTGACAATAATTGCAATCAATCATTCAAACAATGGACTTTTATCTCGACCACACTTGTGATCGGTAGGTGCGAAGAGCTTCGCACCGCTCAGCAAGTATTTGGTGCTGACGCACTGCGAACGACAGCGCACATATGAAGATATTAGCGCTCTAGCTCGATCTAGTTTTATACTGCAGATTCAATTGTCTAAATAATTGATGACATTTTCTTCTCGAATGGAGCCTGTCGCCAAATAATGACATAAATCATAACAGACCGTGAGTGTTAGCCGGTGGCTCGCTGCAAAATGCAGTGACAATATTTGAAATCAATGATTCAAACAATGGACTTTTATCTCGACCACGATTGCGATCGGTAGGTGCGAAGAGCTTCGCACCGCTCGGCAAGTCTTTACGGGTGACGCATTGCAAATAACAGCGCTTGTATGAAGATATTAGCGCCCTCGCTCGATCTAGTTTTATACTACGGATTCAATTATATAAATAATTGATTGCATTTTCTTCTCGAATGGAGCCTGTCGCCAAATATTGACGTAAATCGTGACCCACCGTGAGTGTTCGCCGGCGGCTCGCTCGAAAATGCAGTGACAATATTTGCAATCAATCATTTAAACGATGGACTTTTTATAGACAGCGCTCGTGATCAGTAGGTGCGAAGAGCTTCGCACCGCTCAGCAATTCTTAGCTGGTGACGCACTGCGAACGACAGCGCTCATATAAAGATTTTAGCGCTCTCGCTCAATCTATTGCCATATTACAGATTCAATTATCTAAATAATTGATGGCATTTTCTTTTCGAATGGAGCCTGTCGCCAAATACTGACGTAAATCATGACACACCGTGAGTGTTTGCCGGTGGCTCGCTGCAAAATGCAGTGACAATATTTGCAATCAATGATTCAAACAATGGACGTTTATCTCGACCACGTTTGTGATCGGTAGGTGCGAAGAGCTTCGCACCGCTCGGCAAGTCTTTGCTGATGACGCACTGCGAACGACAGCGCTCATATGAAGATATTAGCGCTCTCGCTCGATCTTGTTTTATACGGCAGGTTCATTTATCTAAATAATTGATGGAATTTTCTTCTCGAATGGAGCCTGTCGCCAAATATTGACGTAAATCATGACACACCGTGAGTGTTGGCCGGTAGCTCGCTGCAAAATGCAGTGACAATATGTGCAATCAATCATTTAAACCATAGACTTTTATCTCGACCACGATGTAAATGTGGTACGAGGTAAATGCGACTAGATTCGCACCGCTCAGCAAGCCATTGCGGGTGACGCACTGCAAATGACAACGCTTATATGAAGATAACAGTTGTCTCGCTCGATCTAGTTTTATACTACAGATTCAATTATCTAAATAATTGATGGCATTGTCATCTCGAATGGAGCCTGTCGCCAAATATTGACGTAAATCATAACACGCCGTGAGTGCTTGCCGGCGGCTCGCTCGAAAATGTAGTGACAATATTTGCAATCAATGA
The DNA here is from genome assembly GCA_944452715.1 of Ophion slaviceki. Lineage (NCBI taxonomy): Eukaryota > Metazoa > Arthropoda > Insecta > Hymenoptera > Ichneumonidae > Ophion > Ophion slaviceki. The sequence goes on from OX101783.1 coordinate 56,425,612, forward strand.
TTTAAACGAGAGACTTTTATCTCGAAGACGCTTGTGATCGGTAGGTGCGAAGAGCTTCGCACCGCTCAGCAAGTCTTTTCTGGTGACGCACTGCGAACGACAGCGCTCATATGAAGATATTAGCGCTCTCGCTCGATCTAGTGTTATAAAACAGATTCAATTATGTAATAATTGATGTCATTTTCTTCTCGAATGGAGCCTGACGCCAAATATTCACGTAAATCATGACCCAGCGTGAGTGTCCGCCGATGGCTCGCTGTAAAATGCCGTGACAATATTTGCAATTAATCATTTAAACAATGGACTTCTATCTTGACGACGCTTGTGATCGGTAGGTGCAAAAAGCTTCGCACCGGTCAGAAAGTTTTTGCTGGTGACGCACTGCGAACGACAGCGCCTATATGAAGATATTAGCGCCCTCGCTCGATCTTGTTTTATACTAACGATTCAATTATCTAAATAATTGATTATTTATTTACAGCGCCGATGGCTCGCCGTAAAATGCCGTGACAATATTTCCAATTAAGTGACGCACTGCAACTAACAGCGCCTATATGAAGATATTAGCGCCCTCGCTCGATCTAGTTTTATACTAAGGATTCAATTATCTAATCAATTGATTATTTATTTACAGCGCCGATGGCTCGCTGTAAAATGCCGTGACAATATTTGCAATTAATCAATTAAACATTGGACTTTTATCTCGACCACGCTTGTGATCGGTAGCTGCGAAAAGCTTCGCACGGGTCAGCAAGTTTTTGCAGGTGACGCACTGCGAACGACGGGGCTAATATGAAGATAGTAGCGCTCTCGCTCGATCTAGTTTTATACTGCAGATTCAATTATCTAAATAATTGATGGCATTTTCGTATCGAATGGAGCCTGTCGCCAAATATTGACATAAATCATGGCACACCGGGATCGGCCGGTGCGAAGAGCTTCGCACCGCTCAGCAAGACTTTGCTGGTGACTCACTGCGAACGACAGCGCTCATATGAAGATATTATCGCTCTCGCTCGATCTAGTTTTATACTACAGATTCAATTATGTAAATAATTGATGGCATTTTCTTCTCGAATGGAGCCTGTCGCCAAATATTGACTTCAATCATGAGACACCGTGAGCGTTCGCCGGTGGCTCGCTGCAAAATCCAGTGACAATATGTGCAATCAATCATTCAAACAATGGACTTTTATCTCGACCACGTTTGTGAACGGTAGGTGCGAAGAGCATCGCACCGCTCGGCAAGTCTATGCGGGTAACGCACTGCAAATAACAGCGCTTATATGAAGATATTAGCGCTCTCGCTCGATCTAGTTTTATACTACAGATTCAATTATCTAAATAATTGATGGCATATTCTTCTCGAATGGAGCCTGTCGCCAAGTATTGACGCAACCCATGACACACCTCGAGTGTTCGCCGGCGGGTCGCTCGAAAATGGAGTGACAATATTTGCAATCAATCGTTTACACCATGGACTTTTATCGCGTCCACGCTTGTGATCGGTAGGTGCGAAGAGCTTCGCACCACTCAGCAAGTCTTTGCTGGTGACGCACTGCGAACGACAGCGCTCATATGAAGATATTAGCGGTCTCGCTCGGTCTAGCTCTTTACTACAGTTTCAGTTATCTAAATAATTGATGGCATTTTCTTCTCGAATGGAGCCTGTCGCCAAATATTGAAGTAAATCATGACACGCATCGAGTGTTCGCCGGCGGGTCGCTCGAAAATGCAGTGACAATATTTGCAATCAATCATTTAAAGGATGGACTGTTATCTCGACCACGCTTGTGATGGGTAGGTGCGAAGAGTTTGCACCGCTCAGCAAGGCTTTGCTGGTGACGCACTGCGAACGACAGCGCTCAGATGAAGATATTAGCGCTCTCGCTCGATCTAGTTTTATACAACAGATGCAATTATCTAAATAATTGATTGTATTTTCTTCTCGAATGGAGCCTGTCGCCAAATATTGACGTAAACTATGACACACCGTGAGTGTTCGCCGTCGACTGGCTCGAAAATGCAGTGACAATATTTGCAATCAATCATTTAAACGATGGACTTGTATCTCGACCACGCTTGTAATTGGTAGGTGCGAAGAGTGTCGCACTGCTCAGCAAGTCTTTGCTCGTGACGCACTGCGAATGACAGCGTTGATATGAAGATCTTCGCGTTCTCCCTCGATCTAGCTTTATACTACAGATTAAGTTATGTAAATAATTGATAACATTATCTTCTCGAACGGAGGCTGTCGCCAAATATTGACGTAAATCATGAAACACCATGAGTGTTCGCCGGCGGCTGGCTCGATAATGCAGTGACAATATTTGCAATCAATCATTTCAACGATGGACTTTTATCTCGACCACGCTTCCGATCGGTAGGTGTGAAGAGCTTCGTACCGCTCAGCAAGTCTTTGCTGGTGACGCACTGCGAACGACAGCGCTCATATGATCTTATTAGCGCTCTCGCTCGATCTAGTTTTATACTACAGATTCAATTATGTAAATAATTTATGACATTTATTCTCGAATGGAGCACGTCGCCAAATATTGACGTAAATAATGACACACCGTGCGTGTTCGCCGGCGGCTGGCACAAAAATGCAGTGACAATATTTGCAATCAATCATTTAAAGGATGGACTTTTACCTCGACAACGCTTGTGAACTTTAGATGCGAAGAGTTTCGCACCGCTCAGCAAGTCTTTGCTGGTGACGCACTGCGAACGACAGCGCTCATACGAAGATATTAGCGCTCTCGCTCGATCTAGTTTTATACTACAGATTTAATTATCTAAACAACTGATGGCAGTTTCTTTCCGAATGGAGCCTGTCGCCGAATATTGACGTATATCATGACCCATCGTGAGTGTTCGCCAGTGGCTCGCTGCAAAATGCAGTGACAATATTTGCAATCATTTATTCAAACCATGGACTTTTATCTCGACAACGTTTGTGATCGATAGGCGCGAAGAGCTTCGCACCGCTCAGCAAGTCTTTGCTGGTGACGCACTGCGAACGACAGTGCTCATGTGAAGAAATTACCGCTCTCGCTCGATGTAGTTTTATACTGCAGATTCAATTATCTAAATAATTGATGGCATTTTCTTCTCGAATGGAGCTTGTCGCCAAATATTAACATAAATAATGACACACCGTGAGTGTGCGCCGGCGGCTCGCTTGTTCAGCGGCATCGCACCGCTCAGCACGTTTTTGCTGGGGACGCACTGCGAACGACAGCGCTCATATGAAGATATTAGCGCTCTCGCTCGATCTAGTTTTATACTGCAGATTCAATTATCTAAATAATTGATGGCATTTTCTTCTCGAATGGACCCTGTCTCCAAATATTGACATAAATCATGACACACCGTGAGTGTTCGCTGGCGGCTCGCTCAAAAATGCTGTGACAATATTTGCAATCAATCATTAAAACGATGGACTTTTATCTCGACCACGGTTGCGATCGGTAGGTGCGATGAGCTTCGCACCGCTCAGCACGTCTTTGCTGCAGACGCACTGCGAACGACAGCACTCATATGAAGATATTAGCACTCTCGCTCGATCTAGTTTTATACTACAGATTCAATTATCACAATAATTGATGGTATTTTCTTCTCGAATCGAGGCTGTCGCCAAATATTGACGTAAATCATGACACACTGTGACTGTTCACCGGTGGCTCGCTGGAAAATGCAGTGAGAATATTTGCAATCAATCATTTAAACCATGGTTCTTTATCTCGACCACGCTTGTGATCGGTAGGGGCGACGAGAATCGCACCGCTCAGCAAGACTTTGCTGGTGACGCACTGCGAACGACAGGGATCAAATGAAGATATTAGCGCTCTCGCTCGATCAAGTTTTATACTACAGATTCAATTATCTAAATAATTGATGGTATTTTCTTCTCGAATGGAGCCTGTCGCCAAATATTGACGTAAATCATGACACACCGTGAGTGTTCGCTGGTGGCACGCTGCAAAATGCATTGACAATATTTGCAATTAATCATTCAATCCATGGACTTTTATCTCGACCACGTTTGTGATCGGTTGGTGCGAAGAGCTTCGCACCGCTCGACAAGTCTTTGCGGGTGACGCACTGCAAATAACAGCGCTTATATGAAGATATTAGGGCTCTCGCTCGATCTAGTTTTATACTACAGATTCAATTATCTAAATAATTGATTGCATTTTCTTCTCGAATGGAGCCTGTCGCCAAGCATTGACGTAAATCGTGACGCGGCTCGCTCGAAAATGCAGTGACAATATTTGCAATCAATCATTTAAATGATGGATTTTCATCTCGATCACGCTTGTGATCGGTAGGAGCGAAGAGCTTCGCACCGCTCAGCAAGTATTTGCTGGTGACACACTGCGAACGACAGCGCTCATATGAAGATATTACCGCTCTTGCTCGATCTAGTTTTATACTGCAGATTCAATTATCTAAATAATTGATGGCATTTTCTTCTCGAATGGAGCCTGTCGCCAAATATTGACATACATCATGACACACCGTGAGTGTTCGCCGGCGGCTCGCTCGAAAATGCTGTGACACTATTTGCAATCAATGATTTAAACGATGGACTTTTATCTCGACCACGCTTGTGATCGGTAGGTGCGAAGAGCTTCGCACCGCTCAGCAAGTCTTTGCTGGTTACGCACTGCGAACGAAAGCGCTCATAAGAAGATATTAGCGCTCTCGCTCGATGTAGTTTTATACTACAGATTCAATTATGTAAATAATTGATGTCATTTTTTTCTCGAATGGAGCCTGACGCCAAATATTGACCTAAATAATGACCCACCAGGAGTTGTCGCCAACGGCTCGCTGCAATACTCAGTGACAATATTTGCAATTATTCTTTTAAACAATTGACTTTTATCTCGACCACGCATGTTATCGCTAGGTGCGAAGAGCTTCGCACCGCCCAGCAAGACTTTGCGGGTGACTCACTGCCAACGACAGCGCTCATATGACGATATTAGCGCTCTCGCTCGATCTAGTTTTATACTGCAGATTCGATTATTTAAACGATGGACTTTTGACTCGAACACGCATGTGATCGGTAGGTGCGAAGAGCTTCGCACCGCTCAGCGAGTCTTTGCTGGTGACGCACTGCGAAGGACAGCGCTCATATGAAGGTATTAGCTCTGTCGCTCAATCTAGTTTTATACTGTAGATTCAATTATCTAAATAATTGATGGCATTTTCTTTTCGAATGGATCCTGACGGCAAATATTGACGTAAATTATGACCCACCGTGAGTGTCCGCCGATCGCTCGCTGTAAAATGCCCTGACAATATTTGGATTAATCATTTAAACAATGAACTTTTATCTCGACCATGCTTGTAATCGGGAGGTGCGAAGAGCTTTGCACCGGTCAGCAAGTTTTTGCTGGTAACGCACTGCGAACGACAGCGCTCTTATGAAGATATTACCGCTCTCGCTCGATCTAGTTTTATACTGCAGATTCAATTATCTAAACAATTGATGGCATTTCCGTCTCGAATGGAGCCTGTCGCCAAATATTGACATAAATCATGACACACCGGGATAGGTAGGTGCGAAGAGCTTCGCACCGATCAGCAAGTTTTTGCTCGTGACGCACTACAACTAAAAGCGCCTATATGAAGATATTAGCGCACTCGCTCGATCTATTCTTATACTGCAGATTCAATTATCTGAATAATTGATGGTATGTTCGTCTTGAATGGAGCCTGTCGCCAAATATTGATATAAATCATGACACAACAAGATAGGTAGGTGCGAAGAGCTTCGCACCGCTCAGCCCGACTTTGCTGGTGACTCACTGCGAATGACAGCGCTCATATAAAGATATTACCGTTTTCGCTCGATCTAATTTTATACTGCAGATTCAATTATCTAAATAATTGATGGCATTTTGTTCTCGAATGGAGCCTGTCGCCAAATATTGACATAAATCATGACACACCGTGAGTGTTGGCCGGCGGCTCGCTCGAAAATGCTGTGACAATATTTTCAATCAATCATTTAAACGATGGACTTTTATCTCGACCACGCTTGCGATCGGTAGGTGCCAAACCTTCGCACCGCTCAGCACGTTTTTGCTGGGGAGGCACTGCGAACGACAGCGCTCATATGAAGATCTTAGCGCGCTCGCTCAATTTAGTTTTCCTCTACAGATTCAATTATCCAAATGATTGATGGTAATTTCTTCTCGAATGGAGCCTGTCGCCAAATATTGACGTAAATCATGACACACCGTTAGTGTTCACCGGTGGCTTGCTGCAAATTGCAGTGACAATATTTGCAATCAATCATTTAAAACATGGACTTTTATCTCGACCACGCTTGTCATTGGTAGGTGGGACGAGATTCGCACCGCTCAGCAAGTCTTTGCTGGTGACGGACTGCAAATGACAGCGCTTATATGAAGATATTAGCGCTCTCGCTCGACCTAGTTTTATACTACAGATTCAGTTATCTAAATAATTGATGGCATTTTCTTCTCGAATGGAGCCTGTCGCCAAATATTGACGTAAATCATGACACACCGTGAGTGTTCGCCGGCGGCTCGCTGCAAAATGCAATGAATATATTTGCAATCAATCATTTAAACCATGGACTTTTATCTCGACCACGTTTGTGATCGGTAGGTGCGAAGAGCTTCTCACCGCTCAGCAAGTCTTTGCTGGTGACGCACTACGAACGAAAGCGCTCATATGAAGATGTTAGCGCTCTCCCTCGACCTAGTTTTATACTACACATACAATTGTGTAGTATAAAACTTGAAGAAATTGATGTCATTTTCTTCTCGATTGGCGCCTGACGCTAAATATTGACGTAAATCATGACCCACCGTGAGTTTGCGCCGACGGCTCGCTGCAATACGCAGTGACAATATTTGCAATTAATCATTTACACAATGGACTTTTATCTCGACCACGCTTGTGATCGGTAGGTGCGAACAACTTCGCACCAGTTAGCAAGTGTTTGCTGGTGACGCACTGCGAACGACAGCGTCATGTAATGATATTAGCGCTCTCGCTTGATCTCGTTTTATACTGCAGAATCAATTATCTAAATAATTGATGGCATTTTCTTCTCAAATAGAGGCTGACGCCAAATATTGACGTAAATCATGACCCACCGTGAGTGTCCGCCGATGGCTCGCTGTAAAATGCCGTGACAATATTTGCAATTAATCATTTAAACAATGAACTTTTATCTCGACCACGCTTGTCATCGGTTGGTGCGAAGAGCTTCGAACCGCTCAGCCGGACTTTGCTGGTGACTCACTGCAAATAACTGCGCATATGTGAAGATATTAGCGCCCTCCCTCGATCCAGTTTTTTACTACAGATTCAATTATCTAAGTAATTGATTGCATTTTCTTCTCGAATGGAACCTGTCCCCAAATATCGACGTAAATCGTGACACATCGTGAGTGTTCGCCGGCGGCTCGCTCGAAAATGCAGTGACAATATTTGCAATCAATCATTTAAACGATGCACTTTTATCTCGACCACGCTTGTGATCTGTAGGTGAGAAGAGCTTGGCACCGCTCGGCCAGTCTTTGCTGGTGATACACTGCGAACGACAGCGCTCATATAAAGATATTACCGCTGTCGCTCAATCTATTTTTATACTATAGATTCAATTATCTAAATAATTGATGGCATTTTCTTTTGGAATGGAGCCTGTCGCCAAATATTGACGTAAATCATGTCCCACCGTAAATTTTCGCCGGCGACTCGCTGCAAAATGAAGTGACAATATCTGCAATCAATAATTTAAATAATGGACTTTTATCTCGACCGCACTCGGGATCAGTAGGTGCGAAGAGCTTCGCACCGGTCAGCAAGTCTCTGTTGGTGACGCACTGCGAACGACAGCGCTCATATGAAGATATTAGCGCTCTCGCTCGATCTAGCTTTATACTACAGATTCAATTATCTAAATAATTGATGCTATTTTCTTCTCGAATGGAGCCTGTCGCCAAATATTGACGTAAATCATGACACACCTCGAGTGTTCGGCGGCGGTCGCTCGAAATTGCAGTGACAATATTTGCAATCAATCATTTAAACGATGGACTTTTATCTCGACCACGCTTGTGATCGGTAGGTGCGAAGAGCTTCGCACCGCTCAGCAAGTCTTTGCTGGTGACGCTCTGCGAACCAAAGCGCTTATATGAAGATATTAGCGTTCTCGCTCGATCTAGTTTTATAATACAGATTCAATTATGTCAATAATTGATGTCATTTTCTTCTCGAATGGAGCCTGACGCCAAATATTGACGTTAATCATGACCCACCGTGAGTTTTCGCCGACGGCTCGCCGCAATATGCAGTGACAATATTTGCAATTATTCATTTAAACTAGGGACTTTTATCTCGACCACGCTTGTGATCGGTAGGTGCGGAGAGCTTCACACTAGTCAGCAAGTTTTTGCTGGTGACGCACTGCAAATGACAACGATTATATGAAGATATTAGCTCTTCCGCTCGATCTAGTTTTATACTACAGATTCAATTGTCTAAATAATTGATGGCATTTTCATCTCGAATGGAGCCGGTCGCCAAATATTGACGTAAATCATGACACACCGTGAGTGTTTGCCGACGGCTCGCTCGAAAATGCTGTGACACTATTTGCAATCAATCATATAACCGATGGACTTTTATCTCGACCACGCTTGTGATCGGTAGGTGCGAAGAGCTTCGCACCGCTAAGCAACTCTTTGCTGGTGACGCACTGCGAACGACAGAGCTCATATGAAGACATTAGCGCTCTCGCTCGATCTAATTTTATACTACAGATTCAATTATCGAAATAATTGATGGCATTTTCTTCTCGAATGGAGCCTGTCGCCAAATATTGACGTAAATCATGACACACCGTAAGTGTTCGCCGGTGGCTCGCTGCAAAATGCAGTGATAATATTTGCAATCAATCATTTACACCATGGACATTTATCTCGACCACGCTTGTGATCGGTAGGTGCGAAGAGCTTCGCACCGCTCGGCAAGTTTTTGCGGGTGACGCACTGCAAATAACAGCGCTTACACGAAGATATTAGCGCTCTCGCTCGATCTATTTTTATACTACAGATTCAATTATCTCAATAATTGATTGCATTTTCTTCTCGAATGGAGAGTGTCGCCAAACATTGACGTAAATCGTGACACACCGTGATTGTTCGCCGGCGGCTCGCTCGAAAATGCAGTGACAATATTTGCAATCAATAATTTAAACGATGGTCTTTTATGTCGACCACGTTTGTGATCGGTAGGAGCCAAGACCTTCGCACCACTCAGCAAGTTTTTGCTAGTGACGCACTGCGAACGACAGCGCTCATATGAAGATATTTGCACTCTCGCTCGATCTAATTTTATACTACAGATTTAATTATGTAAATAATTGATGTCATTTTCCTCTCGAATGGAGACTGACGCTAAATATTGACGTAAATCATGACCCACCGTCAAAGTCCGCCGATGGCTCGCTGCAAAATGCCGTGACAATATTTTCAATTAGTCATTTAAACAATGGACTTTTATCTCGACCACGCTTGTGATCGGTAGGTGCGAAGAGCTTCGCACCGCTCAGCACGTCTTTGCTGGGGAGACATTGCGAACGGCAGCGCTCATATGAAGATATTAACGCTCTCGCTCATTTAGTTCTATACTACAGATTCAATTATCCAAATGATTGATGGTATTTTCTTCTCGAATGGAGCCTGTCGCCAAATATTGACGTTAATCATGACACACGGTGAGTGTTCACCGGTGGCTCGCTGCAAACCCAGTGACAATATTTGCAATCAATCATTTACACCATGTACTTTTATCTCGACCACGTTAGTGATCGGTAGGTGCGAAGAGCTTCGCACCGCTCGGCGGTTCTTTGCGGCTGACGCACTGCAAATAACAGCGCTTATCTGAAGATATTAGCGCTTTCGCTCGATCTAGTTTTATACTACAGATTCAATTATTTAAATAATTGTTTGCATCTTCTTCTCGAATGGAGCCTGTCGCCAAATATTGAGATCAATCGTGACACACCGTGAGTGTTCACCGCCGGCTCGCTCGAAAATGCAGTGACAATATTTACAATCAATCATTTAAACAATGGATTTTTATCTGGACCACGCTTGTGATCGGTAGGCGCGAAGAGCTTCGCACCGCTCGGCGGTTCTTTGCGGCTGACGCACTGCAAATAACAGCGCTTATCTGAAGATATTAGCGCTTTCGCTCGATCTAGTTTTATACTACAGATTCAATTATCTAAATAATTGTTTGCATCTTCTTCTCGAATGGAGCCTGTCGCCAAATATTGAGATCAATCGTGACACACCGTGAGTGTTCACCGCCGGCTCGCTCGAAAATGCAGTGACAATATTTGCAATCAATCATTTAAACAATGGATTTTTATCTGGACCACGCTTGTGATCGGTAGGCGCGAAGAGCTTCGCACCGCTCGGCGGTTCTTTGCGGCTGACGCACTGCAAATAACAGCGCTTATCTGAAGATATTAGCGCTTTCGCTCGATCTAGTTTTATACTACAGATTCAATTATCTAAATAATTGTTTGCATCTTCTTCTCGAATGGAGCCTGTCGCCAAATATTGAGATCAATCGTGACACACCGTGAGTGTTCACCGCCGGCTCGCTCGAAAATGCAGTGACAATATTTGCAATCAATCATTTAAACAATGGATTTTTATCTGGACCACGCTTGTGATCGGTAGGCGCGAAGAGCTTCGCACCGCTCAGCAAGTCTTTGCTGGTGACACATTCCGAACGACAGCGCTGATATAAAGATATTACCGCTCTCGCTCGATCTAGTTTTACACTGCAGATTCAATTATCTAAATAATTAATGGCATTTTCTTCTCGAATCGAGCCTGTCGCCAAATATGAACATAAATCATGACAGACCATGAGTGTTCGCCGGCGGCTCGATCGAAAATGCTGTGACAATATTTGCAATCAATCATTTAAACGATGGACTTTTATCTCGAACACGCTTGTTATCGGGAGGTGCAAAGAGCTTTGCACCGGTCAGCAAGTTTTTGCTGGTGACGCACTGCAAATGACAGCGCTCATATGATGATATTAGCGCTCTCGCTCGATCTAGTTTTATACTGCAGATTCAATTATCTAAATAATTGATGGCATTTTCGTCTCGAATGGAGCCTGTCGCCAAATATTGACATAAATCATGACAAACCGGGATAGGTAGGTGCGAACGACAGCGCCCATATGAAGATATTAGCGCTCTCGCTCGATCTAGTTTTATACTGCAGATTCAATTATCGAAATAATTGATGGCAATTTCGTCTCGAATGGAGCCTGTCGCCAAATATTGACATAAATCATAACACAATGGGATAGGTAGGTGCTAAGAGCTTCGCATCGCTCAGCCAGACTTTGCTGGTGACTCACTGCGAAAGACAGAGCTCATATGAAGGTATTACCGTTCTCGCTCGATCTAGTTTTATACTGCAGATTCAATTATCTAAATAATTGATGGCATTTTCTTCTCGAATGGAGCCTGTCGCCACATATTGACATAAATCATGACACACCGTGAGTGTTGGCCGGCGGCTCGCTCGAAAATGCTGTGACAATATTTGCAATCAATCATTTAAACGATGGACTTTTATCTCGACCACGCTTGTGATCGGTAGGTGCCAAACCTTCGCACCGCTCAGCACGTCTTTGCTGGGGCGGCACTGCGAACGACAGCGCTCATATGAAGATCTTAGCGCGCTCGCTCGATTTAGTTTTGCACTACAGATTCAATTATCCAAATGATTGATGGTAATTTCTTCTCGAATGGAGCCCTTCGCCAAATATTGACGTAAATCATGACACACCGTGAGTGTTCACCGGTGGCTCGCTGCAAAATGCAGTGACAATATTTACAATCAATCATTTAAACCATGGACTTTTATCTCGACCACGTTTGTGATCGGTAGGTGCGAAGAGCTTCGCACCGCTCAGCAAGTCTTTGCTGGTGACGCACTACGAACGAAACCGCTCATATGAAGATATTAGCGCTCTCGCTCGATCTAGTTTTATACTACAGATACAATTGTGTAAATAATTGATGTCATTTTCTTCTCGAATGGCGCCTGACGCTAAATATTGACGTAAATCAGTCCACCGATGGCTCGCCGTAAAATGCCGTGACAATATTTGCAATTAATCATTTAAACAATGAACTTTTATCTCGACCACGCTTGGGATCGGTTGGTCCGAAGAGCTTCGCACCACTCAGCCGGACTTTGCTGGTGACTCACTGCAAATAACGGCGCATATGTGAAAATATTAGCGCCCTCCCTCGATCTAGTTTTTTACTACAGATTCAATTATCTAAATAATTGATTGCATTTTCTTCTCGAATGGAGCCTCTCGCCAAATATCGACGTAAATCGTGACACATCGTGAGTGTTCGCCGGTGGCTCGCTGCAAAATGCAGTGACAATATTTGCAATCAATCATTTACACCTTGGACATTTATCTCGACCACGCTTGTGATCGGTAGGTGCGAAGAGCTTCGCACCGCTCAGCACGTCTTTGCTGGGGAGGCACTGCGAACGACAGCGCTCATATGAAGATCTTAACGCTCTCGCTCGACTTAGTTCTATACTACAGATTCAATTATCCAAATGATTGATGGTATTTTCTTCTCGAATGGAGCCTGTCGCCAAATATTGACGTTAATCATGACACACCGTGAGTGTTCACCGGTGGCCCGCTGCAAATCCAGTGACAATATTTGCAATCAATAATTTACAGCATGTACTTTTATCTCGACCACGTTTGTGATCGGTAGGTGCGAAGAGCTTCGTACCGCTCGGCAAGTTTTTGCGGGTGACGCACTGCAAATAACAGCGCTTACACGAAGATATTAGCGCTCTCGCTCGATCTAGTTTTATACTACAGATTCAATTATCTAAATAATTGATTGCATTTTCTTCTCGAATGGAGAGTGTCTCCAAACATTGACGTAAATCGTGACACACCGTGATTGTTCGCCGGCGGCTCGCTCTAAAATGCAGTGACAATATTTGCAATCAATAATTTAAAAAAATTGACTTTTATCTCGACCACGTTTGTGATCGGTAGGAGCCAAGAGCTCCGCACCACTCAGCAAGTCTTTGCTAGTGACGCACTGCGAACGACAGCGCTCATATGAAGATATTAGCACTCTCGCTCGATCTAATTTTATACTACGGATTTAATTATGTAAATAATTCATGTCATTTTCCTCTCGAATGGAGACTGACGCTAAATATTGACGTAAATCATGACCCACCGTCAAAGTCTGCCGATGGCTCGCTGCAAAATGCCGTGACAATATTTTCAATTAGTCATTTAATCAATGGACTTTGATCTCGACCACGCTTGTGATCGGTAAGTGCGAAGAGATTCGCACCAGTCAGCAAGTTTTTGCTGGTGACGCACTGCAAACGCCAGCGCTCATATGAAGATAATAGCGCTCTTGCTCGATGTAGTTTTATACTGCAGATTCAATTATCTAAATAATTGATGGCATTATCGTCTCGAATGGAGCCTGTCGCCAAATATTGACATAAATCGTGACACACCGGGATCGGTAGGAGCGAAAAGCTTCGCACCGCTCAGCAAGACTTTGCTGGTGACTCACTGCCAACAATAGCACTCATATGAAGATATTAGCGCCCTCACTCGTACTAGTTTTATACTACAGATTCTATTATCTGACTAATTAATTGCATTTTCTTCTCGAATGGAGCCTGTCGCCAAATATTGACGTAAATCGTGACTCACCGTGAGTGTCCGCCGACGGCTCGCTGTAAAATTCCGTGACAATATTTGAAATTAATCATTCAACCAATGAACTGTTATCTCGACCACGCTTGTGATCGGGAGCTGCGAAGAGCTTTGCACCGGTCAGCAAGTTTTTGCTGGTGACGCACTGCGAACGACAGCGCTCATATGAAGATATTAGCGCTCTCGCTATATCTAGTTTTATACTGCAGATTCAATTATCTAAATAATTGATGGCATTTTCTTATCAAATGGAGCCCGTCGCCACATATTGACATAAATCATGACACACCGTGAGTGTTCGCCGGCGGCTCGCTCGAAAATGCTGTGACAATATTTGCAAACAATCATTTAAACGATGGACTTTTATCTCGACCACACTTGTGATCGGTAGGTGCGAAGAGCTTCGCACCGCTCAGCACGTCTTTGCTGGGGAGGCACTGCGAACGACAGCGCTCATTTGAAGATCTTAACGCTCTCGCTCGACTTAGTTCTATACTACAGATTCAATTATCCAAATGATTGATGGTATTTTCTTCTCGAATGGAGCCTGTCGCCAAATATTGACGTTAATCATGACACACCGTGAGTGTTCACCGGTGGCCCGCTGCAAATCCAGTGACAATATTTGCAATCAATAATTTACAGCATGTACTTTTATCTCGACCACGTTTGTGATCGGTAGGTGCGAAGAGCTTCGTACCGCTCGGCGGGTCTTTGCGGGTGACGCACTGCAAATAACAGCGCTTATCTGAAGATATTAGCGCTCTCGCTCGATCCTGATTTATAGTACAGATTCAATTATCTAAATAATTGTTTGCATCTTCTTCTCGAATGGAGCCTGTCTCCAAATATTGACGTCAATCGTGACACACCGTGAGTGTTCACCGCCGGCTCGCTCGAAAATGCAGTAACAATATTTGCAATCAATCATTTAAACGATGGATTTTTATCTCGACCACGCTTGTGATCGGTAGGCGCGAAGAGCTTCGCACCGCTCAGCAAGTCTTTGCTGGTGACACACTGCGAACGACAGCGCTCATATGAAGATATTACCGCTCTCGCTCGATCTAGTTTTACACTGCAGATTCAATTATCTAAATAATTGATGGCATTTTCTTCTCGAATGGAGCCTGTCGCCAAATATTGACATAAATCATGACAGACCGTGAGTGTTCGCCGGCGGCTCGCTCCAAAATGCTGTGACAATATTTGCAATCAATCATTTAAACGATGGACTTTTATCTCGAACACGCTTGTGATCGGTAGGTGCGAAGAGCTGTGCACCGGTCAGCAAGTTTTTGCTGGTGACGCACTGCGAACGACAGCTCTCATATGATGATATTAGCGCTCTCGCTCGATCTAGTTTTATACTGCAGATTCAATTATCTAATAAATTGATGGCATTTTCGTCTCGAATGGAGCATGTCGCCAAATATTGACATAAATCATGACACACCGGGATGGGTAGGTGCGAAAAGCTTCGCACCGCTCAGCATGTTTATGCTGGTGACGCACTGCGAACGAGAGCGCTCATATGAAGATATTAGCCCTCTCGCTCGATCTAGTTTTATACTGCAGATTCAATTATCTATATAATTGATGGAATTTTCGTCTCGAATCGAGCCTGTCGCCAAATATTGACATAAATCATGACACACCGGGATAGGTAGGTGCGAAGAGCTTCGCACCGCTCAGCCAGACTTTGCTGGTGACTCACTGCGAACGACAGCGCTCATATGAAGATATTAGCGCTCTCGCGTGATCTAGTTTTATACTACAGTTTCAATTATCTAAATAAATGATGGCATTTTCTTCTCGAATGGAGCCTGTCGCCAAATATTGACGTAAATCATGACACACCGTGAGTGTTCGCCGGTAGCTCGCTGCCAAATGCAGTGAGAATATTTGGAATCAATCATTCAAACAATGGACTTTTATCTCGACCACCTTTGTGATCGGTAGGTGCGAAGAGCGTCGCACCGCTCGGCAAGTCTTTGCGAGTGACGCACTGCAAATAACAGCGCTTATATGAAGATATTAGCGCCCTCGCTCGATCTAGTTTTTTACTACAGATTCAATTATCTAATTAATTGATTGCATTTTCTTCTCGAATGGAGCCTGTCACCAAATATTGACGTAAATCGTCACACATCGTGAGTGTTCGCCAGCGGCTCCCTCGAAAATGCAGTGACAATATTTGCAATCAATCATTTAAACGATGGACTTTTATCTCGACCACACTTGTGATCGGTAGGTGCGAAGTGCTTTGCACCGGTCAGCAAGTCTTTGCTGGTGAGGCACTGCGAACGACAGCGCTCATATGAAGATATTAGCGCTATCGCTCGATCTAGCTTTATATTTCAGATTCAATTATCTAAATAATTGACGCCACTTTCTTCTCGAATGGAGCCTGTCGCCAAATATTGACGTAAATCATGACACACTTCGAGTGTTCGCTGGCGGGTCGCTCGAAAATGCAGTGACAAAATGTGCAATTATTCATTTAAACAATGGACTTTTATCTAGACCACGCTTGTGATCGGTAGGTGCGAAGAGCTTCGCACCGGACAGCAAGTTTTTGCTGGTGACGCACTGCGAACGACAGCGCTCATGTGAAGATATTAGCGCTCTCGCTCGATCTAGTTTTATACTGCAGATTCAATTATCTAAATAATTGATGACATTTTCGTCTCAAATAGAGCCAGTCGCCAAATATTGACGTAAATCATGACACACCGTGAGTGCTCGCCAGTGGCTCGCTGCAAAATACAGTCACAATATTTCCAATCAATAATTTAAACCATTGAGTTTTATCTCGACCACGATGCTGATCGGTAGGTGCGACTAGATTCGCACCGCTCAGCAAGTCTTTGCGGGTGACGCACTGCAAATAACAACGCTTATATGAAAATATTAGCTCTTTCGCTCGATCTAGTTTTATACTACAGATTTAATTATCTAAATAATTGATGGCATTTTCATCTCGAGTGGAGCCTGTCGCCAAATATTGACGTAATTCATGACACACCGTGAGTGTTCGCCGGTGGCTCGCTGCAAAATGCAGTGACAATATTTGCATTCAATAATTTAAACGATGGACTTTTATCTCTACCACGCTTGTGATGGGTAGGTGCGAAGAGCTTCGCACCACTCAGCAAGTCTTTGCTGGTGACGCACTGCGAACGACAGCGCTCATATTAAGATATTAGCGCTCTCGCTCAATCTATTTTTATACTATAGATTCAATTGTCTAAATAATTGATGGCATTTTATTCTCGAATGGAGCCTGTCGCCAAATATTGACGTAAATCATGTCACACCTCGAATGTTCGCCTGCGGGTCGCTCGAAAATGTAGTGACAATATTTGCAATCAATCATTTAAACGATGGACTTTTATCTCGACCACGCTTGTGATCGGTAGGTGTGAAGAGCTTCGCACCGCTCAGCCAGTCTTTACTGGTGACGTACTGCGAACGTCAGCGCTCATGTGATGATATTAATGCTCTCGCTCGATCCAGTTTTATACTGCAGGTTCAATTATCTGAATAATTGATAGAATTTTCTTCTCGAATGGAGCCTGTCGCCAAATATTGACGTAATTCATGACACACCGTGAGTGTTCGCCGGTGGCTCGCTGCAAAATGCCGTGACTATTTTGCAATCAATCATGTCCGCCATGGACTTTTATCTCGACCACGCTTGTGATCGGTAGGTGCGAAGAGCTTCGCACCACTCAGCAAGTCTTTGCTGGTGACGCACTCCGAACGAAAGCGCTCATCTGAAGATATTAGCGTTCTCGCTCGATCTAATTTTATACTACAGATTCAATTATGTAAATAATTGATGTCATTTTCTTCTCGAATGGAGCCTGTCGCCAAATATTGACGTAAATCATAACACACTGTGAGTGTTCGCCGATGGCTCGCTGCAAAATGCAGTGACAATATTTGCATTCAATCATTCAAACAATGGACTTTTATTTCGACCACGTTTGTGATCGGTAGGTGCGAAGAGCTTCGCACCGCTCGGCAAGTCTTTGCGGGTGATGCACTGCAAATAACAGCGCTTATATGAAGATATTAGCGCCCTCGCTCAATATAGTTTTATACTACAGATTCAATTATCTAAATAATTGATTGCATTTTATTCTCGAATGGAGCCTGTCGCCAAATATTGACGTAAATCGTGACACACCGTGAGTGTTCGCCGGCGGCTCGCTCGAAAATGCAGTGCCAATATTTGCAATCAATCATTTAAACGATGGACTTTTATCTCGACCACGCTTGTGATCGGTAGGTGCGAAAAGCTTCGCACCGCTCAGCAAGTCATTGCTGGTGGCGCACTGCGAACGACAGCGCTCATATAAAGATATTAGCGCTCTCGCTCAATCTAGTTTTGTACTATAGATTCATTTATCTAAATAATCGATGGCATTTTCTTTTCGAATTGAACCTGTCGCCAAATATTGACGTAAATCATGACACACCGTGAATGTTCGCCGGTGGCTTGCTGCAAAATGCAGAGGCAATATTTGCAATCAGTCATTTAAACGATGGACTTTTATCTCAACCACGCTTGTGATCGGTAGGTGCGAACAGCTTCGCACCGCTTAGCAAGTCTTTCCTGGTGATGCACTGCGAATCTCGGCGCCCATATGAGGATACAAGCGCTCTTGCTCGATCTAGTTTTATACTACAGATGCAATTAATTAAGTAAATTATGGCATTTTCTTCTCGAATGGAGCCTTTCGCCAAATATTGACGTAAATTATGACACACTGTGAGTGTTCGCCGGCGGCTGGCTCGAAAATGCGGTGACGATATTTGCAATCAATCATTTATTCGATGGACTTTTATCTCGACCACGCTTATGATCGGTAGGTGCGAAGAGCCTCGCACCCCTCAGCAAGTATTTGCTGGTGACGCACTGCGAATGACAGCGTTGATATGATGCTATTAGCGTTCTCGCTCGATCTAGCTTTATACTACAGATTAAGTTATGTAAATAAGTGATGGCATTTTCTTCTCGAATTGAGCCTGTCGCCAAATATTGACGTAAATCATGACACACCGTGAGTGTTCGCCGACGGCTGGCTCGAAAATGCAGTGACAATATTTGCAATCAATCATTTAAACGATGGACGTTTATCTCGACCACGCTTGTGATCGGTAGGTGCGAAGAGCTTCGTACCTCTCAGCAAGTTTTTACTGGTGACGCACTGCGCACGACAGTGCGTATATGAAGATATGAGCTCTCTCGCTCGATCTAGTTTTATACTACGGATTCAATTATGTGAATAATTGATATCATTTTCTTCTCGAATGGAGCCTGTCGCCAAATATTGACGTACATCATGACTCACCGTGAGTGTTCGCCGGCGTCTCGCTGTAAAATGGAGCCTGTCGCCAAATATTGAGGTAAATCATGACACACCGTGAGTGTTCGCCGGTGGCTCGCTGCAAAATGTAGTGACAATATTTGCAATCAATCATTTAAACGATGCACTTTTATCTCGACCACGCATGTGATCGGTAGGTGCATACAGCTTCGCACCGCTCAGCAAGTCTTTGCTGGTGACCCGCTACGAACGACAGCGCTCATATGAAGATATTAGCGTTCTCGCTCGATCTAGTTTTATACTGCAGATTCAATTGTGTAAATAATTGATGTCATTTTCTTCTCGAATGGAGCCTGTCGCCAAATATTGACGTAAATCATGGGCCACCGTGAGTTTTCGCCGGCGGCTCGCTGCCAAATGCAGTGACAATATTTGCAATCAATCATTTAAACAATGGACTTTTATCTCGACCACGCTTGTGATCGGTAGGTGCGAAGAGCTTCGCACCGGTCAGCAAGTCTTTGCTGGTGACGCACTGCGAATGACAGCGCTCATATGAAGATTTTAGCGCTTTCGCTCGATCCAGTTTTATACTACAGATTCAATTATGTAAATAATTGATCTCATTTTCTTCTCGAATGGAGCCTGTCGCCAAATATTGACGTAAATCATGACACACCGTGAGTGTTCGCCGGTGGCTCGCTGCAAAATGCAGTGATAATATTTCCAATCATTTGTTTAACCCATGGACTTTTATCTCGACCACGCTTCTGATTGGTAGGTGCGAAGAGCTTCGCACCGCTCAGCAAGTCTTTGCTGGTGACGCACTGCGAACGACAGCGCTCATAGGAAGATATTAGCGCTCTTGTTCGATCTAGTTTTATACTACATATTCAATTAATTAAATAATGTATGGCATTTTCTTCTCGAATGGAGCCTGTCGCCAAATATTGACGTACATGATGACACACCGTGAGTGTTCGCCGGCGGCTGGCTCGAAAATGCGGTGACGATATTTGCAATCAATCATTTAAATGATGGACTTTTATCTCGACCACGCTTATGATCGGTAGGTGCGAAGAGCTTCGCACCCCCCAGCACGTCTTTGCTGGTGACGCACTGCGAACGACAGCGCTTATATGAAGATATTAGCGCTCTCGCTCGATCTCGTTTTATACTACAGTTTCAATTTTCTGAATAATTGATTGCATTTACGTAAATCATGTTTTGAGTTTCATTCGCTTTCTACATGTTATGTTATTATGTTTCCCGCGAAATGTAAAAAAAAATATTGTTGCGAAAAGAATATTATGAAATACACTAGTCCAAAAAATTAAAAGAACGGATAGCTTCTTGCATTTTTTCAAGTGTTTTTCGAAGCGCTGTATTTGTTTGAAAATCGGTCGTATCAAGATGAAAAAAGCATTTTGACGCTTCAAGTTTCTATTTTTGAGATCTGTCGGCATAATTTTGTCGTGAGCTACGTTTATCGCGCAATCATGAGAAATACCGCATGAAAAAAAATGTTCAAATTTTTTTGTTTCTTTTCAAAGTTCCACGAGCTCAGGAAATTTATTTCAGTTAAATCGATGGATAGGTCAGTTAGCTTCTTAATTCAGCTTCAATTTCGTTTGTTATTATTCTCTCTGCGTCAATTTTTTGCTGTGATATCCAACCTTGAATGAAAAAGGATACTTTTGTCTTTGATCATCGATATCTCAGCAACCAATGATCGCACGAGGATTTAAACGGCAGCTTCGAAAACTTGAATACATTCCCTTCAAAATTCTTTCATTGATTTTTGAGAATTTTTTTCACCCTCCACATTGATATGAAAAAAGTTCAAAAAATTGACGTTTTACGGCTTCTCAATTATTCCACCACCGCACTACAAGCGTTCATGGAAAGACTAGGGTTGCCAGATTTTTTTTCACCTTGATGTATCCCCAATAGCTCTGTGAATCGGCGAATTGATCTGTCGTACTGTTTTTCCGGACCGATTGACCGACGTTTACATAACAATTGAAGGAACGAGTCTCTTGTTCCTAAACATCGTGTAATCATCATGAAAATGTAAAGACCAGCTCGTTTCGACTTATTCCACAACTTTTCACTATCTGCTTGTTAAATTTGAGAAAAAAATTCGAAAATTTTCAATTTTTTAAAATTTATTTGTAAAACGTTTCCGGATATAACACTGACCCACTTTTCGACACGATTCGGCCTTCGCTCACCATAATTTTACTCGTCGTTATTTTCATTAATTAAAAGTTGATACCTCCAAGCTGGATTCACGACTCTATCTGACAACATTTATGCGAGTAAATTTTGATGTTTTCTGAGAAGGTTATCTCAGGGTTCCAAAGGAAAGTTCTCTTCGAACCTTATTTCTTCGGAAAGAACAATTCATTAAGAGGTCATTGAGGATTCGGCTTCGGTCCGGCCAATGTTAGTTTTCCAAGGTCGATGATGGAAATAAAGAAGTGTTTTTACGTTTCGGCCCTCTGGTTCGGGTTCTCTTCAGAATTTATATTTTTCTGTATAAATGGCGATACACAGTTTTTTACAAATCACGTTCTAGAGAGTTATATATTTGAGCGTTGTATGTTATGATTGGGTAATCTAAATGTTATATCATTTTGTGTAATAATCATGTTAGTTCTGTTTTAATTATAGCTATATAAATATAATATGGATCATTTCCTGTATTACGTTGCTTATTTTTATGTATATGTAAAGGTGTGCGAATTGTACGATGTATGAGAACTAGGGTTATTATGTTATAGAAATATAAAGAAATGAAATATGATAACTAACCTCGAAGTTGTTGGTATTTCAGGTTTTCCACACAATTTGGAAGGATATTTCGAAAAAAAAACATTATTTATGGAGGTAAATAGTGTTTAGAAGGAAGATGCTCAATAGATGGAGATATTATCGTTCATTGGCGGTTTTTTTTAAATCTGTGATGGATAGATAATCATAAATAATTTTTGCGTTTCATTAGTGAAAATTTAGTGTAAGAATTTTTTATTTAAAAAAAAAAAGTTTTAGTGAAGAATCGAAAGAATATGGTGATTACCTATTGAGTTAGTTCATCAGAATTTGTTTTCCTTTCCAAATTGGGCAAAAACTCGAAATATTACAATTTTGTTCTGTTACATGTTGAGATGTGTAGTAGACGAAAGTTCGAGAAAAACTGAGTGATGTATTGCTTTCATGTGACCTATTCGAGTCTCTACACTACGAATCGGGGGAAAGATCATACCGGCAGTGACGTGTCAATGAAAATAAAGTGGGTGTGCTAAGTTAGGGGTATTTAAAATTAGTTTGTAATGTTCTTAAAATTAGCTCATCATGTCAATATTTTAGTTAGTGTATAGTGTCAATGATTTTAAAATTGTTATGTAAGGTCAAATACGGTAGAGTGTATTGATAGTTATATTATAGAATTGTAGATTGAGCTAAGTTTTTGTATGTCAGTTCTAAAATTTATAGCGTTGGG
Source organism: Ophion slaviceki (assembly GCA_944452715.1). Lineage (NCBI taxonomy): Eukaryota > Metazoa > Arthropoda > Insecta > Hymenoptera > Ichneumonidae > Ophion > Ophion slaviceki. Next base: position 56,448,277 of record OX101783.1, read on the forward strand.
GTGTGCCTTAATTTGTATCATTTCAAGGATTAGTCTTTTTTTTACCCAATTTTCGTTGTTTAGTATTTTTACATTGTCAAATTGAAAGTCATGTTTTTGTTCTATTGCATGTTGCTGTGTGTATTTCGGTAGTATATTTTATGCTATTTTTGTGTTCTTTAATTCGGATTTCGAGGTATCTTTTAGTTTGGCCGATGTATGTGGCATTGCAATCTTTGCAGTCGATTTTATATACTATGTTGGATTTACGATTGTTGTTGATTTTGTCTTTGGTGGAACCAGTAATGGATGAAATGTTGTGTTTGTTGTTTGTGACTAGTGTTATGTTGTATTGTTGGAAGAGACGAATTAGTTGATGGCGTATGTTTTTTGTGTAGGGGAGATTTATTATTCTGGAAGAATCAAAGTTGTTGCTATTAGTTATTTGTTTGTTGATTATGCAAAGCCGATGTTTTCTTACTTTGTCTGTGAAAGAGATTGGATAGCAATTTTTTGTCATAGTGTTACTGATGAGTTGGAGGTTTTCTTTGTGAAATGAAGGATGAGAGTTTTATTGCTCTGTCAACTAACATGTAGATTATGGCTTTTTTTGGGAGAGTGGGTGGTGTGAAAAGAAATTAATGAATCAATAGAAATGAAAAGAAATAATATATAGAATAATATATAATAAATAATATATAATAATAAATAATAATAATATATAATATATAATAAAAAAAATAATATAATAATAATAGAATGAAAAGAAATTAATGAATTAATGAAGCAATATCATCACAAACACGTATCGACCAAAACAACATACATCACCAAATTCATCATAATACAAATCAAACAACACACAATCACAACATCTTATACTCATCCCTCACCAATAGACAAGATGACACAAATAATAATCTTCCCACTGATCCTTTGAATAATATAAACTCAACAATCACATTGAACAAAACCAAAGACTGGCTCATAAATCTCTCCAACATAGACATTCCCCTACACATTTCCACATTCCTGTCTCTGGGTGAAAAATTCTGTTTTCCTTACCTTAAACTCTCAAACATAAAAACTCATATCTACAAATCAATCTCTGAACTTGAAGCCAAACTAGATTTTTTACTCGACAAACCTAGACAAATTGAAATCAGAACCAAATTCAACAAAATCTTAAACAAAATAAATATTCCAACATCATTCTCCAACACCAATCAAATCATAAGACACACATCCTTATTCTTAAAAAACAACCCTCAACTTTTAGTTACACGAGCAGACAAAGGAAATTCAACAGTCATTCTTAAAAAATCAGATTACATTACAGAAACCCATAAGTTACTCGCAGATTCCACGATTTACAAATTAACAAATAAAAATCCCATCCACTCTTTACAAAAAGGTATCAACAATATTCTTTGGAGATGGAAAACCTTAAAAATCATTGATGAAACAAAATACAAATATTTAAAAGCTGAAAATTGCAACCTCTCTCGCCTCTATTGTTTGCCAAAAATTCACAAAAAAAACTATCCACTTCGTCCAATAGTATCATCAATAAATAGCCCAACACACAAACTAGCGGAATTTATACAATCAAAACTCTCTAAATTAATCAGCACGACCAACTCACACGTCAAAGACAGCTTCCACCTAAAACAGTCACTCTCCAACATCTCAATTCCACCCAACTACAAATTAGTCTCATTTGATGTCGTCTCTCTCTATACCAATATCCCATTACAACTAGTTATTCATAGCCTACAAAAAAGATCAAACTTATTCTCAAAAGCGTTTCCTTTACAAGAAATAATTAAAGCCTGTAACGGGTCAAGGTTCGTTACATTTAAATTTATTGGTTCGGGACTCGAACAGGGAAGAAATTAGTTCAGACTCAGGTGTTTTGGTATTTTGCAACAAACGAAATTTATTCAATAATATTGGCTCGATATAAAAATAATAAAAAACGCTTTGTAAGTTTTCGTTGTGGGCTATACAATAAAAAGAACGCTTTCTGTTAGTGTAGTGTACTGTTTCGTATTTCTCGCACCGCCCTTCTCGGTCGGTAATGTTGTTATCTCGCGTGGTAAGTGTGCTTAATATCTACGCCTATCATCGATCGATATACGTTCTCCCTCTCTCTTGCTTTTCCCTATGCTTCGAACGTGTTTAGTTGTTTGGTGCTCTCGCTCGCGGCGCTGCCCCTCTCTCTTTCTCCACGGCGCATGAAGCTATGACGCGCTCCCGCTCGTGGCGCTGTCCCTCTCTCTTTCTCCACGGCGCGTGAAGCTATGACGTGCTCCCGCTCGTGGCGCTGTCCTTCTCCCTATCTCTGAACTCCTAGAGTGTGTTGCGTTACGACGCGTTCCCGCTCGTGGCGCGGTAGATCGTGATACTTGGTCAGCGTGCCCTATCGCCCTGTGACGCTACTACTGCCCCTTCCCTGCTCGCCGTATCGGTGCGCTCTCCCGATCAATCTGCTGGATCGCGATCGATTATCACGCGTCGATAATTGCTCGCTTATTTATCGCGCCGGGAGATGTCGCCACGTACCCGTCTACGATGTCGAGACTCTCCGAGTCTCGGCTTACCCATTTTTTTTCTGTTTACAGGATTTCGAGAGTTATCTCTTCGTTCCTTCTATGTTCCTGGTACCATTTTCGATTTTGTTTTTGATAATGGTGTCTTTGTGTGTGTGTATCAGTGTGTCTGGATAGATTCGCTTACCTAGCTACCTCCTCACCTCTTATTGTCGCCTGACGAGATTTCTGTCTTTAATTTTCAATAACGGCCATTCTTTTGTTTATAATCTTAATTTATTCTTGTGTCTATGTTTTGTTCCCACTCTCAAATCATTTTTCTTTGATATTTCGTGTTTTTGGTTAATCCTTTAACCCTTCTCAATTTCTTTCCCCTTGACCCTCTATCCACCACGCTTTCCTTCCCTTGCGGTCAGTATTTACGACGGCTGAGAACGGCCAAGGTTGTCAGAAAATTGAGAGTACTTTCTCTAGTGACTCCACCTTTTAGTTATTCTGTCAATTTGATCTTTCAATCCTTCTCATTTTTTTCCCCCTGACCCTCTATCCACCACGCTTTCCTTCCCTTGCGGTCAGTATTTACGACGGCTGAGAACGGCCAAGGTTATCAGAAAATTGAGAGTTCTTTATCTTTTCTCTAGTGACTCCACCTTTTAGCTATTCCGTCAATTTTCCGCCTTTCACACTTTCCTTCCCCTTGGGTCAGTATTTGTGTGCTTGGTACTGATTGACTTCCCAGCCAAAGAAGGAGTGCTTTTCCCAAAAACTCCCGTCCTTTTATACGCATATTTGCCGCCTTTTTGTTTCCCCTTCTCGTCTGTTTTCCCTTAATTTAATTAGTCGGTTTTATCCGGTTTTCACCGACTCTTCTCCCTTTATTTGATTGGTGGGTTTTTCTAGGTTTTACCCGTTTTCCTTTTCCCCTTTCCTTTTGTCTGTCTTAATTTAATTAGTGGGTTTTTCTGGGGTTTACCCGTTTTTCTGTGGATCTGGGAGACAGAGCTATCCGTCTCAAGCCATAGAATACATCATGTTCTCAACATTCTTCACATTCCAAGATAAAATCGACCAACAAATCTCAGGGTTACCTATGGGATCACCTTTAGCTCCAATACTATCCAACATTGTCATGATCTATCTTGAAACAATTTGTCTAGAAAAATAAAAATTCTCATTACCATTATATAAAAGATATGTTGATGATATTATTATTGCTCTACCAACAAACAAAGTTGAATCTACCAAAAAAAAAATTAATTCGTATAATCCAAAACTACAATTTACATATGAAAATGAAATAGACAACAAAATCCCGTTTCTTGACTTACTTTTAATCTATAAACCATTACCATTATATAAAAGATATGTTGATGATATTATTATTGCTCTACCAACAAACAAAGTTGAATCTACCAAAAAGATTTTTAATTCGTATAATCCAAAACTACAATTTACATATGAAAATGAAATAGATAACAAAATCCCGTTTCTTGACTTACTTTTAATCCATAAACAAAATTCAATTATCACAAATTGGTATAGGAAACAAACCTGGTCAGGTAGATTCATTAATTTATTTTCACACCACCCATTCTCCCAAAAAAAGCCATAATCTACATGTTAGTTGACAGAGCAATAAAACTATCTCATCCTTCATTTCACAAAGAAAACCTCCAACTCATCAGTAACACTATGACCAAAAATTGCTATCCAATCTCTTTCACAGACAAAGTAAGAACACATCGGCTTTCCATAATCAACAAAGAAATAACTAATAGCAACAACTTTGATTCTTCCAGAATAATAAATCTCCCCTACACAAAAAACATACACCATCAACTAATTCGTCTCTTCCAACAATACAACATAACACTAGTCACAAACAACAAACACAACATTTCATCCATTATTGGTTCCACCAAAGACAAAATCAACAACAATCGTAAATCCAACATAGTTTATAAAATCGACTGCAAAGATTGCAATGCCACATACATCGGCCAAACTAAAAGATACCTCGAAACCAGACTTAAAGAACACAAAAATAGCATAAAACATACTACCGAAATACACACAGCAACATGCAATAGAACAAAAACATGACTTTCAATTTGACAATGTAAAAATACTAAACAACGAAAATTGACTTAAAAAAAGACTAATCCTTGAAATGATACAAATTAAGGCACATCCCAACGCTATACATTTTAGAATTCACATACCAAAACTTAGCTCAATCTACAATTCTATAATATAACTATCAATACACTCTACCGTATTTTACCTTACATAACAATTTTAAAATCATTGGCACTATACACTAACTAATATATTGACATGATGAGCTAATTTTGAGCACATTACATACTAATTTTAAATATCCCTAACTTAGCGCACCCACTTTCTTTTCATTGACACGTCACTGCCGGTATGATCTTTCCCCCGATTCGTAGTATAGAGACTCGAATATGTCACATGAAAGTAATACATCACTCAGTTTTTCTCGAACTTTCGTCTACTACACATCTAAACATGTAACAGAACAAAATTGTAATATTTCGAGTTTTTGCTCAATTTGGAAAGGAAAACAAATTCTGATGAACTAACTCAACACCATATTCTTTCGATTCTTCACTAAAACTTTTTTTTTTCAAATAAAAAACTTACACTAAATTTTTACTAATGAAACGCAAAATTTATTTATAATTATCTATGGTATCCATTACAGATTTAAAAAAATCGCCAATGAACGATAATATCTCCATCTATTGAGCATCTTCCTTCTAAACACTATTTACCTCCATAAATAATGTTTTTTTCGAAATATCCTTCCAAATTGTGTGGAAAACCTGAAATACCAACAACTTCGAGGTTAGTTAGTTGTCATATTTCATTTCTTTATATTTCTATAACATAATAACCCTCGTTCTCACACATCGTACATTTCACTCACCTTTACATATACATAAAAATAAGCAACGTAATACAGGAAATCATCCATATTATATTTATATAGCTATAATTAAAACAGAACTAACATGATTATTACACAAAATTATTACACAAAAACGCTCATATATATAACTCTCTCAAACGTGATTTGTAAAAAACTGTGTATCGTCATTTATACAGAAAAATATAAATTCAGTAGAGGAACTAGGCCGATTCTAACCCTGCGATCTCAGGGGGGAGCGGGGCGGGGGAGTCGAGCGCGTGGAAGCCGTGGTATGCTCGGCGGAGTGGGGGGGGGGGGGGATCCTGCATGTGGCAGCCGAGTGCGCGGTTCCGCTGGCGGGAAAGGGGAGGGGGTGGTGTTAGAGAGTGGGGAGGCTAGTTTTTGGTGACGATGTCTTCCAGGCGATAGCTGGACCCGCGGGCGAGAGGGGGAAGCCGCTGTCGACTCTGTGGAGGTGAGGGGGCATCATAGAGTCGCGGGTCTTTGTAAACCCATAAAATCTGATAATTTATTATCAACATTATAGATGTAAGCGGAGCATTTTTGTCTACACTATTCACAGGAGTTTATATATATAAAAAAAACAACTTAGACAAATGTGTGCATGTGTGTGTGCGTGCGTGCGTGCGTGCGTGCGTACGTGCGTGCGTGCGTGTGCGTGCGCGTGTGCGTGTGCGTGTGCGTGTGCGTGCGCGTTCGCGTGTGCGTGTGCGTGCGCGCGTGTGTGTGTGTGTGTGTGGGAAACTCCCATTTATGGCTAGGAAAATTTTCGGGAGTGAGATAACGATAGTTCCCATATGAAGGGTGGCCCTTCAAAGCCCATAAAATGCTTTATTTATGGCATGCAGCTGCAACGTTATTCTACAACAAGTTTCAACCCGTCGAGGTTTCATTCCATAAGATTACGCCAAGATGTTCAGATGTGCGAGTATGTACGCAGTGCATCCGGCCAAGCACCCCCTGGAGTTCACCAAAAATGAGCTCGAACAGGTTCCAAAGGTCTTGCTCCTAAAGTCTTGGGGTAACTTTATTGGTTTACTGTGGGATCGTTTGCCGGAGCATCATCGGAACGATAATGAAGTGATGTCGTATCTGCCATGCATGGAGCATTATAATACGCCACAGATGAAGGATCACATTGATGGTCCCCCACCCCAACGTCGGGACTGTGAAAAGTGTTGCGAGGGGGGAAATTCTCTACGTGCGGGGTTCTTCGAACGTGTTTAAACCTGTTACACATGCCTATGATTGGATAAGTCGGGAGAAGTTTTTAAAATCTGAGTGGGGGGGTTACGAGGGAGCTTATGATTTCGTGAACCAAGCTCAGACTGCACTATTTCACTGCACCATCAACTTCTCCGAAAAGAACTTTGAAAAAGAGTGAAAATGGATCTCTCAAATATCAACAAATTCAGCCTGATGGCGGAATTCCTCCCAACGAAGACGCTGTCAGAACTCCACGTCCATTCGGATCATCAAATCACGGACATGAGAGCTGTACAGACCAAGTTTGGAAAACGCTACATCGTGGACGTTTCAAATGAGTTTGCCGTCTTCTTGCCAGCGCGGCTGGTAAAGGCCTTCGATCAAGATCTGAAAATGTTCGAGAGTATGCTGCAACTGGTGCGCAATGGTCAACTCTACATGAAGTACATTGGTGGAAAATACAACAGCGTCGAGTTCCATCGAGTCTGTGTATGGTGGAAAAGAACGCTCGTGAAGGCCCGGTGGAAACAACGAGTTTAACAGCAGCCAGCATCATCACCATCGTAGAGTGCAAGGACTGTTTGCATCACAGTCATCATCATCGTAGAGTTTTCGACACTCGAGTCTGAGTATGGTGGAAAAGAACGCTCGTGAAGGCCCGGTGGAAACAACGAGTTCAGCGGCAGCTGGCATCGTCACCATCGTAGAGTGAAACGACTGTTTGCATCACAGTCGTCATCGTAGAGTTTTCAACGCTTGGTGCTATGTAAAAATGTACGAAAAAACTTTTTAATCGAATATAATGTAAAAAAAAAATTGTCGTCAAACTGTATTCGCCGTAGATATAGGAAATAAATGGAGAACGATATTTGTTCAAAATGTTTTTATTCATTTAAAAAAAATCCCTCGCTCACACAACGCTTCGTAGACAGAGAGCCAGCTTTTCAACGACTTTACATTCGCTTTGGCGCAATTGTATTTTGTATTAAAGGAATGATGGGGACATTTAACGGTTGCGATTTTCGGCAACTTCTGCAGCGATGGACAATCCAGAGTCTCCAGATCGATGACTTTTGTTGCTGAATCCGTGAATCTCGATAGCCATGAGCACTTCTCGAATCCCTTGGCATAGATCGTAGGAGCTCCTTCCAAGATTCCTCGAATTGTCGTTCTAGCTGCCTCGTATGGTATGCCGCTGTGTTCCCATCGTATTCCATGATAATTGCGTTCCAGCCACTTATTTGTCATTTTGTACTTGGCCGGTAAAGCGTCCCAGGCGAATGGTGCATCGAAGAAGAATGTCAGCGGTTCAGCGTTCTTCTCATGGAGTTTAACGATGGACATCTCCTTTAGGACAAATTCGTTGACGGGTCTCTTGAACCCTTGCACGTCGACGATAAGTTCCATGTTGACTGAAGTGGGCGCGGATCATTGGCATGATTTTATACCAATTTTTTAACCCCACCACTGATTGGATTGTACTCGACAATACGATCATGGAGGATCATGCAGTACGCTGAAGTTTGCGGTGGAATATTGTTTTTCAATTCAAACTCAAGGCGCACATCAACAGGACCGGACTTGAGCGAATCGTTTTGTTTTGAGCAGTCAATGACAACGAGGGGGGCTTTTTCTAAAAATGCCATCCTACGCAGCCATGGTTCAGCCTCTTTGTTGTAATAGGTCGGTTGAAAGTTTGCATACATCTCGTAGAGAAGAGCATATTGATTTTGATCAATGTTCAAATTCAAATTTCCATATGGATAACATTGCGAGTTGAGGTATAGTTTGACGTCGCTCAGGTTACAATGATCAAAGTGGCTCGCATTGTGTTGTTTCTTATTTTTCCGTTCGGTCTGCAGCGCGAGTATGACATATCATGGCTTCTCCAGCTGATTCGAAGTTTTCACAGACCACACATGCTTGGAGGTGGCAGGCAACAATGGATATTCATACAGTTCCTATGTACGAAAATTCATGGAAATTGGTGCGTCTTTGGCGAGAAACTTTAACAGTTGAATTTTTCGCTGTTCTGAGACTGTGACATACGGTACGAGCCATTCTATTTTATGCAATGCGAGTTTGTAGTCTTCGGGTGCTGTTTGTACAATGGCATTGTCATCGGTCTTTGATCTTGTGAGAATCAACTCGTGCTTGGCATTTACGACAATTTTCTGATAATCTTCAGCAAATCCGAGGAGCATGCTGAACGGAATGCACACATCAAAGTTTCCCGATACGTCTACAATCTGCTTGGTCTCTTCGACATCGAGCCATCCCGTGTTCTCGAGCATAGAACTTTTGGCCGGTGAGAGAGATGAATATCCCTTAATTACACTCGTAATACCGACATTCTTCACTTTGAGAATGGCCACTGGAAGATCGGATTCGTGTCTTTTATTGGCTTCCAATTTGCGTGCCGTGAAGCCTAGTAGATGCCCAATAGAATCTTTCGGCTCACAATTTACATCACGATCACACTCGATCTCACTGCGTAGGGTATTATTATTGGGTTTAATGTTGATTTTGATGTTTTTACGCGCGAGCTCTGCTTGTACGAACGTCTCAATATCCTCTATTTCATAACTGCCCGTAGGTATCGTTAGCACCTCATCTCCCAAGTAAAGTTTATCGTGGTCAACGTCGATATTGGGAATAGAGTTGAAGGTTAACAATTCCACGAGACCGAGGGTATAATTTTTGTCTGGCGAGAGTTCGATGGGGGGAAAGTATTGCGCCTCAAGTATGGACGATGAGCCAGATATGGTCAATGTTAAACTTTCGTCCATGATGCTGGTAAATTAACAACTGAATTCTCCACGTCATTTCCCTCCTATATATAGTGTATATTTGTCTTTGTGCTGCAGCTGCCGACAAAGAAACTTGAGGCACAAATGTCCACATTCAATCGTATCATATTCCTGATATCTAGTATAATTATAATGAACGCTACCGACACGGAAATATCTCATGAGCTCGGATGGTGGTGGAAGATTGCCAAAACTATCAAAGTACATGACTTTCGATCCGGTCTTTTTGTAAGCGACCCAGTGTGTTCCAGGACCGACATTTTCATCCAAATTTACAATTGCTGCTTCACATTTGAGAGGTCCGCTCGCTGGCAATGTATCGCGCATGTAAACTCCACGAAAATGTGGAATCTTTAGGATTTTTGCATATTTGAGTAGGTCGCGGTCTATGAAGGGTTGGTGTGGTAGCGTTACTTCTAGTTTTTTGGCTTAATATGAAGGCCCAATCCCTGCTTATATGGTTTCAGATGTAGACCCCGACCTAATGCAATTGCTTCAATTGTTCGATTATGACGCTTACTTTCATCCAATTCACGCTTAGCTGCTTGAGCAGCATTTACAGCTTTAACTATACTAGCCGCACCACCCGACAAAGCACCCGCAGCGCTAAGACCCGCAAAAATGGGCACGAGAAAGGGTAATAAACCACCAATTTTATGGGGTACAGGTAGAACGCGAGGTGTGCGCACTTTACCACCTTGCAACTTTACCGCTGCACGAGCACCCTTTAGAGCTGATTTGATAATCTTATGCGGATCATTACTTTGAATCATTGTCTTCTTTGCAGCGCCAATTATCTTCTTCAAACAAACGCCACCCTTGCGGGTCTTTATCCCCATGCCAAATTTTCTCTTTGTCTTCATAATATTTGCCACACCCCAAGCACTGACTTTTTCACCGATACTAGCGTCTCTCGCGGTAACACGTTGCCTAGCCGGTTCAGCCAACACTTTATCCGCCAAATGTCTCGCCTCGAGATTATTTGGATTTTTCGAATATGCAATATCGTGTTGTTTGCAAGCCGTATCCAATGGATTAATGCCCGGATCACCACGAGCAAGGCGCTTGGCCAACTTTGTGCCTGGTCCACAATACTAATATCCAGGCAAATGTAGTTCAACGGGGAGTTTGTTGATTAGGCGGTTGACCAAACCTTTCCCACTCTTCCCATGTACAATCATGTCTAAAGACAATACGCGACTGACGGATAATCCCTATAAGAAGCCTATTTATATGATTTCGCTATTAGTCGTGTGTGAGATGACGTCCAGGAAGCAAACTATCGGAGGCGGACTTCCCGTGATAAATTTCGACGAGTTTGTCGAAGACCGTGGAGGGAAAAAGAAACGCCATGGGAATTTATTGCCGGATAGCATACGTGCACTGTTTTGCGGTCCATCAAATTGTGGGAAAACCAACGCTTTGCTTACTCTCATCATCCATCCGAATGGTTTGAGATTTGAGAATATTTACTTATATTCCAAATCGCTCAAGCAGCCAAAGTATAAGTTGCTCGAACAATTACTCGAACCTGTGAGTGGAATTGAATATCATCCATTCGAGGCGCATGAACAAGTGATAGCACCAAGTGATGCACGATCCAACTCTATATTCATCTTTGATGACATAGCATGCGAAAAGCAGGATAATGTTCGGGCCTTCTTTTCCATGGGACGACACGAGATTGTTGACAGTTTTTATCTTTGTCAGACGTACACTCGTATCCCCAAACATCTCGTGAGAGATAATGCAAATTTCGTGGTGCTTTTCAAGCAGGACGATATGAATCTCAAACACGTCTACAACGATCATGTTAATACGGATATGACTTATACGTGCTTTAAAAACATGTGCGTGAAATGCTGGAATTCTGACAGGTATGCATTTATCACGATTGACAAGGATAGCGATATTAACGGAGGTCGATATAGACAAGGTTTTGATTATTTTCTCACCATTGATAAATGACTCGTCGCTGGTAGTTGAAGAGACAGTATTGCGCATGCCGTGGTAGTGACAACATGAAGAGCGAACAATTGTTGCGTGAAAAGGATATATTGCGTGAAATTGCCAAGGCGAGCGATGCAATCAGACGAAAGCATCGAATGATGAAAATTGGGAAAGATAACGATCAGCAGAGAATGCAGGATGTCTTTAAGCCTATAGTGGGGCCATTGGAGAAATTGGTGTCGTATAAAAACGGCGAGGTGGTGGCGGTGAAGGAGGAAATTAAGGATGAATAAGTGGATGATAATGTTGAAGAAGAAAGAGAAGATGCGTTAAATAGTGTTAAACATCAAAATGAGGCACATGATTCCTTGAAGAGTGAAACACAAGATTCTTTCAAATTGATATATGAGGATGATGATGACTCGCAAAATGTCGATGAGCTGATCAGCGAATATCTCCTGTTATTACAAACAAATAGAAAGGCAAGCTTGGATGTATTATACGGTGTACGAAATCTCGCTAACAACAAATTAATGATTGGCAATTCTCCGATAATTTTCGACTCTCAACACATTCGTGTGGGAGATGCGAGTTATGCGAAAACTGTTGGATTAACAGAGCTGTTGTTTAAAAAAGTGCCTAATGTCGAAACTCTCACACCGGATGATTTGAGAAACTACGAAAAGATTGTAATCTCGACGAATGCAAACAAAAAATTGTATAAGCCTAGTGAGGCTATACGACGTAACACCAGCCACAAATTTAACACATATATCGCAAATATAGTCGATCATCATGTGGGACAGGGTATGCCAAAGTATAAGATAGCTAGAAAAAACACCCAATTGGACTATATTTATTGGGACAATCCAAACGAGCTAGTAGATCGTCTTCGCTTGCTTCTGGCATCCCAAGCAGCCGGAAATTCATCACATGCGAATGAAATTATATCGATTATTGAGGAATTGCGTGAAGCTGAAATCATTTATTAACTCGACATCGGGGAATTTACGCATTCTCATCATGAGTGTCGATGTGTTTGGACGTCATTCAAGTAGGAGTGTACTCCACAGTAAGCAAGGTCCTCCAGGTCGACCCGGGATAGGCTTTAGAATTACCACAGATGGTCATTATGACTTGGGGCAGAAACGATTGTGTAACATTGCAAATCCGGAAGAAGAAGATGACGCCATCACTCTAAGTGCGTTACAAAAGAAATCTCGAACTATCATTAAGAACATATGCAAAGAAATGAATGAGAGTAGTCAGTTGTTGGTTAATGGACTTGAAGCTACGATACGAGACATTGCGAAGACACTCAAGGCCGATGTCAAAGCTCTACAAGATTTGGTGATTCGTAATTCAAACGTCATTGCTGAATGACGCACGACTGAGTGGACTGGAAAATGAACGAAAAAAGGGGCGCTCTCGTGCTGGACCTACATAAGCCTGCTCGACGAAACTATCCGCGTCGACATGTGGACATCCGTGGCTTGGACGAGACCTGGCAAGCTGATCTCGTCGATATGTCATTATACGCGCGTCGCAACTCCAAACACAAATTTCTCCTCACCGTCATCGATACCTTCTCAAAATTCGCCTGGGCCGTGCCAATGCTGAGTAAGAGTGGTAAAGATGTAGCAGCAGCAATGAATTCGATCCTCGTTCAGGGACGCATACCGCAGAACTTACACGTTGATCGGAGAAAAGAATTCTACAATTGTGACTTTGAGGCCATCATGAAGAAGTACAATATTCACATGTATTCAACATATAGCAACTTGAAGGCATCCATTTGCGAGCGGTTCAATCGTACATTGAAGAACAAGATGTGGATGCAATTTAGTCTTCGTGGTAATTATAAGTGGATCGATATTCTTGATAATCTAATTACCGAGTACAACGATTCTGTATACCGCGCCATTAAGATGAAGCCGAGAAATGTCAACGCGGAAAATGAGAAGCAATTGCAGTAGATTTTCAATAAGCCTCCAATGACAAGATCGCCGAAATTCGCCGTTGGTGATAAAGTGAGAATCAGCAAATTTAAGACTGTTTTTGAAAAGGGTTACACCCCAAACTGGACAACGGAAATATTTACAATCTATCGTGTGAAAAAAAACTCATCCCGTGACGTACCACTTGAAGGACCATAAAGATGAACCGATCGCCGGTGGTTTCTACGAACAAGAGCTTCTCAGGGTCAAGCACCCCGATATCTATCTCATTGAAGCGGTATTGAAGAAGCGCGGTAATCGAATGTTTGTAAAGTGGTTAGGTTTCGACAATAGCCACAATAGTTGGATAAGTAAATCCGATTTGTAGTCGATAATAAAGAAAATGGAAAAATATGTATGTTTTATGACTCTTGACCTGCTGGTCGTCCCCGCATCCCTCCAAGGCCTCCGACCGACTCCACAGCAGGCTTGCTTCCCCCTTCTCGCCGTCGCCCTTTTTCGTGGAACGTGAGGAGATGGATAGAGTGAATAAACACATGTGATTATAAAAAGTCCGCTTCTTTATTTACGGAAAATAATAAATCCATTCTTGCACAATATATACAACAAACATAATTTTAACATCGAGTGAACAAAATATATATATAATTTTCACGAGTTTTATACATCAATATTCACAAAAATATACACAATTTTAGATGAAGGTTGTGGAAAAAAAATTACAAAACTTTTCACGATGGTATTCTGTAATGCCTCCATGGTAGGGTATCAGAGGTCCCAGGTATGATATACTGCTTATCATCATGAGGACTTAGAGCGATTTTCGTCTCACGAATGGTGTAGACCTTGTGCAACTTCGATCGAATACACATTTGACTACGCATCATTTCAATGTCTTCCTTCAAGCATCGGGCATAATCGTCAAACGTGATTGTCCTAGCCACAACACTGCTCTTGACACCTTTAACTTTTTTCGTGTCCTTCTTACCCTCGACATGTGTCGCATACATTTTCGATCGAAGTCCAATGAACTCGGTCATAATTGCACCATTGCATTCGTCTTTCATGAGACCGGGTACCTTTTTGTTGACAAGCGGCATATCATACCTATTGTCCGCTGAATAATCGCTCGTATCAAATTTTTCAATGTCACACTTCATGTCTGCATATACATCTTCGCTCTCAATGGCATATATGAGGCTATCTGTATCGGTATACATCACTTTACATTTATTCCGATACAATGGTACCATATACTCGTGATGAAATCCATACAAGCACGTTTTGGATATGTCGAGTATGCACATACCCACATATATCGGCTTGTTGAACTTCACCTCGAGATTGCGCCATTCTACGGCAACGAGGTTTTCGGAAAAAACGCTTCGGCTGTGGAAGTTTGGCTTCGCAATCATTGCCTCCGCGCCATACCTGCCCTCCCATTTTGTCAAAAGCTTTACATCTACATGATTGCGCACATTCTCCATCGTTTTGCCAAACACCGCATTATTCATCAATTTGAATAAATTCTTCTCAAAATCGTTTTTCGCCAGCGTTCGAAACTGAGTATTTAACTCGATATGTGAACGTAGCCATGGGGATTGTGTGAATTGTAATACCCTATGGATTTTCGTGAGGCAAAGCCCATGACGTAAACATTGTTGTAAATTTCTGTGGTGTATGATGTAGCGTTTTTTATCGCAGACGGTTGCTAGCAGCTTTTCCTGCTGCTTACCCGGTGGTTTTTCGTGTATTGGGCAAAACGGTAGGTCTTTGTGCGCATCATGTAGAGATTGGGGATATTCCAAGTCGACCTCAAGGATGTAGCCTATAGGTGAGTCTAGCGCGATGGATAATGGATCAAACTTGGACACGTCGTCGACCCATCGAAAAACTGCATATGGGAAGGGTTGACACATTGCCCATCCATACAAATTGTTGACGTCAAAATACATCAAGTATGATGATGCTTTCGATGGATTAAACGACTGCATGTACTTATTATTAGCGTGTGCATATCGGTTTGAGCATTGACTGAGACCACCGCGTATACCCCGCTCAACGAATAAAACCATGTCAATGTCAGTTAGTAATTCAAACTTGACATTCGAGTGTTTTAACATTGCATCCCAGGTATACCCCGGCAATGTGTAGTAATACGCGGGATCTAGGCCATAGCTCTCAATGCATGTATTCCGAAAGTTTTCGAAAATATCAGCTAATAACAAGACATCTGTCTTCAAGTACAAATCGCTATATTCACCCAGCGTTCGAATGGAGAACCGCTCCCAAACGTTCTCCGCATGTGCGTACTCGCTCTCGGATACCGTAGCATCTGTCAGGGAACTATAAAATGCGTCACGTGGTGGTAAGCAAGTGTCGTCCAACCTGCTCACGTTGTCAATATACTCATAAGGGAAGACCCCTTTTCGCGTCAGCAAATTGAAATTGTCCGTCGATAGAGTTGAAAATTGCATGCGTAAAATTTTGAGTTTGTCCTCGGTCAAAAATGAGGTTAATTTGTCGAGACTGGTATTGAGGAATTTGTATGAATCGATGAAGCGCAATTGGATTTTCTGTTTAGAATCGTCTGTGATTTGAATGTGCTTCGTGAAGGAGATTTATTTCTCTTTTGTGATTGGAAGCACATCGGTCTTTCCTTCGAACGCTGTGGCTACTTCCTTGATGATAAAATGTGCATCATAACCCGTTAAATTGTGAAAAACTACTGGAATGAAGAATGACTGTTTGTAGTTTAAATTGCAATTAGAATGAGCAGGGCCTCTATAGCGTCCAGTCAGATGGCAATGATCTCGAACGCGTATATCGTCTTGCGCGAATGGTTTCCTGCATATATGACATTGGGTCGCTTTGCGAAAACTTGCCCACTCCCTCGGTGTCAGATAAATCATTGGGGCATTGTCGCAGAAAATTTCTTTTATGCGCAATGCTAGATTTTTCAGTTCTTCGACAAACCATGAGACACAATCAGCACTGCGACGCGAGTGATATGAAGACAATGAATCGTCATACGAACAACGCACATAATATCCAATACTAAACACTTCATGGTGTTGATACATATCTTTTGCTTGGGTCTTCTCATCGGTCTTTGCCAGCACACACTCCAAATCGGCATGAACGATGAAAGGATGTCGCTCTTTCCGGCTAAAGTTGCTGAACTGGAGCCACTTATTGGTGTCATTCGGTAGTCGGATCGCGCAGTCGTTTATCGCCCCACAATCGACCTCGTGCGATTGCAATTTATCCTCGGAACCAAAGTAGTGCAAACATCTAAAAAAAAAAAGATTGTTTTTGTTTAATTCGTCTAGCATATATAATTATCTGTATAAATATATATTATGGTAACTACATACCGATCACAGATATATTTTTTATGTCCCTTTTTGCTCATTTGCTTCGTCACGAGTCTCGACAGATTCTTGATCCATACGAAGTGCCCCATATTGTTGTCCTCAGTATCTTGCATGTACAGCAAATTGATGTGCTTTTTCTTCTTATTTTGAGTCATGCGTATTGGAACGATGTCCTTTTTGGCGGTGGTGGTGTACACGTTGATGGATAAATTGTTTTGCAGCTCAAATTTTTTTATTTGGTGTATGGTTACCGGGAATTGAATGTCCTGTAGATTCAGTACGCTTGAGTAATGTGGGTAAGATGGAGGGCGGTCACTGTGTCGTTCGGCTGGGTATAGAGCAGCGACAACTGCCCACGCGAAACAAGCGTTATGGTTGGATTTGACGTTAATCACAGCTCTCTTCATCATTATTTCCCGCGGTAATGATATAGTGCACCCGGCACGCATTGGGTTATACTTATTCACATTTATCGTGAGGTTAGGTATTTTCCGTAGAGCCCAGCCACTATCTCGTTCTTGAAATTCGTCGAGTAAGGTTAAAGTGGGCTCCATAACGCGTTGCTGGTACCACTCATTCAAATCGCTTGTGTTAAAGAGTTCACAGTTTCGCGTGTTGACACCTTTATTAGCATGTTTGTCTCCACTCGCGAATTCGCCATTAAACACTGTATTAACTTTGATACTGTTGTGTTTGCAGATAGTATTTTGCACATGTTGAAGCACTAGGTCGCGAGCATCGTTGAGAAATTGCCGTGGTTTGATGTGGTTGCGATTGATTACGGACCCGGTCAATATTCGACTATTGAAGGATGTGTCAATCTCTCGCCAGATTAGCCCATGATGACCGTGTCCTGCACCCGTGTGTATAAAATGATTACGCACAGAATTCCTCAACCCTTCCAGCCACGCTATTTGGGCTATCAATGATTGTTGAAGTCCAATTGATAGTCGCGGGACACACACACACACAGACACACACACACACACACACACACACACACACACACACACACACACACACACACACACACACACACACACACACACACACCCACCCACGCACGCACGCACACACACACACACACACACACACACACATACACACGCGCGCACATGCACACATTTGTCTAAGTTGTTTTTTTTTATATATAAACTCCTGTGAATAGTCTAGACAAAAATGCTCCGCTTACATCTATAATGTTGATAATAAATTATCAGATTTTATGGGTTTACAAAGACCCGCGACTCTATGATGCCCCCTCCCCCCCACAGAGTCGACAGCGGCTTCCCCCTCTCGCCCGCGGGTCCAGCTATCGTCTGGAAGACATCGTCACCAAAAACTAGCTTCCCCACTGTCTAACACCACCCCCTCCCCTTTCCCTCCGCCGGAACCCCGCACTCGGCTGCCACATGCAGGATCCCCCCCCCCCCTCCACCATGCATACCCGGGCTTCCCCGCGCTCGACTCCCCCGCCCCGCTCCCCCCTGAGATCCCTGTGTTAGAATCGGCCTAGTTCCTCTACTAAATTCTGAAGAGGACCCGAACCAGAGGGCCGAAACGTAAAAACACCTCTTTATTGCCATCATCGACCTTGGAGAACCTACATTGGCCGGACCGAAGCCGAATCCTCAACGATCTCTTATCATCTACACGGCCGCATACATCTTTGATTCATTTTGGAACAATTCATTAATAGTTTTCTTTCAAATCTAATCTTTTTTCTTTTCGGTAAAATTCCTCGAAGGTTTGGCAAAAAACTTCATCAAAAGTTTTTTTTAAACTTTAACTTTTTTTAAAGTATTGCCTAGGTGACATTGAATTTTGCCAGTTTTCGCATTTTTGAAATGCCAAACCAAAATTAACTTTTTAAAAAAGTATTGCCTAGGTGACATTGAATTTTACCATTTTTGGCATTTTTGAAATCCCAAAACTGGCAAAATTCAATATCACCTAGGCAATACTTAAAAAAAAGTTAAAATTTAAAAAAACTTTTGATGATTTTGATTTTTTTGCCATAACTTCGAGGAATTTTACCGAAAAGAAAAAAGATTAGTTTTGAAAAAAACTGTTAATCAATTTTTCCTTCCGAAAAAAATGCGGTTTGAAAAGAACTTTCTTTTGTAACCCTGAGATAACCTTCTCATAAAATATCAAGAATTACTCGCATAAATGTTCTCAGATAGAGTAGTGAATCCAGCTTGGAGGTATCAACTTTTAATTAATGAAAATAAGGACGAGTGAAATTATGGTGAGTGAAGGCCGAATCGTGTCTAAAATGAGTCAGTGTTGTATCCTATAACGTTTTACAAATAAATAAAAAAAATTGAAATTTTTCGAAGTTTTTTCTCAAATTTAACAAGCAACTAGTGCAAAGTGGTGAAAAAAGTCGGTTTTTTCATTTTGATTGTGATTACACGATGTTTAGGAACAATGGGCTTGTCCCTTCAATTGTGTTGTAAACTTTGATCAATCGGTACGGAAAAACAGTGCGACAGATCAATTCGCGAATTCACAGGGCTATTGGGGTTACATCCAGCTGAAAAAAAACCTGGCAACCTTAGTCTTTCCATCAACGCTTGTAGTGTAGTGGTAGATTTATTGAAAAGCCGTAAAACGTCAATTTTTTGTACGTTTTTCATATTTATGTTAAGGGTGAAAAAAATTGTCAAAAATCGATGAAAGAATTTTGTAGAAAATGTATTCAAGATTGCGAAGCTGCCCTTTAAATCCTTGCGCGATCATTGGTTGCTGAGATATCGATGATCAAAGACAAAAGTATCCTTTTTCATTCAAGGTTGAATATCTCAGCAAAAAATTGACGTAAAGAGACTAATAAAAAACGAAATTGAAGCTAAATAAACAAGCTATCTGACCTATCCATTGATTTAACTGAAAAAACATTCCTGGGCTCGTGGAACCATATTTCTCATGATTGCGCGATAACCGTAGCTCACAAAAAATGTTTGCCGACAGATCTCAAAACTAGAAACATGAAGCTCTAAAATGATAAGAATAAACCCAAAAAGACCATGATTCAACGCCCTGCGTTTATTCGAAGCGAGAAGAATGTAGTTTCTATTTGAAGTTTTTAAATTGAAAATATATTGATTAGTTTTAGAGATTTAAGCGTTTGAAGAACAAGTTTTTTCTGGGCAAACATGTAAAAATGAAAAAAAAATTAAGAAGAATGAATCACCGAAATTACCAGTTGGCACTAGACAGAATTAATGAAAATTCGACGAAGAATCTTGCTTTTATTCAGTTTTTCGACATTTAAATATCTTGGTATTTCCTGAAATGCGAGTGTCTTAAAAGAGGGTTGCCGGAGAAAATTGTAAATATACACAAAATAAAAATTCTAAAATTATTAAATCAATTATTTGTATTTCTTATGAACTCCAACCTATCGGCGAAGGGTAGAGAACATAAAGCTGGAGACTATTTCGTCCGTTTTTGGTACGTATTTGTGGCCCTATCTACTATGAAACGAAATTCGAAATTTTATTCCGGCAACACGGCTTATCGAGTACCCGATGTGAGAAGAGTACTCGCAAAACTCGGGTGCTCGATGAAGTTCGAGTATACCCATCCGATCACACCCGACGGATTCAGGTACCCGAAAAATTCGGGTACTCAATCCGAATTATAGTCTAATTACCCAACCCGACCCGACCCGACCAATTCTGCTACCCGCAGAATTTCTGTACTTCTCAGCAATAAATATGATTGCTGCATCCACGCTGTCAAATTCAACGGGAAAAATGACGCAAACACGGTATTTTTGCTTATGGAAAGTGGCAATTTGGAGAAAGAAAAAAATCAATTTTTCCAAATTCTGTTTAATAATTTTATTGACAGGCGAATTTTTATTTTCATGTTTGAAAGTGTAATAACATTCATTTGTCAATTTCTCATTGGAAAATAGCCAATATACCCTCAGACAATAAAAAATTCCATTGACTAAGTCGGTTTTTTTTATTGAAAAATGAACTGTATTTTGAACGTTTAATACCACCACCCTGTATCAATATTTCTTTATTACGAAATTTCTTTTCTGCTACATTGGTATATTAGTATATACAAAAAATTTTAATGGAAACATTAATTTTTAGTATTGTAAATTTTCTTCTAAAGACATTTATATACTTAATTTTCTTGTCCACAAATTTAGAGACAAAACAAATTCCCAATATGTCAATTTAGCAAAAGATAAATTTCGTACGAAAAAAGCATAGGAAATACAGAAAGGTTATAACTTTTAACATCCAAAAAATTCTCCAATTAAAAAGAAGTTACCAAATGGACTTTTTTACTTTTAGCGGGGTCATTTGTTATTTTATAATGAAAAATTAACAAACAAATGAAAGTAACCTTGAAAACATAAAGATAAATTTTATTTGTTGAATAAAAGTTTAATTATTTTTTCTTTCTGCAAATTGTCACTGTTCGTGAGCGAAGATACTCGTAAATGATGAAAAGCAAATTTTTTTCACCTAACGAGCGAAATAATCTTGTCAAAACTCATAATAAGATTTCTTCACTTCTTTTACCCAATTCAAAACCTTCATAATTCGGACCACACAAAAAAAATAGGAGAAACTTTACGCTTAGCACACTTTTTGTGGAAAAAAAACTGGGAAAAACTTGAAAAAAATGCGCAAACTTAATGGTCGCAATAGTCACCAGCAAAGATTTCATAACTTTTGTATTGAAGTGACAAAAGCTCAGAATAGAGAGGGCCCAAGGAAAATGGGTCTGATTGCGTTATTAACCGAACAAATTTTTCCTTGTCGGTAGATTTTATTGTAAAAAAAAGGAATCGAGCATTTTTCCATTGCAACCTTTCTTTTGACTTATTAATCACAAAGAGAGAAATACAATTGTCTAAGTGGAAGCCAGAAAACTAGGGATTCTCAGCTTCAACGTGCTCTTTTAAATTTTCTCACCACTTAATAATTTCCCACCTTTTAGGTTCAAACATTGCGGATGCATTATAGAATGCATCCGCAGATGCATTCTATAATGAGAACGAGTTTGGCATCAGTTGGTCTATAGTCAGGATTATTTAAGAAAATTACATTTAATGTGGAAAGATGAATGAATTGCCTAGCATCAGCGCTTGTAACTCTATGTACAGTGAGTGCAAAAACTGCATGTCACAGTGTTCTCTCTGCGCTTTACAAGAGGTGCAAGCTCTTTGCGGATACTTTATGACGCTGAAGCTGGCAGACGGACCTAGCAGACGCGCGCCGCCCGAACCCAGTACATTTTTATCGTGACTGTACGCGCTCGGGTCGTAGCGTAGCGAGGCAGCATAGGGCCTACCCCCACCACTTACCCGCTCGTGAATGAGCCGAATATATCTGACTGGCGGAAATAATGTTTGTTTGTTGCTTAACAACAACCGTCACCGGGATGAATCATGAGTCGATCGTTTCGTCTATTGATATAGAATAAGCATGTAAATCGTCAAGTCGCAATTGTCATGCGTGTTGACGGCAGCCGACTTTAAACAAAAATTTTGTTCGAGTACGGAGACCCGAATGGCGGATAAATTTTTTTGTTCTTAATTAACAAAAGCCGTCACCGGGAAGAAACATAGGGGGATTGATTCGGCCAAGTATATAGAATAAGCACGTAAATAGAAAAAGTCGCTACTGTCATGCGTGTTAGCTGCAGACGGCCTTTTTGAGATTTTTCGTGCGAGTAAGGAGGCGCGATTGCGGAATAACAATTTTTTAATTAACTTAACAATTAGTACGAGTAGTGTGCGGCCGTGTTGATAATACGAGATGTTGAGGAATCGGCTTCGATTCGGCCAGTGAGATTTCCAAAGTCGTGGTGGAAAGAAAAAAGGGAGTTTTTTCCCGTTTACGTTTCGATGCTTGGTTCGGATCCTCTTCAGAAACTTTATTTGTTCTACAAATTTCGTGATACAAATTATATTAATAGAGTTTACAGATTTTGTATAATCGTACTTTGTGTTATGAATAAGTTTTAAATGTGTTATAATGATTTGTGTAAATTTTGTGTAAGTTTTTTCTCTCATAATTTTTCAATTATAGTGATGGTGGTGTGATGGTGGTATGAGTGATTATTTGTAAAAAGTTAATTTATTCTTTTTGTTGAGTAACAAGGGTGGTGTGTGAGAGTGTGATGTTGTAAGAAAGATAAGAATTATGTTAGATGACAAACCTGAATATTGTCGATATTTCTAGTTTTCTTTGGTTTGTGCTTGGAGGATGGTTGGCGTAGACAGTATTTGTGATGATAAAATACTGTCTCGTGAGGTTAAATCGGAGGATTGATTCGGAACCGTTCTTATTATTCAATTGATAAGCTTAATCGTTTTTTGGCGATTGTATTATCTGTGATAAATTGGTATAATGAAAGAAACTTTAGTTCGATCTATATGATTAATGAGATTAATCAATATAGTAGATATAGAAATAGTAGATATAGAAAATTTTCTCTGCTCTACATGTCGAGTAGTGATGTCCTAGAGAGTTCGAGAAAGACTAAGTGGCAAATTTAATGTTTCTGGAGAGAGGGAGAATGATCCTTTGTCAGTGCCGTGTCAAGAGTTTGAGGGTACCCGTGTCATGTTAAGAGTTATTAAAAAAAAAAAAAAAATGTATCGTGTCAGAGATTTTGAGGTTAATGTGTTATGTCAAGAGTTTTAAAATTGAGTCACGAGTTTAAAAATTGATGTGTGTAGTTATGGTGATAAAATATTATTATGATTATATTATTGAATTGTATATTGAGCTTAGCTTATTTATGTCAGTTCTAAAATTTATGGCATTAGGATGCGCTTTGATTTGAATCATTTCTACGATCAATCTTTTTTTGAGCCATTGTTCATTGTTTAAAATGTTTACATCATCAAATTTGAAATCGTGTTTTTGTTCTATTGCGTGCTGTGCTAGAACTGTGTGTATTGTGTTGGTGTGTTTTAGGCTATTTTTGTGTTCATTGATTCTGTTTTTAAGGTATCTTTTTGTTTGGCCTATGTATGTGGAGTTACAATCATTACAATCAATTTTGTACACTATGTTAGATTTTTTGTTATCTATTTTGTCTTTGGTGGAGCCTGTGATCGATAAGATGTTGTGTTTGTTGTTTGTGACTAGTGTTATATTATATTGTTTGAAAAGACGAATTAGTTGGTGATGGATGTTTTTTGTGTATGGTAGATTTATTAGTCTAGAGGAGTCAAAGTTATTATTTTTGTTATTTTGATTGTTGATTATAGAAAGTCTTTGTTTCATTATTTTTTCTGTGAAAGAAATCGGATAGCAATTTTTTGTCATCGTGTTCCTAATGAGTTGAAGATTTTTATGGTGAAAAGACGGATGAGATAGTTTTATTGCTCTGTCAACAAACATGTAAATTATAGCTTTTTTTGGGAAAGTGGATGGTGTGAAAAAAAGTTTATAAATCTGCCAGACCAAGTAGGTTTTCTGTACCAATTTGTGATGATTGAATTTTGATTGCGGATTAAGCGTATATCGAGAAAAGGATTTTTATTATTTTCTTCTATTTCTGATGTAAATTGTAATTTTGAATTATATGAGTTAAAAATATTGATTGTGGATTCAATTTTGTCTGTTGGCAAAGCAATAATAATGTCATCGACATATCTTTTGTATAGTGACAATGAAAATTTTAATTTTTCTAACCAAATTTTTTCTAAATCAATCATAACAATGTTGGATAGTATCGGAGCAAGAGGTGAACCCATTGGTAATCCAGAAATTTGTTGATAAATTTTGTTTTGCCATGTAAAATAAGTTGAAAACATGATGTATTCTATGGCTGTAGTTATTTCGTTTAGTAGAAATGTTTCGGAAAATAGATTTGATCTTTTTTGAAGACTTTGAATAACTAGTTGTAGTGGAATGTTGGTGTAGAGGGATGCGACATCAAAAGAGACAAGTTTGTAGTTGAGTGGGATTGATATGTTTGAGACTGATTGTTTTAAGTAAAAGCTGTCTTTGACATGTGAGTTTGTTGTGTGTATTAGTTTAGATAGTTTTGATTGGATAAATTCTGCTAATTTATGTGCTGGGCTATTGATTGATGGTACTATTGGACGAAGTGGAAAGTTCTTTTTGTGAATTTTTGGAAGGCATTTAAAAAAAAATAACTCTTAACATGACACGGGTACCCTCAAACTCTTGACACGGCACTGACAAAGGATCATTCTCCCTCTCTCCAGAAACATTTAATTCGCCACTTAGTCTTTCTCGAACTCTCTAGGACGTCACTACTCGACATGTAGAGCAGAGAAAATTTTTTCTAATTTTCTTCTTTGTGCTTGCGGGGATATATTTATTTTATTTCAATAGGTAATTACCACTTTCACACAACATCTCATTAATCTCATAAATCAAGACAGTAGATCGAACTAAAGTTTCTTTCATTATACCAATTTCTCACAGATAATACGATCGCCAAAAAACGATTAAGCTTATCAATTGAATAATAAGAAGGGTTCCGAATCAATCGTCCGATTCAACCTCACGAGACAGTATTTTATCATCACAAATACTGTCTACACGAACCATCCTCTAAGCACAAACCAAAGAAAACTAGAAACATCGACAATATTCAGGTTCGTCATCTAACATAATTCTTATCTTTCTTACAACATCACACTCTCACACACCACCCTTGCTACTCAACAAAAAGAATAAATTACCTCTTTACAAATAATCACTCATACAATATCACCATGATTGAAAAATTATGAGAGAAAAAACTAACACAAAATTTACACAAATCATTGTAACACATTTAAAACTTATTCATAACACAAAGTACAATTATACAAAATCTGTAAACTCTATTAATATAATTTGTATCACGAAATTTGTAGAACAAATAAAGTTTCTGAAGAGGATCCGAACCAAGGATCGAAACGTAAACGGGAAAAAAACTCCCTTTTTTCTTTCCACCACGACCTTGGAAATCTCATTAACTTAACAATGTCGTCACCGGGATAAATCATAGGTCAATCGATTCGTCACATTATAAAGAATAAGCAGCTGAATTGAAAAAGTAGCTGCTATCATGCAGGTTGGCAGCAGACGACCTTTTGTGAATTTAGTCGTGCGGCCAGCAAGACCCTTTTCGCGGAGAACTATTTAATTTTGTTAATCAACAAATGCCATCACCGGGATGAAACATAGGGGGATCGATTCGGCTAATTATATAGAATGAGCACGTAAATATAAAAAATTGCTACTGTCATGCGGGTTGGCAGCACACGATCCTTTTTGAGATTTTTCGTGCGAGTAAGGAGGCGCGTTTCGCGAATAACAATTTTTTAATTATCTTAACAAAGTCGTCACCGGGATAAATCATCGGTCAATCGATTCGGTTTATTATAAACAATAAGCAGCTGAATTGAAGAAGTCGCTGCTGTCGTGCAGGTTGGCAGCAGACGATCTTTTGTGAATTTAGTCGTGCGGCCAGCACGACCCTTTTCGCGGAGAACTATTTTTTTTTTGTTCATCAACCAATGCCGTCACCGGGATGAAACATAGGAGGATCGATTCGTCCAAGTATATAGAATAAGCACGTAAGTATAAAAAGTCGCTACTGTCATGCGGGTGGGCAGCAGACGGCCTTTTGTGAAATTTGTCGTGCGAGTATGGAGGCGCGATTCACGAATAACAATTTTTTAATTAATTTTAAAAAGTCGTCACCGGGATAAATCATAGGTCAATCGATTCGTCTTATTATAAACAATAAGCAGCTGAATTGAAAAAGTAGCTGCTGTCATGCAGGTTGGCAGCAGACGACCTTTTGGGAATTTAGTCGTGCGGCCAGCACGACCCTTTTCGCGGAGAACTATTTATTTTTGTTAATCAACAAATGCCGTCACCGGGATGAAACATAGGGGGAACGATTCAGCCAATTATATAGAATAAGCACGAAAATATAAAGAGTCGCTAATGTCATGCGGGTTAGCAGCAGACGGCCTTTTTTGAGATTTTCCGTGCGAGTAAGAAGGCGCGATTCGCGAATAATAATTTTTTTTAATTAACGTAACAAAGTCGTCACCGGGATAAATCTTAGGTCAATCGATTCGTCTTATTATAAACAATAAGCAGCTTAATTGAAAAGTAGCTGCTGTCATGCAGGTTGGCAGCAGACGACCTTTTGTGAATTTAATCATGCGGGCAGCACGACCCTTTTCGCGGAGGACTATTTATTTTTGTTAATCAACAAATGTCGTCACCGGGATGGAATATAAGGGGATCGATTCGGCCAATTCTATAGAATAAGCACGAAAATAGAAAGCACGAAAAGCAATAAAGGTTTCTGTTAATAGTAACAACGTAGTTGAACCAGTCATAGCGACTTGCTGCCCGTTGTGATTGAAGGTAGTCTTGTCTTTCTTCGTCGAATGCTTCGTGAAAACAGGCTGTTTCTTGTCGTGCTTAGGTCGAGGATACAATAACTTATCGCATAGCATACATTTTTTAACAAATATTGTTGTGCAGTGAACGTCATAAGTGAGCTACTTTCGAAACTGTTGTATTAAGGGATTACTTGCAACGTTCATGAGTGAGTGACATTGCATTGAACAATTGTGTATTTACAAAAACAATATATTGATCTTAATTCATCGCGAATCGGGTCGCGTTACCGGCACGATAAAATTCATGCTGCTTATTGTTTATAATAAGACGAATCGTTTGACGAATCGATTGTTTATAATAAGACGAATCGATTGACCTATGATTTATCCCGGTGACGACTTTTTTACGTTAATTAAAATTTTTTTATTAGCGCCTCCTTACTCGCACGAAAAATCTCAAAAAGGGTCGTCTGCTGCCAACACGCATGACAGTAGCGACTTTTTCTATTTACGTGCTTATTCTATATAATTTGCCGAATCGATCCCCCTATGTTTCATCCCGGTGACGGCATTTGTTGACTAACAAAAATAAATTGTTATTCGCGAATCGCGCCTCCTCCCTCGCACGAAAAATCTCAAAAAGGGTCGTCTGCTGACAACACGCATGACCGTAGCGACTTTTGCTATTTATGTGCTTATTCTATATAATTAGCCGAATCGATCCCCCTATGTTTCATCCCGGTCACGGCATTTGTTGAGTAACAAAAATAAATTAAGATAAATAAAAATAGTTCTCCGCGAAAAGGGTCGTGCTGGCCGCACGACTAAATTCACAAGAGGTCGTCTGCTGCCAACCTGCATGACAACAGCTACTTTTTCAATTTAGCTGCTTTTTGTTTATAATAAGACGAATCGATTGACCTATGGTTTATCCTGGTGACGACTGTGTTAAGTTAATTAAAAAATCGTTATTCCGCGATCGTACCTCCTCACTCGCATGAAAAATCTCAAAAAAGGCCGTCTGCTGCTAACACGCATGACAGTAGTGACTTTTTCTATTTACGTGCTTATTCTATATAATTGGCCGAATCAATCCCCTTATGTTTCATCGCGGTGACGGCTTTTGTTAATTAAGAACAAAAAAAGTTATCCGCCATTCGGGTCTCCGTACTCTAACAAAATTTTGGTTTAAAGTCTTCCGCCGTCAACACGCATGACAATTGCGACTTGAGGATTTACATGCTTACTCTATATGAATAGACGAAACGATCGACTCATGATTCATCCCGGTGACGGTTGTTGTTAAGCAACAAAAAAAAACATTATTTCCGCCAGTCAGATATATTCGGCTCATTCACGAGCGGGTAAGTGGTGGGGGTAGGCCCTATGCTTCCTCGCTACGCTACGACCCGAGCGCGTACAGTCACGATAAAAATGTACTGGGTTCGGGCGGCGCGCGTCTGCTAGGTCTGTCTGCCCGCTTCAGCGTCATGATACTTTTGTGCCGCAAACAAATTTCTACACCGTGAGGGCCAAAAGAACTTTGTTTGCATATAAAAATGAGGAAAATCTCACCTTTCGCTGTACTCACAATAGTGTCCATGCGAAGAACGACAAGTGATGGAAGAAATGATTCGTTAGACTATCTCCACGGTATTGTTTATGTGGAAAAATCTGAGTAATATTTTCACACATTCTTTACAGAGATTCAGTAAATCATCAGAATATTTCTCTCGCCGGTGAACACAATAACAAGTTTTATAAGCAGCTGGGCAAGTTATTCGCTTTGCCACTGCTTGTCAAAATGTTTATCTTGTTCAGTGGCGAGAAAAATCTCTTGATACTTTACTGGATCCTTCTAAATAAAGTTATAAAATGTTAGTCAGAGTTTTTCACATGAACAGCACTGTGGAGAACGTTGACCGAAACATTGCTTCCATCACTTGTAATTGTTCGGATGGATAATATTGCGAATACAGCGGAGGGTGAGATTTTTACAATTTTCATATCTAAACGTTTTTTTGGTTTACACGGTTCAGAAATGTGTTCACGACACAAAAGTATCCACAAAGAGCTTGTGTCTTTTGCAAAGCGTAGGAAGCACACTGCGAAGTGCAGCTTTTCCACTCACCATACACACAGTCATAAGCACTGGTTCACTTCACCTTCACGACACGAGATATAATTCTTCAAAATAATTATGAGCGTTCATAGAACACATGACGCCACGCGTATTCACATTATTTTATGACGCACTGACAAAGTTTGTATGACAAAATAAAAAAATCTTATTGTGAGATGGCAAGAGGCCGAGACCGTAACTTTGCCCCAAAATAATTTCGAGCAAGAACGAGTTTTTATTCCGACTTTAAATTATGCTTTATAACGTATAATATCGCGTGCGATTAAACGATTCCACACAGTAAAGAAATTCGTTCTTAGGGAAAAAATTAATGAGCGATGCGAGTACATAACCTCAACGTCGCTCGACGAATACGTCACCCACGCGGCTCGCACGATGAAACTTTGCGTAAGCCCGTCGGATGTGAGACAACTTGAACACTCCGCACCGAATTTTCTTTATCGTTGAAAAACAATTTTAAAAAACACAATAGTTGAACACCACCGCACAATTTTTGACATTTTTTGTTGCTGTAACGTTCCCGGCTCACCGATTTCGAGCCAACTCGAAATACATACGTCGTCTGCAGAGAATGCGTCCTGAGCGCCTCGCTGGAATTCGCGGGAACTAAGTCTCGCCAACATCGTGCGAGATTTGCTCTAAATTATCAGCAATTACCTACTAATTGTAGACACCCACGGATTTCGGGAAATATGCGGAGGAATAAGCTGATTGAGGTGCCAAAATACGTGTTTCTGACGTGGCTACGCAGCTCTTCTCCCCTCCAAGTCTCGGCATTAGCCAAACTTTGTATTTTATATCATTTCTATCACAGCGTCAGCATGGTAATACAATCTACTTCATTTCTTTTCGTTTCAAGAAATTTGATGAAAACACAGCCGTTCGTCTATCAATTTGACATTGTCTGGTCAAATTTCGTGAAATTTGGAAGAGCCGTTTAGGAAATCCGTGGTTATCCGATCTGCCATACCGACGGCGATGGGGTACCATTCCTTCTTAATGGTAAATGAAATATATGAGCCGAACTCAGCAGACGCGGGCTAACGTGCCGAAGGTTCGCAAAACACTAATGAAAAGAAAAAGGTGACTGAAGCATAAACAGTTATCCATGGTCTACTACATGCTCCCAGATAGGGTTGATATCAACAACCCCGTAACTATGGGTGCGAGTTGTACATTCCAACGTCCTCCCGCAAATCGCACCCGATGGTGTCATGGGGCACGGAGTCCAAGCCCGGATGCACAGCTTGAAAAATTTTCTCCGAGCAAGCCTTTGGTGAGAATGTCGGCAACCATTTCTTCCGTACGCAGATATTTGAGTCGGATGATTCCATCTTTTCCTGCTTGCTGGATGAATACCTTATATCAATGTGTTTGGATCTTGTGTGGTAAACTGAATTTTCCACCAGTTGACCAGCACTGCGATAATTATTGTAAATTATGACGTCGGCGATGACATCATATCCTAATTCCACGAGGAACCCCTTGAGATACTTACATGGCCTCCTTCGTTGCATCGCCGATAGGCATGTATTCCGCCTCAGTCGAAGACAGAGCAACGGTTCTTTGTTTTCACGATTCCCATGTTATTGCCGATCCACTGAGGATGAATACATATCCAGTATAAGACCGTCGGTCGATGGCACAATTTCCCCAGTCAGCAACGACAAATCCTTGTAAGGCTTGAGCATTCCCCTCGTAAACAGTTCATGATCCTTGAATCCCTTCAGTTATCGAAGTACTTGCTTCGCCGCTACCCAGTGGTCCCTTTGGAAACACGAGTCGAATTGGCTAAGCATGCTAACAGCATGTGCGATATCTGGTCGAATTCCCACAGCCAAATACAACAATGCCCCGAATAATTCCTGATATGGGATATCTTCGACACGATGTCGAAGATATGTTTGCGACGAGACTTCTAACCTCAGAATAAGTGATGTTTAGCCATTCGCTCTTGTTTGGACCAGATATAGCCGCGCAAAATGGGATCTCTAATACGTTGAGTGCGAATTCGACGTCGCACAGTGGTCCCAAATCCCAAAAAGCCGGCTAAAAGTAGAAAACAAAATATTTTTTCTCAGGACTTTTAATGATTGGAATAGTCGTAATGGTACACCTAGTATGTATTATGCCCGTTAAGAAAGGGGAAACGTCCCTACCTGGCTTAGGAGCGCATTCCGTTCGTGAGCGTCGGGCCTGCCGCATTGTTTACTCGTCGCGCGTCGAAAATAACACAGAGTTCAGACGCGTGTAGAATCGTGAAAAGTCAACGGATTTGGATACTGGAAAATGAATTCTTCTCCAGAAAGTAAGTACAGTTTGAATGTGTTGCTCGAAATTATTATTAACAATGTATGAAATAGTAAGTCATTAATAAAAATAGTGGTATTTTTCTTGGTCACGTTCTGAAAAGTCGTGTTAAAAAAAGCAATAAGTCAAAACCCTTTCCGCCCCCGGCTCTTAAACCAAATGGAAATTGTTGCTTAGAAATGTCTTCAAAACATATCCAAAAATCAGCTGCAAGTAGCTGCGACTTCGGTTTCGGTTATAATTTGTATGCTATGATGTGTGCACTTTCTGAAGCTTTTCGTAATTATTACGTCTGAAATATTGTTTATAGGAAATTGGTAAAGATGATTCTTCTATTAATGTTATTTTTCCATTTTCTACAGAACCTCTCGATGATACCGAAGAAATTTCTTTCACGAAGAAGGAAGTTTTTATATTTGTGAAATCGGTATTGAACGGAAATATCAACGTGGTCACCGACATTGTTGAAATGCAGGTGTCAAAAAAATTGAAGCATCCATACATTTTGCCGAAAAGTCTGAACGATGCCATGCGTATATTGGTATCGGAATTCGAAAAGAGGTGGCAACAAGTGAGCAGGAACGAAATCAAATTCTTCCAAAAGTTCGACGAGTGGCTCAGCGTTAATGATTACTCGCCATGGCGCCATTTTTTAGCTATACTGGAGCCGCAGTTTTCTTTTCTTTGAAATTTGACTGTGAATTCGTGGTCAGCGACCCCAAAAATCCCCGACTACAGACTTTCACCCGAATTGAATACGGTTTTGAAGAAATTTTCCGACGTATTTTATCCGCCATTTTGTTTTTCTAAATTTTGACTTCGAATTCGTAATCAGCGACTCCGAAAACCACCGAGTCTCGACTTTCACCTGAATTGAATACGTTTTTGACGAAATTTTCCGCCGTACTTTATTCGCCATTTTGTTTTTCTAAATTTTGACTTTCAATTCGTAATCAGCAACCCCGAAAACCCCTGAGTCCAGACTTTCACCCGAATTGAATACGTTTTTGAAGAAATATTCCGCCGTATTCGTTTTGCCATTTTGTTTTTCTAAATTTTGACTTCGAATTCGTAATCAGCGACCCCGAAAACCACAAGTACAGACTTTCATCCGAATTGTTCATCGATTTCTGGCTTATCTTCGCTTGGCCCGTCGGTTGATTGAACCTCCTCATACTCCTTTTCAGGCTCGGTGATTTCGTTGCCGAAATGTGTGTCGTCGGAGTTGTGTCGATCACAGTGATCGGCGTCAATGTCGATGTCGATTCCTCTGATCCTATTCCGTTCCCACGCGTCGTCGGATGTGGATGATCCTTTCTTCTCTATAATCGGAGAGGCTTGTGAGATATCGCATCTTTCCTTCTCATGAGGTTCGTCAAAGAATTTTACATCGCGTGTTACGTGAACTTTTCTTTCTGATGGAACCCAGACTCGGTAGGCTTTCGATGTATCGGAATATCTTACGAGGACTCCCTCAGTTCCTCTAGGTGGAAACTTTCCTTTATTCGGTGACTTATTCAGAATGTACGTCTTCACGCCGAACTTTCGAAGATAATTCAGGCTCGTACGTCACCCCATTCACACTTCGAAAGACGTTTTCGTGCCTAAGATCCTGGTTACACATCTGTTTTTATGTAGTTTGCCGTTGCGATGGCAGCGGCCCAAAATGAAGGTGGCAGTTTTGAGTCCGTTAGCAAACAGCGAGCGGTCTCGACCAGTGTCCTATTTTTGGGCTCCGCGACTCCATTTTGCTGAGGCGTGTATGATGCCGTTAATCGTCATTTAATTCCCGCGTCCTTCAGGATTTTATCCATCGAGGAGGTGCAAAACTCCCTCCCGTCAACCGATTGCAGAGCCTTGACATTCCTGCCTGTTTATCTCCACATAGCTTTTATATTCCAGGAATTTTGAGGCTGCTTCGGACTTGTGTTTCAGGAAGTAAACGTTTGTCCATCGGCTACAGTTATCCGTAAACGTCAGAAAATACAGGGCCCCTCTTTTGGACTCTGTTCGCATCGGACCGCCAAGGTCCGTGTAGATTAGGTCCAACATGACAGGTGATATTTTCGCCCGTTTGGGAAATGGCTGCCTTGTGAGTTTTCCGACGGCACAAACGTCACATCATCGATCTTGAACGATAGACCGGTAGCTACCACGTTTCGCAACATGAGTGACATATCCCGCCAGTTCAGGTGACCGAACCTTCGGTGTCATTCCTCCGAATCCTTTGATGAAGTATTCGATGCAAAGCAAGCTGCGTGCTAAACATCGCGCAGGTAGAACAGATCACCGTCGCGATCAGCCACCATTTGTATTTCTCCATTCGAGTCTCGTACGTACGCGTGCGTTTTGGTAAATAACCTCGTGGTCCTTGTCGACAACTCTTGTGATTAACAACAGGTTTGCCCGCAAATCCGGCACGAGTAGCGCATTCGTAAAGGTGATTTTTTTCCTGCTTTCCCATAGAGGTTGACACGCTTACGTCACCATTTGCAGTTGCTCTGATTGTCGCTTTATTTGCCAATTTTATTCCGCAGTCAGATTCACGTATGGTTGTGAACTGTTAAGAGTCCTTAGAGAGGTGCATCCGCGATCGAGGCTTCTCCTCCGCCTCCACCACCTCCCGTCGACTTTGCGATCGTACGTCTCTTTCGCGGCAGAGTTCGATTCATGTTCCGCGATGAATACGTCGCTGGCCATCTTGGCGTTCTAAAAGTCCCTCTTTTTCTTGAAGCAATCCGTGGCTTTATGACCCTTTTTCTTGCAATAAAAACACTTGTAGGAAACGATGATAATGGAACCTTTAACACTTTTTTTCCGTGTTGCCCGACATTTGTTGATACCCTTGACTGATGTCTCGAAAATAATGCGTTTGAGTTCGATTGGTCCTCACTTTGAATTTTGCCATCATGTTCCTCGATGATTTTCATCATTAACATGTCTATGTTCGACAAATTGTCGCGAGACTTTATTGCACAGCAAACGTTTTCAAAAGTTTTGGGCAGACCGTGAAGTATCATTATGGAGAGCGAATCTCCATTTATGTCAATCTCCATATTGCTCAGTTTATCGACTGTATCCATAAAACTTGATAGGTAGTCTCGTGTGTCGTCTTCGCAATGCATTATTTTAGATAATAATCGCTCCAATAGCGTCGCCTTTCTCGTAGGCCCTTGCGATGCATAGACTGACCTCAGTTTCTCCCATATCTCCTTGGACGTGTTGCAAGTACGTACGTGTTTTAATTCGTTCGGGCTGATGCATAGGAGGAGATTGCTTTTTGCCTTCCTATGTTGAGCCGTCCAATTCTTCAGCACTGCTAGCGACGCATTTCGCGCCGCGCCGCGCCGGTAGCTCGCCGTTCACGTATGGCCAATAATCACTTTTTATTAAAAGGGCTTTGACGTGAATCACCTACGTATCATAGTTTTGCTTCGTCAAAATCTCAATCCGCGTTATTTTTGTTGAATTGGAGTCGGCTATTTGATTTGTAATGTTTATCGTTCAATATTCGATGTTCACGTAAAAACCTGGGCCCATAACCTGTTAGAGTATGCGCGTATGTTAAACGAATAAGAGATCGATGAAGAACTCAGAACTGGAGGATAATATTTATTGGTAAATGGCATAGAGGAGCCGAACTGAGCAGACGCGGGCTAACGTGTCGAAGGCTCGCAAAACACTGATGAAAAGAAAAAAGGTGACTGAAGCATAAACTTCAGATAGGGTATAGTATCCATGGTCTACTATACTTCCAGATAGGGTCGATATCAACAACCTCGTAACTATGAGTGCGAGTTGTACATTCCAACAGGGACAAATCAGTTTTTTAAGTCGTAGCTTAAAAACTAGAGATCCGAAGCTTCAAAATGATCTTTTAAATTTTCCCGTACGATGATTTTTCGTGGAGATGAAGCAATTTGAAAATCACTCAAAAATTTCGGTTATTTTGTCGTTTCTTTAATTTTTGTGAATGGAGTATAACAACTGGATGACGTTGAAGTTTGCATCGTTGGAATTAAACAAAAATGAACTCTTCTTAATTGCTCAATTTTTGTATCGGTTCAGGCTGTGAAAATATTTCAAATGTTTATACACAATCTAATTAGACATTTACGAACGCAATTTGCAAAAATAAGACTCTCCATAGTAATACAAATAAAGAAATGGAAAATATGAATACATACAACTTGATCGTACTTTAAATATTTTTGTAATCAAGTTCCGGTCTCCTTTCTTATGTTCTCATTACCTAATTTTTGTTCAAAGCTTTTTACCACTCGATAATTTTTCACCTTCTAGGTCCAAACATTTCGAATGCATTATAGATCAATGCAAACAACTTCGGAATCAGTTGTTCTATAAATAATCATAATTGTTTTAAACAATTATATTTAGTATCGTAAAAATAAATGGCTTGCCTTGCGTCAGCACTTATAACTCTGTGTACAAGGAGTGCTACAGCTGCACTTCTCTACGATTTGCAAGAGACGCCAAGCTCTTTGTATTAAAAAATCTGGAGAATCTCACGTTTCGCTGTACCCGCAATAGTGTCCATGCGAAGAACTACAAGTGATGAAAGCATTGTTTCGTTGCCCTTTCTGCACAGATAATGTATTGTGTATTTAACGTGCAGTACCTAGTCATCGACCCTAACTACACAACCCCCACGGGTGCGGGATCAGGATAACGCCCAATCAACGCAGCCCTGCAGATGCGGTACCTACCGGTTCACTCCCGGGATGCGGGGCCCAGGTGCAACTATCGGTCGAGCCAAGTGACTTTCCAACACTCTAACAGCTAAGCAGGCTGCTCCCCGAGTTGGTGGTACGCAGCTCTCCCGGCGGGACCCCTAACAGGCCCCTGGCCGGCATGCGGCGTGACCACTGCCACCACGAGTCCAACCTCAAACGGCTAGGCCCGGCTACGAGTCGCCCCCCCCCCCCCCAGCCCCCATGTTGCCAGTTTAGATCACTGGTGGGATCTTCGTGGCGCATAATCGTACCACTACACTTTGCGAGTCCCACCTCAACGACTGTGGTAAGCCAGTTGGAACTGCGGTGTCGCCACTCACCGAGGCCCCCACAGTCCTCATCCCGTAGGCTTCGCCCACGGAAGCCCTCCTCCTGCCGCAGCCTTTCTGCACAGTACTGTCTTTGTGAAAAACCCTGACCGACATTTTATAACTTCCTTTAGAGGGATTCAGTGAATCATCAGATCATTACTCACGCCGCTGAACAAAATAACATGTTTGATAAACAGCCGGGGAAGTTATTCGCTTTTTAATGCTTGTCAAACTTGTCGTTTTGTTCAGTGACGAGAGAAATCGTCTGATAATTCACTGAATCTCTCTAAGAAAGTTATTAAATTTCAGCTATCGCAATCACCGTACACATAGTTATAAGCACTGACGCAAGGCAATCCACTTATCTTTAGGAGAGTATACATAATTCTTTTTAACAATTATAAGCATTTCTCGAACAATTGATGCCAAGCTTGTTCACATTGTTCTGTGATGCATCCACAATGTTTGGATGTAGAAGGTAGGTAATTATAGAGTGTTTAACATGCTTCGAACACAATTTGGAACGTAAGGTCGTGAAGAAAGGAGACCATACCTTGCCCCCAAAAGAATTTTGAGTATGAACGAGCTTCTACTTTCATTTTAAATAATACTGTGATAACGTGTATCATCGCCTGCGGTTAAACGATTCCGCAAAATGAAAACGTTAGTTCTTAGACAAACATTTATAAGCGATGGAAATACCGAACCACAATGACGCTCGACAAATACGTCAACCAGGTGACTCGAACGATGAAACTATCCGCAAGGCCGTCTGACTCGAAGCGACAAAAAAACCTGTAATAAACCTTGTTTTCCTCCGAAAAAAACAAGGAAAAAATAAATTGTAAAACGCAACCGCATAATTTTCGACATTTTACTCACACCCGGTTGAATCTGAGCTGTCGGTTTTTCGTCTCATCGAGTTAGAGCCAACATCGATATATGTCGTCCGCAAAATGCGTGATGAGCGCCTCGCTGGAATTCGCGGGAACTCAAATTTACAAATATCGTGCGAGATTTGCTCGAAATCATCAACAATTACCTACTTATTGTAGACACTGACGGATTTTCTGAAATATGCGAAGGAATAAAATGATTGAGGTTTAAAAATGTGTGTGCTTTAATGTGTCTATGTGGCTCTACTCCTCTCCTAGTCGTAGCATTAGACAAACTTTATTTTTTATCATTTCAATCACGAGTTCAGCAGGGTAAGACAAACTACTTTTTTTCTTCTGAAGTTCAAGGAATATGACGAGCAGACAGCCGTTCGTCTATCAACTTGACGTCTTCTAGTCAAATTTCATGAAACCCTGAAGAGCCGTTTCGGAATTCTGTGGGTATCTAGAATCATATTGTATATCGTATCGTACACCATACCAACGGCGATGGTGTGTCATTCTGGCCTAACTTGATGGTTTGCAAACGACTTTTTGAGTTTTAAGGCGTTACCCCCACTTGTAGCGCAAAAAAAGGCCTTTTTCATGAATTTTTTAAAATAAAACGACAAAACTTTTTTAATCGATCAATATACCATCTTAAAGAACACATCTTGAAGAACTTTCAGTAATTTTTTTATTGAAAAATATTACATTGTTTAGTGGCAAATGGCCGTCAATGAAATAATGTTTTTATATACACGGTTTGCGGTGACCAACATTGCGGCGAAGTGGATCATCTGAAAAAAAAATGCGGATGAATTTAGTCAAATATAAGTATAAACTAGTCTTTAATCGAAGGATTTTAAAAAATGTTCATTTTTCACAAAATGGCGGACAGTCAAAGTTAAGGGTTCGATTTTAACGAAAAAAAACGGCCGTTTTTTGGCTATAAAACGGCCTTTTTTTCGAAAAAAAATCGCACGATTAAAGACTACATTTTTATGTATTAAATGAGCCTGCAAAATTTCAAGAAGATCGGTTCATTAGTGTTCGAGTAATCTTGGTCACCGACTTCAGAAATGCCATTTTGAGAAAAACGCGTTTAAAGTTTCAATTTCAGCTTACACGAAGAAAATATTTTTCTTTGTAAACTTACATAGAGTCATCTATTCCGGGCCCATACAGAAGTATGGGCCCGGCGAGGTTGTATAAAGATGTTTTCTTAAAGATAAATTGGTGAGCCGTTCTCCTTCGGTATTTGATTCATCGAGCAGTCTGGACCATGGACGATTGCGATAAAATTATCGATAAGTTGAGCGGTGGGAGGAACAATTCTCTCACGTGGATAAGTAGCAAAAGTTCTGTGAGGTGCACGTCAAACTTTTGGGGCAAACGTTGAAAAAACCGGGGCTCAACGTTGGTCAAAAACGGAAAATTTAATCGACAATAGCGAAATTGTTGTCGTTGAGGGGAAAAATCGTGCGTGGAGCAAGTGGAAGCAGCGCAGGTGAAAGCGGTGCTGGTGTGAGTGATGCTCGCGAAAAACTAAAGTGGGTCGATCTCGAGTCGGAATTCAAAAATCGAATAAAGACAGGCTCAATTGTGAATTTCGAGGACAAAGATGTGCAAAGTTTCCTCGAAGATGCGATGCACGTGGTGTTTTCAAAACTGGAAAAAATCGTGTGCGAGGAGGGTAACGTGAAGGTGAATGTGACCTTGGCGTGCAAATTTCACCTCATGAAGGTGAATGAAATCATTGAGGATGAAAAGATGTTTCAAACGACAAACGCGGTCATTCCACCATCGAGCGATATTGTCGAGTGGTTCATCAAGTGCGTCCAAACAAAACTCTCCGCCAAAATCGAGGACTTTCAGGAAAAAGAATCGGATTGGACGTTACACGAAATCTCCCATCTACTTGTGAACATTAACAAGTACGAACCACCGCGAGGGAGCTAATCCTACATGCGTCTCCCGAGGGATATACAGATGAAACGGGCCGTCGTCGTCAATATTCAAAAACAATGACCCTTATTGTTTTCTCGGGCCGTCACCGCAGCTCTCTCCCTACCACCACCGACGATGCATGCCGAACGTAAGAGTTCTCATCCTCATTATAGCGAAGTGCTCAAATACGAAGGCTTGAATTTTCCGATGAGCTTATCGATTGTTAAGAAATTTGAGGAATTTAATGGTTTGACGATCTATGTGTATGCGATCGATGGCATCACGAAAGACGGTATTAGTAAAATTGTACCGATATATCTGAGTAAACAAACGTCGGATAAACCAACAATTCACCTACTTATCATCAAAGCCGAAATCGATGAGGAGGAAGAGGACGAGAAGGATGCTGCCGTTCCTAAGGTGTATCATCATTTCGCGTGGATTAAAAACATGTCGCGACTCTTGAGTGCGTAGATATCGAAGGGTAAACGTTGCATGCGGATTTGCGGCCGATGCTTGCGTCATTTTAGCACGAAAGGAAAATTGCAAAGGCACAAAGAGGATTGCGCGAATAATGCGTAGATGATTATGATAAATAATAAGAAGTCATGTGTACACTACAATAAAATTGAGATTTAATCAACAATTATAAAAATTGTATAAAATTTATTTCGAATGAACCATGGTTTCAGTTATCCGTGGATCGTGCAGTCTCGATCACCCTGGTTAATCCGAGTGTTACTGTAAAAAGTATGAAAGGCTAGTATATCGTATATCGAAAGGCTATCAATATGGGTTTTCTTCAGATAAATCAAAGACAATAAGAACATATCCATAAGACGCGGTAGCAACGCACTGCTAGCATACTGAAAAATTCAGAAGAAAGGCCGCAGATGAGTGGTACACTAATATGCCGGCCGTGCCATACTTAATGTATTACAATTTCAATCATCTGTATGGTGTAGCTATGTGTGAGTCATTGCTATACGGCTCGTTCGCTTGGGTAGAAAATTTCGAGCAATGTATCGGGGATATTCCAGATGAGGCTGAAACGGGATACATCTTGAAGGTTGATTTGGAGTACTCTCGAGAGTTACACGACACGCACAAAGATTTACCCTTGTACCTACAACACGACGGCCCTCCTGAGTGGGCACTCAAAGAAAATTAACGATCACGCGACCGCGAAAAGAAAAATACGTAATTCACTAAATAAATTTGAAACAACGCGTAAAATTGGATTACGCGTCATGGAAATTCACAGAGTCCTCGACTTTAAGCTTGGCTAAAATGTCGCAATTGTCGAACTGACTCGCATTTTTGCGTTTATTATTTTTACGATTCATCTGGTAAGCCAGAATGACATATCGCGGCTTTTTCAATTGTGTAGACGTCTTCACAGACCATATGGTATACTCGTTATAGTATCAAGTTGAACGTGAACAATTCGACGAGTCCGAGAGCATGATTTTTAAACGGCTATAGTTCGATAGGTGTGATGGAGCTCGCTCTCGAAAGTGTCAGCGTGAAAGAATTAATCATGGGTAGTTGTCGTTCAACTGTATCCGAACAGAATCCTTTTTATACACTTTCAAAATGTTATACATAAATTACTACATACAACAGTATCATAGTCCTGATATCGTTCATGATTGTGTCTGATAGTGCTATCAGCACCCAAATATCTCTCCAGATCTTGAGGTAGCTAAAATTATCAAAACTGTCGAATTACATGACTTCATCGTTAGTTTTTCTGTATGCAACCCAATGTGTGCCAGGTCCATCTTTGTCATCGAGATCCACAATAGTGGTTTCATAATTTCGGCGTCCACTCTTGGGAATTCATTTCTCACGCGAACTCCACGACAATGAGGAATTTCCGTAGCTTTTGAATTCATTATCGAAATTTTAAGCAATCCCTGAAATTGGGACCGCGCATCACAAAATGCAAAGAATTTTCAAATTCAAACAGCGCGCTTGGCTAAAAAAAAATACATCGACGTAAATATGGAATTGGGGGAGAAATCTGACAAGGACGTTAAGAATTTTTTACAAACTCGTGAACAATCCGGTCTTTGGTAAAACAATGGAAAATGTGAGGAAACATTGGGAAGTACGACTCGTAAGAAGGTGGAAAAGGCGGTGGGGAGCGGTAATAATTGTAATAATTGCGCTCAATAGAGCGTGCGTTCTATTTAATAAGCCCATGTGCACAGGATTTTCCATTCTCGATTTACCTTAGCCCTGGATTTATGATTTTAACTACAATTACATACTCGAAAGATTTAACAATCGAGCGAAATTGTTGTATACGGAGACTGATAGTCTGATTTATCACATCAGCGTATCCGACATTTATGAAACGATGAAGTGTGACATTGACAAGTTTGACACGTCTGATTATTCGCCAAATAATCCGTACGATGTGCCCTCGCAAAATAAGAGGAATTAGGCCTCATGAAAGATGAGAATAATGGTCGTATTATGATGGAATTTGTACACTGGGGAGCGAAATTATACTCGTTCAAAATCTTCGACTGTGACGATGTGAAGAAGCGAGCTAAAGGTATTAGGCCGTCAACCCTGAAATCGATCACATTCAAAGACTTAAAAAAAAATGTTTGTTTGCGCACGAAAAAAAAACCTATCAAGGTGCAACAATTGATGATAAGTATAGAAACACATTGTTCATACGATGATGCAAAATAAAGTTGCTCTCAGCTGGAGAGATGACAAAAGAGTGCTAATTCCCAGATTCCACGGACACTCTTCGGTTATGATTTCGATGATATGGAATATTAAAATAAAGTGTTGAAAAACAATTGTGCGCAAAGAGAGAAACGGTAAAATACATTGACGCTTAAACCTAAACATTTTCGAAAATGTACCCCCCCCCCGCCCCCCCTAATCGGACCGATCGAAGAAAAAACCATGCCATAGATATTTGAGCCAAGTCCGCGACACTGAGAATGTAAACAAATCACGAATACTATAAGACGAGCAACAGGAATTGGCCTTGAAGGAGGAGGAGGCCGATGTCGACAATACTTTCAATACTAAGTATGGTAATGGTGATGATGATGATGATTACCAACATCATCTAAGAAGGATGTTGAGCGAGAAACATTCGAACTTCGATGATTTTATATCCTGGTGGTACGGATGGGATAAAATCGTGAATCGTGTGTACTCTTCGCTCATTGATAACTTTACGAATTTTTGAATGATATTTAAGAATTTGTTAACAGTAATAATAATAATAACATTCGTTTTTTAAGAATCTGATTTTTTCTTTGGAAATCATTTGGTCGTTTCTGATTTGTCGGAAAAAAAAATTTTGTACTCTACAAACTTTTAAATGATTATTTTAAAAACAAAATATTTTTTTTTGGACAATTTTGTATAATAATAATAAATATGTATTCAAAAAATCTTTTTTTCGATGAGAATCCGTTCTTCGATTTGTCGATCCAACTGTTGTGTGTACCCCAA
Source organism: Ophion slaviceki (assembly GCA_944452715.1). Taxonomy (NCBI): domain Eukaryota; kingdom Metazoa; phylum Arthropoda; class Insecta; order Hymenoptera; family Ichneumonidae; genus Ophion; species Ophion slaviceki. The sequence goes on from OX101783.1 coordinate 56,491,275, forward strand.
TCACCGGCTGAAAGAATAAATAATTTAAAAACGAGTTTCTTAAAGATCAACGTCAGCCATGATTTGATCTTGCCATCGACTTGATCACGCTGAAACATCTTCATTATGACTGTGCCCACGTTTGTGGATCTGCAAGGATTCATTGTTGGACGGAACTCTATCGTGAAGGAAGTAGCAATTCTGCGAGCAGGATGCGTACTCTCCCATTACATTTTCGTGAGTCCCATACCATGGAAACTTCTCACAAAATCTGAGAGATACGAATCATCATGGGCGATTCGGAATCAACATGGTCTAAAGTGGGCCTATGGAAACGTTCCATATAGCATGGCTGACAGTTTAATAACCGCTGCAGTTGGGGGTTCAACGGAAGACGACATGTGCCCTATCGTATATGTTAAGAGTCATGAAAAGCGAGAATGGCTAGCTGATATACTAGAAATGAAAAATGATCTAGTTATTGAAACGTTGGATGTGAACTCGAAAGATTTGGATGCATTGAGTAAAATAGATGGAAACTCGACGCTACGTTGTGAAAAGCATGAAAAAAATTGTGCATTGCAAAATGTATTTAAAATGTTTAATGGGTGGTCGAATCATAAAGATTCGTACAAATAAAAGAAATGTAACATTATGTAATTTTCATTTGTTCTCCTCACCCCGTACTTCGTTATATTATCATCTGCTATCGGGTTGCACAACTGTATGAAATATTTCTTTCGAATGTGAAACTAAATTTCTTGTGTATGGAATTTGATTGAAAATAAATTATTATAATCGCTCGATGGCGTTCGAAGACATTTATCGGCAGACGTTCGATAGATGTTTGTGAGACGTTCGAAGACTTTCGAAAACTTTCGCGAGACATTCGAAGATGTTCGTGAGACGTTCATAAGACGTTCGCGAGAAGTTCGAAAGCATTCACTAGACATTGGGGAGAAGTACAATAGATGTACAGAGACGTTTGGAGTCATTTGAAGCCTTCCGTGAGGGACTCAACGGCGTTCAAGAGATTTTCGAAAACGTTCAAAAGATTTTCGAAAACGTTCATGAGATTTTCGAAAACGTTCATGAGCCGTTCGAAGACATTAATGGGGGGTTCAAAGACGTTCAAGACACTTTCGAAGACGTTCGTGAGACATTCGACCATGTTCGTGAGACATTCAAGAGTCTGCCATAGACGTTCATAAGACGTTTGAAGACAATCATGAGGGGGTTGAAGACATTCAAGAGAGACTTTCGAGGACGCTCATGGGACATTCGAAGACTTTCATAACGTTTGAGTTTTGTTGGATTTGTTTCGGTTTGTTTGGGGTGGGAACCCAAACAAACTGAAACAAATCCAACAAAACTCAAACATCATTAAAGTCTTCGAATCGAATTGGAGTTCCCATCCCAAACAAACCCAAACAAATGCAACAAAACTCAAACGTCATGAAAGTCTTCGAATGTCCCATGAGCGTCCTCGAAAGTCTCGCTTGAATGTCTTCAAACCCCTCATGATTGTCTTCAAACGTCTTATGAACGTCTATGGCAGTCTCTTGAATGTCTCACGAACATGGTCGAATGTCTCACGAACGTCTTCGAAAGTGTCTTGAACGTCTTTGAACCCCCCATTAATGTCTTCGAACGGCTCATGAACGTTTTCGAAAATCTCATGAACGTTTTCGAAAAACTCTTGAACGTTTTTGAAAATCTCTTGAACGTCGTTGAGTCCCTCACGGAAGGCTTCAAATGACTCCAAACGTCTCTGTACATCTATTGTACTTCTCCCCAATGTCTAGTGAATGCTTTCGAACTTCTCGCGAACGTCTTATGAACGTCTTACGAACATCTTCGAATGTCTCGCGAAAGTTTTCGAAAGTCTTCGAACGTCTCACAAACATCTATCGAACGTCTGCCGATAAATGTCTTCGAACGCCATCGAGCGATTATAATAATTTATTTTCAATCAAATTCCATACACAAGAAATTTAGTTTCACATTCGAAAGAAATATTTCATACAGTTGTGCAACCCGATAGCAGATGAAAATATAACGAAGTACGGGGTGAGGAGAATAAATGAAAATTACATAATGTTACATTTCTTTTATTTGTACGAATCTTTATGATTCGACCACCCATTAAACATTTTAAATACATTTTGCAATGCACAATTTTTTTCATGCTTTTCACAACGTAGCGTCGAGTTTGCATCTATTTTACTCAATGCATCCATATCTTTCGAGTTCACATCCAACGTTTCAATAACTAGATCATTTTTCATTTCTAGTATATCAGCTAGCCATTCTCGCTTTTCATGACCCTTAACAATACGATAGGGCACATGTCGTCTTCCGTTGAACCCTCAACTGCAGCGGTTATTAAACTGTCAGGCATGCTATGTGGAACGTTTTCATAGGCCCACTTTAGACCATGTTGATTCCGAATCGCCCATGATGATTCGTATCTCTCAGATTTTGTGAGAAGTTTCCATGGTATGGGACTCACGAAAATGTAATGGGAGAGTACGCATCCTGCTCGCAGAATTGCTACTTCCTTCACGATAGAGTTCCGTCCAACAATGAATCCTTGCAGATCCACAAACGTGGGCACAGTCATAATGAAGATGTTTCAGCGTGATCAAGTCGATGGCAAGATCAAATCATGACTGACGTTGATCTTTAAGAAACTCGTTTTTTAATTATTTATTCGTTCAGCCGGTGATTGGGGTACACACAACAGTTGGATCGACAAATCAGAATCGAAGAACGGATTCTCATCGAAAAAAAGATTTTTTGAATACAAATTTATTATTATTATACAAAATTGTCGGAAAAAAATATTTTGTTTTTAGAATAATCATTTAAAAGTTTGTAGAGTACAAATTTTTTTTTCCGACAAATCAGAAACGACCAAATGATTTCCAAAGAAAAAAATCAGATTTTTAAAAAACGAATGTTATTATTATTATTACTGTTAACAAATTCTTAAATATCATTTAACAATTCGTAAAGTTATCAATGAGCGAAGAGTATACACGATTCACGAGTTTATCCCATCCGTACCACCAGGATATAAAATCATCGAAGTTCGAATGTTTCTCGCTCAACATCCTTCTTAGATGATGTTAGTAATCATCATCATCATCATCACCATTACCATACTTAGTATTGAAAGTATTATCGACATCGGCATCCTCCTCCTTCAAGGCCAATTCCTGTAGCTCGTCTTATAGTATTCGTGATTTGTTTACATTCTCAGTGTCGCGGACTTGGCTCAAATATCTATGGCATGGTTTTTTCTTCGATCGGTCCGATTAGGGGGGGGGGGTACATTTTCGAAAAGTTTAGGTTTAAGCGTCAATGTATTTTACCGTTTCTCTCTTTGCGCACGATTGTTTTTTAACACTTTATTTTAATATTCCATATCATCGAAATCGTAACCAAAGATTGTCCGTGGAATCTGGGAATTAGCACTCTTTTGTCATCTCTCCAGCTGAGAGCAACTCTATTTTGCATCATCGTATGAACAATGTGTTTCTATACTTATGATCAATTGTTGCACCTTGATAAGTTGTTTTTTCGTGCGCAAACAAACATTTTTTTTAAGTCTTTGAATGTGATGGATTTCAGGGTTGACCGCCTAATACCTTTAGTTCGCTTATTCACATCGTCACAGTCGAAGATTTTAAACGAGTACAATTTCGCTCCCCAGTGTACAAATTCCATCATAATACGACCATTATTCTCATCTTTCATGAGGCGTAATTCCTCTTATTTTGCGAGGGCACATCGTACGGATTATTTGGCGAATAATCAGACGTGTCAAACTTGTCAATGTCACATTTCATCGTTTCATAAATGTCGGACACGCTGATGTGATAAATCAGACTATCAGTCTCCGTATACAATAATTTCGCTCGATTGTTAAATCTTTCGAGTATGTAATTGTAGTTAAAATCATAAATCCAGGGCTAAGGTAAATCGAGAATGGAAAATCCTGTGCACATGGGCTTATTAAATAGAACGCACGCTCTATTGAGCGCAATTATAACAATGTAATTGTCAAATATGCTGCAGCTATGGAATATGGGCTCTTGGCGATCTGCGCTTCCGCTCCCCACCGCCTTTCCACCTTGTTACGAGTCGTACTTCCCGATGTTTCCTCACATTTTCCATTGTTTTACCAAAGACCGGATTGTTCACAAGTTTGTAAAAAAATTCTTAACGTCCTTGTCAGATTTCTCCCCCAATTCCATATTTACATCGATGTATTTTTTTAGCCAAGCGCGCTGTTTGAATTTGAAAATTCTTTGCATTTTGTGATGCGCAGTCCTAATTTTAGGCATTGCTTAAAATTTCGATAATGAATTCAAAAGCTACGGAAATTCGTCATTGTTGTGGAGTTCGCGTGAGAAATGAATTCCCAAGAGTGGACGCCGAAATTATGAAACCACTAATGTGAATCTCGATGACAAAGATGGACCTGGCACACATTGGGTTGCATACAGAAGAACTAACGATGAAGTCATGTAATTCGACAGTTTTAATAATTTTAGCTACCTCAAGATCTGGAGAGATATTTGGGTACTGATAGCACTATCAGACACAATCATGAACGATATCAGTACTATGATACTGTTGTATGTAGTGATTTATGTATAACATTTTGACAGTGTATAAAAAGGATTCTGTTCGGATACAGTTGAACGACAACTACCCATGATTAATTCTTTCACGCTGACACTTTCGAGAGCGAGCTCCATTCACACCTATCGAACTATAGCCGTTTAAAAATCATGCTCTCGGACTCGTCGAATTGTTCACGTTCAACTCGATACCATAACGAGTATACCATATGGTCTGTGAAGACCATATGGACCATATTGATAGCCTTTCGATATACGATATACTAGCCTTTTGTACTTTTTACAGTAACACTCGGATTAACCAGGGTGATCGAGGCTGCACGATCCATGGATAACTGAAACCATGGTTCATTCGAAATAAATTTTATACAATTTGTATAATTGTTGATTCAATCTCAATTTTATTGTAGTGTACACATGACTTCTTATTATTTATCATAATCATCTACGCATTATTCGCGCAATCCTCTTTGTGCCTTTGCAATTTTTCTTTCGTGGTAAAATGATGCAAGCATCGGCCGCAAGTAGGATAACTACGGGAGTTTTGGAACACATTGTGGAGGGGGAAGCCGAAAGGAGGGGTTCGGCCATGTGGTGGGGGAAGTGGGTAGTCTATGGAGAGGGGGAAGTGTGTGGTGGGGAGTATGCGGTGAAGGGGAGGGGGCGAGGAGTCTACAGCAAGGGGAGGGAGTTTGGGCGTTTGGGGAATTGGGGGAGGGGGTTTTGCGGCTCGCGGAGAGAGATCGGTGAGTGACGTCACGCGGGGAGAGGATGCCCAAAATCATGGGTCAATGCGCAAAAGCAGAAGAGGATAACAGTTGTACGTGCGGGCCAAGGGGGGCACCGGCAGCCAGGGGACTTCGTAGACGATGCGTCATTTTTCTAAGGGGGCGTTATTGACACAGGTGAATCGTTTCCAGACAATGGAGGAAAATTTCTCTCAAACATGTGGATATGCATGTGAAAGCCAGCGTCTATGATACACTCTCGGCAACTTAATAGAATTTTACTGCTAGATGTCAAATGAGACTTTACAGATAAACTTTTTATGCAGCTATAGTAACGGAGGCCCTTATAAAATTACATTGCATTCGGTCTTGTATTCATTCCGAAAGATAACGTCGAGATGTTTGCATGTGCGAGTATGTATGCAGTGCACCCAGCCAAGAACCCGTGGGACTTGACGAAGAATGAGCTCGAACACGTTCCAAAGACCTTGCTCATAAAATATTGGAGTCGACACATTGGTATGCTGTGGGATCGTTTGCCGGAACATCATCGAAACGACACCCTAGCGGATTGGGAGACCGCAAAAAACCTCGATCATCGGTCACGGTCATTTTCTGCCCTTTTTGAACCGGAAAAAGTGACCGAGCAGTGACCGAACAACGTTTTTTTGAGGTTAGTCACTTGACCGGTTTTTTTCTGTTTTCGGTCACTGTAATAAAAGTAAGGTTAGTCACTTGACTGGTTTTCGGTCACTGGGGCGTTTCAGTCACTGACCGTAGTAGTGACCGAAGGCGAACCGAAGTGCATGGGGCAGAGAGAGGGTCCTTCTGGAACGCTATTGGAAACATAATAATAGAAACTCATACACAAAAACATCAGTGAATTTGAACGTTTTTTTTTTAATATCTTGAAATAAACCAAACAACAATAACACTTTTGTATCCATTTAGTACTCATCCTCTTCCTCCTCGTCCTCTTCGTCGGAGTCGGTTTCCATCTCGGAACTTCTTTTTTCTCCTTGTCTCTTTTTAGCCTCTGTCCTTTGTTCTTAGCACCTTCGCTCGGTATCTTTCGCTCTGGAATTCGATGGATAACCACTCGTGTACTTTGGCTGCCGTTAGCCTCTCCTGTTGATTTAGACGACGGCAATGTTGGAGTTTCCGGCATGCAACTGTAACATAAACACGGCATTGTTATTTTTTTGTAACAAGGTAAATGGTAGCCCATTTAGAAATATAACCTGCTACGCTCGAATTGTTTATTATTTGAGATCATTTACCGTATAGACCCTCTATCTCTCTGTCGCTCACAGCCCGATAGCACTCGCGTCTCAACGTCCGTTTAACTACGAGTTTGAAATCGTTGATTCCGGGACCACAACCCTTTTACCAGCGCACACGACATGTAAACGTGGTTATTGAAAAGAACTCGTCAAATGTGTCGCCCAGCGTCGCGTTGCTGCGTCAGGCAGCGTTCAATATGGCTGCGCATGAAGTGACGTGTTGCGTCTGCGTGTACGTTGAGCGGCCATCTACTTTATCGAGGACTCCTCGGCGGGGAGGCGAGGACTGCCGAGAACCGAGAGTACACCACGTGGAATACACTTATCTATTATTCATATGAAGTGAATACTCAGTGCATAGGATATTATAACGTATATGTATAATGTAGTGCACATGCTCGTACTTTTTTCTTTACATTATTTTAATTTCATTTTGTTTACAAAGCAGCAGCAGCAGCGTGGAACACATATGTGGCATACATATATACTGTAACGTGCTACACGAAATAGCAATAATTGCAAGAAAAGAATGTATATTTCTTTTCATTCTTGTCAACATATAATAATTATTTCCTTTCTCATTTATAGATGGAAAATCGGATGAAACACCTCAAGTGTCAAGTGACGAACCTCACTTTTATTACAGTGACCGAAAACCGAAAAAAAACGGTCAAGTGACTAACCTAAAAAAAACAGTGTTCGGTCACTGTTCAGTCACTTTTTTCGGTTCAAAAAGGGCAGAAAATGACCGTGACCGAAATAGGGTCATTTTGACCAATTTTTGGTCTTTTTTTAGGTCTCCCAATCCACTAGGACAGTGAAATATTATCATATCTTCCATGCATGAAGCATTCCAATACACCTGAGATGTTGGATCATATTGATGGCCCCTCACCTCCGCAACGGCATTGTGAAAAGTGTTGTGAGGGAGACAATACTATTCATGAGAAAAAATAAACGTTCCTCGACACATTTGAAGTTGTTTCGTCGATGAAAAATTGATTTCTCATTGTCAGCAAAACGGCGAAATTCTTCCCAACGAAGAAGCTGTCTCAAGGTTCCATCGTGTTATCCAATCTCCGACATGAGGGCTGCCCACACCAAATTAGCAAAGCGTTACGTAGTAGACATCATGGACGAGTTCGCCGTCTTCTTACCAGTACGGCTCAGGAAGCCTTCTATCACGGTCCAAAGATGTTCGAGAATATATTGGAAATGGCTCGCAATGACGAACTATACATGAACTATACATGAACTATTATGGCGGACAATACAGCAGCATCGCGTTCAATAAACAGTGAGCACACCATTGTGCTGGTCGGAAATGATGAGTTCAATGGGACCATCGGTCACTAACATCGTTGAGTTTTCAACATGCTCACAACAATATATAAAGGATAGCTTTCATTGAATATAAAAATGTTCCACGTTGCTGTTGGATGGAAGAATAAATGCAATCGAAAAAGATATATATCAAAATGTTTTTTTATTTAAAAATGTTTTTTTATTTCAAAATCCTCCGCTCACGCAGCGCTTCGTATACACTCAACCAGATTTTCAGCGATTTTACATTCGCATTGGCGCAATTGTATTTCATATTGAAGAAATGATGGGGACATTCAAAGTCGGAGATATTTGGCAATTTCTGCAGCGAGGGACAGCCAGGGTCTCCAAGTCAACAATTTTGGTTGTAGGATCCGTGAATCTTGATATCCATGAGCACTTTTCGAATCCCTTCACGTAGATTGTAGGAGCTCCTTGCAAGATGGTTCGAATTATCGTTCTAGCTGCCTCGTATGGTATATCACCGTGATCCCATCGTAATCCGTGAAAATTGCGTTCCAACCATTTGTTTGTCTTTTTGTATTTGTCTGGCAATGAGCCCCATGCAGATGGTGCGTTGAAGAAAAACGTCAGCGGTTCAGCCTTCTTGTCGTGGAGTTTGACGATGGAAATCTCCTTTAGGACCAAATCGTTGATGGGTCTCTTGACCCCCTGCACATCGACGACGAGCTCCATATTGACTGAAGAGTCCGCAGACAGTTGACAAGACTTATACCAATTTTTTAACCGCACCACTAATCGGATTGTATTCGACAATACGATCATGGAGGATTAAACAGAATGCAGCAGTTTTCGGCGGAATATTCGTTTTCAATTCAAATTCGAGACGCACATCCACGGGGCCGGCCTTAAGAGAATCATTTTGCTTTGAGCAGTCAATGATAGCGAGGGGGCTTTTTCTAAGAATTCCGTCTTATTTAGCCATGGCTCAGCTTCTTTGTTGTGATAGGTGAATTGGAAGTTTGTATACATCTCGTAGAGTAAAGCATACTGATTGTGATTGATATTTAGGTTTAGATTTCCATATGGATAGCATTGGGAGTTTAGGTATAGCTTGACATCGCTGATGTTGCAATGATCAAAGTTGCTCGCATTCCTCTCTTTCATATTTTTTCGCCCCGTCTGCAGCGCGAGAATGACATATCATGGTTTCTCCAACTGATTGGAAGTCTTGACAGACCACACATGCTTAGAGGTGACGGGGAGTAGTGGATATTCATAGAATTCCCACGTTCGAAAACTCATGGAAATTGGTGCATCGTTGGCGAGAAATTTCAATAGCTGAATTTTTCGTTGATCTGAGACTGTTACATACGGTACAAGCCATTCGATTTTATGCAATACGAGTTTGTAGTCTTCGGGAGCTGTTTGCATGATGGCATTATCATCAGTCTTCGATCTCGTAAGAATTAGCTCATGCTTGGCATTTACCACAATTTTCCGATAATCTTCGGCAAATCCAAGCAGCATGCTCAGTGGTATACACACATCAAAATTTCCTGATATGTCAACAATCTGCTTCGTCTCTTCAACATCGAGCCATCCTGAATTCTCGACCATAGTGCTCTTAGCTGGACTGAGAGACGAATATCCTTTAATTACACTCGTAATAGTGACATTCTTATTACGATCGATTTCTATGGAATTCAACTCATATCGCACTTCTTTAAACAAATGGCAGATGGCATTGTTGACGAGACTTGTGGCAGCGGTTGGCATCCCATCACGCTTAGATAATTTTCCACAGATGTGCAAGGAACTTTTGCTTGGCAGGATGGATAGATCTGGATTTTGAATGGCAATACGTATTTCATCGCTGTTATTAAAGGTCGAAGATGCATATGGTTGATGAGCGTGAATTTTACAATGTATGATGGATTCGTCGAAGACTACGGGCTCTTGAATGTTTACGATTTCTTCTTCTATTGCACGCAGCAGATGCACAAAGCATAAAATAAATAATGTTTTACACGCTGTCCCGACGCACTTTCAGACCCAAATTCTTCAAGAGTAGCACGTTTTGAGGTGTGAACACTTTGGGTGTAGGCCGACGACTGATTGTTTTCACCCATGGTTGTTTAGTGTTATTAGTGACGCTATTAAAGACTATACCCATTATGATTTTATATGCAGCCGTATTGTGAGTACTTCACCCCGGAAATTCACCAAGTCACCGTCCTGATCCACTATTCGAAGTTGTATTGTGTCTATCGTTCGGCTTGTGATTGGTAGATAAATGACGTATGACGGAACCTCAATGATTTTATATCCTGGAGGGACCGATGGGAAAAATTCATGAATGGTGTGCACTTTTTGTCCGTTAATATAGGCACCAGCGGTTATATTGCACTCAACCCGTAGGGCGTTCACTTTGAGAATGGCTACTGGAAGATCAGATTCGTGTCTTTTATTCGCTTCCAATTTACGTGCTGTGAAGCCCAGTAGATGTCCAATCGAATCTTCAGGCTCAAAATTTACACCATGATCACACTCGATTTCACTGCGCAAAGTATTATTATTAGGTTTGATGTTGATTTTGATGTTTTTCCGTGACAGCTCGGCTTGCGCAAATGTATCAATATCCTCTATTTCATAGCTACCCGTAGGTATTGTCAACACCTCATCTCCCACGTAAAGTTTGTTGTGGTTAATGTCTATATTGGGAATAGAGTTGAATGTTAATAGTTCCACGAGACCGAGAGTATAATTTTTTTTTGGTGAGAGTTCTATAGGGGAAAAGTATTGCGCCTCGAGTATGGATGACGATCCAGATATGGTCAATGTTAAACTATCTTCCATGACGCTGGTACTTTGACAACTAAACTCTCAGCCTTATACTCCACGTATATATTGTGACAGGAAATCTTGTCGAGATGGCCCTCGACCTGGCGATCTATCGGGACTCTCCGAGAGCTTTCGGGTTTGGTTCTCCTCTCCCCCTTCGCAGCGTTAATTACGTCTACCCTGTCGCATATCGACCAATCAGAGACAAAGTTTGGCACAAACTTGGCCTTTTATTTCGAAGGAAAGGGGGAAACCGAGAAGCGTGGGCGCCCACGGGGACGTTGCTGAACACTCCCGGTGTAGGTCCTGTGGTGTCGTGACGTGTCCTTGTCTGATTGTAAATTTGTCGTGTGTGATTTTGCGCTGCGAATCTCGAGGAGTCCCTGTTGGCGAAATGTGCGAGAGAATCATCCTCGAGGCTTTGTAAAGCAATTGTGAGCGCGGGATCGGCGGGGGCTCACCTACGTCTGTCGCTGACCACCTCCGCCTATGCTGCGCCGTAGGATTAGTACGAGTGGCGGTTGGCCGGAAAATTTGTACAAAGAACAATTAAAATTTTGGAATACTGTGCATCAGAACGTGAGTAATAAATAAATTTGCATGTTCTATCTCGCGCATATGGATTTTCTTTAATCGCGCAGCTTCATAACTGGGTCTCCAACTGTTCCTCCCCTGAGTCCATATTACCTTAAATTATACTATTGTTACGAGGTGCTAGGCTCGCTAAAACTAGCTGGCGCCCAATCATACAAGTGATTAATAAAATCAAAACCAAGAGCCCTGCCAGTCACTGACCCCGGCCGCGGCAGGTGAAGGCTTTCGGAAAAAGAAAAAGGAAGTCGGTCTCATTTGGCGCCCAACGTGGGGCAAAGTTGGACATTTTGTGGAAAATTTAACATCAAACCTAGTAGAAAAAAAAAGAAAAGAAATTGTCCCATTAATATCTAAATAAATGTCTCCTGTAAATGTAATGTGAGAAACAATCCGAAGTGAATTAAGTGTGTAGCGTTAACCGTTTGAAAATAAGCTAAAGGTTATAGCGTATCGGAAAATTTGTAAAATCTGGTTGCAATAAAATTTTGCGCCGAGGAGAAAATAAGATTCGAGAAAGAAATTATATCACGACGAATGAGAATTTCTTCTACAAATTGCTGTTGACTCTTTTTGTAAGCGAGGCCGTAATACGCTTATTTCTTATGTATCCATATTATATTCTTACAGCCTATTGCTCGATATACAATCACTCCGTAATAGCGCCGCTCAACTATATTGTAACAGTCCTAATGTAGGATATTTCGCATTTATAATTATTATCTGTTATGAATTTGTATATTTCACGACAATCGTCGGTAAAGTTCGTACAGTAAATTTCGAGCATTTTGATCGCTCGATCGAAATAAGTACCTTTAAGGATTTCCATAATCCCTACAGCTTAGCTGAATCATAATTGACCACGAAATTTCGATAATGCTTATTCTGTGATCGGGTACGTACACCGCACGTTCGATTTCAATGGTTTTTATTGTTCTTCAACAATCAAAGGAATTCTCGACTTGCAAACGGTTTTGAGATTTGGCAGTCAACGCGACCTGTTCGAATTGCTTGAGCAAACATCTTAATGAATCCAAAAAAAATACAGAGATAGTATTATAGAAAAATCTTGCAAAATTTTCGATCAATGCCTAAATTATCTTGGAATACCGTCAACCATGAATAACGATGTTTTTTTCACCGCCTAAAAGAATTACGCGAGCGGGTAAGAAATCGCAGAAGGAAAATCCGGAAAATCTAATGAGCGTCAAAAAAACCAATATGCCACTCAGCGAAACGATCCCGTCGACTTCCCAAGAAAGCGAAGTGCGAAGTGACGTAATGCAGTCACAAATCAATGACGGCCAGAAAAGGGGAAATCCCCTCCCCCCTCAAGAATCAGACCCGGTTAGCACATTGAGAAACGTTTCGTCAGTTCTCGTCGCGTCTGTACGGGGGGGCGCGCCGATTGGTAGGGGAAGGGGTTCGCGCGGCGCTACCCCTACCCCCGATGAACGGTTACGTAATACGTCATTGGAAAATTCGATTGCTAACCTTTACAAAAAAAATGATGAATTCGAAATTAGACTTGAACGCATCGGGATCCTCGAAGATAAGATAAGTGAATTAGTCGAATGTTTGAAATCATTTAAACCGGGTCAGAAAATCCCGTTGCGGCTGAACCCCACGTCTGGTGAGGGGGAACCCGCGTTAATTGGACAGGGATCAATCACACAGCAAGGGAGTCGGACAATCGGCCCATCGGGGTATTGCGACGACCCAGGAGGTGGTCTTCAGGGTCTTTCGCAACCACCGCGCGGTAGGGCGAATAATTATGAATCTCGGGAAAGATCTTCACTTCCCTCGAGCGCTTTTGTAGAATATCCTTGTGAACGTATGCGGAGAAATGATAGAGGCGTCGGACCCCTGGATAGAATGCTCACACACGAGACGAATGAATATTGCTCAAATCCGAATCCGAATAGAGTTCGTTTTTCAGATTGCAATACAAATTCGCAATTAGCTCGTGAGGGTTTACCGTCATTTGAAACAGACCCGCATGATACCGTAAACAGACTACGACGAAACACTCAGTCGTCCGTTCTGCCAAACTCCACCGAACAACCGGGCGGTCGACAGTCGGTCGACCTCCCGAATAACGTTGTCAGAGTGGCGATCCCCCGTGCCACACTCGAAGGCGAGGTGCTGATCGAGGACTACTTGACAACGGAGGAATACCGTTGGATTGTCGAAGCGAGAAACGAGCCGAACCGTGCTGCAGGTTCGGACTCGATTCCCGGCCCTCGACGAGTAAGACCGCCTCTATCAACTCGACGAGGGGTTCTTGCGGAACAGAGTAGTGGTTCGGATGACAGCGACGATAGTGAGCTACATTTCGACGATCACCGCGATCGACAAAGAAGTCACCATTTCCCATCTGCATTTCGTAGCCATACGAGCGTGAATAATTTCGCGGCCCCTCAACGCGATCGGGAACTCGACTCAGCGATGAGAATCGGCCGAACCATTGCTACATGGAAACTTACCTTTCCAAAGAGTGAAAAAGATCCCGAACAATTTTTGTTGATCCTGAAAGAGAAATTAAACGCGAGCGGGATAAGTAGAGATCTCTTTGTCCCGTACTTATCGAACATATTCGAAGGTCCATATCGGTCGTGGTATTTATTAAATAAACATCGTCTACAATCGTGGAAAGATTTCACGAAAGCTTTCCGCTTCCAGTGGGGTGTGAAAAAAGACGATGGTGCCCTCTTTCTCGAGATACGCGATTTACATCTCGAGAAAGGCGAGACACTCGCTGAATTTATTTGTCGAGCACGGATGATTTTCGAGCGAATGAAACGACCACCACCCTTCCTTGATCAGTTGAGAAAGATTTTGGTCAAGTCACATCCGCGATTAACATTCGACGTCATGAACTCAAAAATCGACAACTACGAAAACCTTCTACACTTCATCAATGAACGTACGTACCTCTATCGACAATCTGTTGAAACGCAACAAAAATTGCGCAACAAAAATAAGTCATATGGCTTAAACCTCTTAGGCGAAGACCCGACTGACGATGACGACAGTTCGCCTACAGTAAATGAAGATAGCGACGAACCAACCGGTCTAAATTCAATGCAACCAACGTCCCCACGCCCGGCTAAAACCCAAAAAACTTCACGGGGTAATTTTAAGAGTGTAACTAAACAAAGACTTGAGGCAAATTTGGCACAGTTTAACAAAGAACATAAAGTCTCGTCGGATAATCAAAAGAATGAGGCGGTAACCCCGCAAGCGAAGTTCTTTCGGGATTTCAGTAAATATTTTTGCTTTAATTGCGGCCAAACCGGGCATACAGCACGCGTTTGTACCGCTGATCGGCAGACTGTATGTTTTATCTGCAGAGCAGTCGGTCACGTCAACAAAGAATGTTCGAAGCGGCCGGAAAACGATTAGGCCCGACAGCAACCAAACCTCAGGAGACTGTCACAAAGGGCGTGAAAGAGGCACCGTGCGAAAAAAGGACAGTAGACACGAACGTCGAACAGATCAAAACATTAGACAGCGCTGATAATCCCCTTAACATCGGTGGTAATATTCAGATAGGGAATAAAGCGATCGGTCATGACAATCCATCGACGCAGTTAACAATCGTCGGTGAATTAATGAGCGATACCGAAATTTCAGACGATGAAATCGAACTAAAGCAGGCTACATTCAACACCGGTTATGGATTGGAGGTACAGTTGACAACCCTTTCGGCCAAGGATGATTGCGAGAATACGGTCGACCCTAAACCGAACGACCTATTAGATTTTGAGAGTCTAAAGGGCTGGAAACCACCTAATCTGTCACCGCAATCACGCCACGCATTGGAACAACGACGAATTTTTCGTGCAAACGACAATCTAGGAGAACCAAAACGGGTCGCACGAATCCCAATAGAAATCTCAATTTTTGGCGAGAAAGTGTCGGGAATCCTGGACAGTGGCAGCGAAAGATCGTATCTTAGCCAGCCGACTTACAACCGAATCAAAGATCGACAAGTTAGGGATTTGTCCGAAGACTCGACGTCCAGAAATGGTGTTCGTCTGGGCGACAAATCGTTGGTGAAAACAGAAGGTGGTACTTGTTTCGTTATTGATATAGGAGACGTATACGGACCGCAATGGTTTAATATCCTTCCAACCTCATCCAGCCCGGTGATTCTAGGAATGGATTTTTGGACAACGTTCAAAGTTGAAGTAAACTCGGCAATGAGGACGTGGACGCTCGAAGGGAGTAATTACTCCTATTCGATAGCGCGACGTAACGTCAGAACTACCGATTTAAGAATATTAACGGCAGAACAGACAGATAAATTAAAGAGTTTTCTCGACAACGAATT
Source organism: Ophion slaviceki (assembly GCA_944452715.1). Classification (NCBI taxonomy): domain Eukaryota; kingdom Metazoa; phylum Arthropoda; class Insecta; order Hymenoptera; family Ichneumonidae; genus Ophion; species Ophion slaviceki. The sequence continues at coordinate 56,506,972 of OX101783.1, forward strand.
TACAAAGATAGACAACGAGTCGACTGGCGTGACAGACTTGGTCGAACACGTAATTGAAATAAAAGATCCCTTCCCCCATCGGCAAAAACCTTATCCACGTAGTGAGGCAATCCGTAAATTTATCGATCATGAGGTAGACCGATTGCTTGAAAAGGGCTACATACAGTGGAGTAAGAGCGATTGGGCCTGCTCACCTGTCGTAGCGCCGAAAGCAAATGGCAAATTGAGATTTTGCATCGCCTACCGACCGGTAAATCGGCAAACAGTCAAATCCGCTTATCCCATACAAAATATGAAGTCAATTTTGTCCCAACTACACCGGGCTAAAATAATCTCAACCCTCGACATGAGTGAAGCATTTCACCAAAGCCCAATGAGTCCTGAAAGCCGGAAATATACCGCCTTCGTCGTCGAGGGCAAAGGTCTATTGGAATGGGTCCGGATGCCCTACGGGTTAACGGGAGCACCTTCGACTTTCCAAAGCCTTATGGATAAGCTGAAACGCAGAGTCAAAGAGTTAATTCTTGAGAGAAAACTACCGAATCAGTGGTCGGATCAAATTTTTGCTTACTTGGATGACTGGATTATTGTCAGCCAAGATCTCGACGAACACCTCACGCTTTTATCACTATTATTCGAAGTTTTACGCGAAGCAAAATTAAAAATCAACCGCCAGAAAAGTAGTTTCGCGTGTAAAGAGGTGAAATTCCTCGGGTACCTTGTAGACGAATTGGGTATCAGACCAAATCCCGAGAAAATACAACCGATCCTTGATTTTCCAGCTCCGAAAGACAGGACCTAATTGAGGCAGTTCAACGGTCTCGTGAATTGGTACCACAGGCGCTTAAGAAACATTGCACGTATACAGGGACCACTAAACAAACTGACGAGCCCAAAAATTCCCTGGAATTGGACAGATGCCGAACAAAAATCCTTCGACGAAGTCAAAACGGCTCTAGCTAACGCCCCAAGGCTTTATACGCCAATACCTAAACAACCCTTCATTTTGTATACGGATGCAAGCGATTTCGGACTAGGCGCGATTCTAGTCCAGGAAAACCCAGCAAGTGGCGAAGAGAACTTATTAGAGGTCCTGAGTCGACCGTTAAGAGGAGCGGAGATCCATTATACCACCACCGAAAAAGAATGCTTGGCGGTCGTGTGGGCAGTGGAAAAACTCCGTTGTTACCTCGAGGGTATGTCCTTTAAGGTAGTCACTGATCACCAAGCCTTACAATGGTTGTATAGTTTGAAGAGTCCTGTAGGCCGTTTGGCCAGATGGGCGATTTTTCTGTTGCAACATTCGATGACCGTTGAATATCGTCGAGGCGCAACGAACGAAGCCCCAGACGCACTTTGCGGATGCACGATATCGATGTTGACCCGTTAGGTTGGGAGAAAATTATTGAAGAAACAACCCAAGACCGAACTATTCTGTCGTCCGTGTGCGATAATAACTGGTACGAAACGAAGAGAGAACTAGTCAGAAAACAACCCGATAGATTTACCGAATGGAAAATTATAAACAATGATCTTTTTTACTATAGACCTGATTATGGCAAACAATTCATTGACGACGACAATCCGTGGAAAAGAGTCATTAGACCATCGGAAGTTTCAACTATATTGCACGAGAATCACGAAACACCACAAGCAGGTCACTTAGGTAGAGACAATACTTATGATCGCATCCGGCGAAACTACTATTGGCCGGGGATGTCTCAAGACATCAAGGCTTATGTCGGAGACTGCGACATCTGCGTAAAGGTCAAATCCAATCAAAACCCGGTGAAGGGCCCGCTTATGACGAGGCCCTTATTGAAGCCATGATCCCAACTTTCAGTTGACACGGTAGGACCCCTCACACGTTCAAAAAAGAATAACGCATACTTGATCGTCATCCAAGACCTATATACCAAATTCGTGGAGCTCTTTCCCGTTCGAAACCAGACAGGGAAAACGGTGGTTACAGTTCTAGAAACAGTTTTCGACAGGTGGGGCACGATCCCAGAGTCCATCATTACGGACAACGGTACCGAGTACATAAACAAAGAGGTAGAAGCATTCTTGACGGCAAAACGGATCAGACATATCACGACCCCCTTAGCTCACCCTCAGGCAAATCCGGTGGAACGGGTCAACAGGACCATCAAACCAATGATCGCAGCCTTCTTAAAAGATGATCATAATGAATGGGATAGAAATTTGTCGAAACTTCAGCTTGCATATAACACTGTTCCGCATGCAGGGAGCAGAGTTTCACCTTTTTTCCTGAATTTCGCCCGCGAAACCGATCTTAACACCCGAGAGCATTTCCCGAACGAGAACCCGCCAATAACAAACGCGCTCGTCCATGAATGGGTGGAAAGAATATCCAAGTTTGACGAGTTGCGACATAAAGTAGAAGATCAGATGAGAAAATATCGTGATAATCGAATTGCTAAAGCTAATTCGACTAGGTCCGAACGAATTAACTTAACAGTCGGCACGGAAGTGTACTACCCGAACAAACGTTTAAGCAATAAGAATGATGGTTATACTGCCAAATTAGGGCACAAATATTTGGGCCCCACAGTAATCAAACGCGTGCTAGGACCGATGATTGTCGAACTAACGGATAAGAATGATAAAAGCGTTGGCAAGTACTATGTCGCCGACTTAAAAATACCTCGTCGGAGTCTACGTAATGCTGAACATCCACAACCTGGAGCCAGGTGAACACTATCCAACCAGACGGACAATGGATATCGCGAAGGAGCCGCAGGCAGATCCCCAAGGGAGACTACGTATTGGGTTCGACACTAAAAGCGACCCTGAAGAAACCAGTCGAAGAAAACTCAGGCTTGAGAGCCAGTGGAGGTCGCTCGGGAGCAAAATCAAAGGTCAGCCTCAAGTATATCAACAAGCAGTCTCCAGCTCGGGAAACTACTCCAGACAGGGCCACCTGGAATCCGGGCATGGAACTGAGCCCACGGTGGTGACCAAACATGGCAGACTCTCAGCGACGACTGATTGTGAACATTTTTCAACGCCAATACAGGACCCTATAACGCCAAGCTTCTGAGGGGAACTGGTAACTCGTCACCTGAGAAGTATTGACGTGGCGAAGCGTTTCGTTCTCTCGCTGGCCGTCAAACCAAGATCATCAATGACCTTTTCTCCTTTCAACGATGCGTTAAAGGAGAACCTCTAGTCCACAGACTCGTCAATCTCAACAGCAGGAATACTCCGACTGTTTGACCGCTGTATGGGTGCAGCAATTGGACCACGTCGACGTTACGTACCGGACTATGGAGATCGATCATTGCTCAGCCGAGTCCGTTCAATTGCGGAGAGATCCGAGGATCTACAGCGACCCGTTATCTTGGAGAAAAGGCAGGGTCGGTGTGGGCGTTGTGGACGCAATAGAAGCGACTCTCGCTCTTTTGGCTGTCGCGATTGGTTTCGGATCTCGAAGCCGGAAGACGTCAAGTGGAAAGTCCTAGAGGCGGAACTCGATAAGACAGTTCCTGCGTTCCCTCACATTGGTTGGCTGAACGTCAGGATTCACCGGACCCGATGACCGAAGGAAATCAACCGCTATCCATCGAGCACGAATGACTTCAAGCCCGTCGCGGAAAAGTACCGGCGAACGTGGACCGACCATCCTACCGTCAGTTTGGCCTATCGTAACGAGGGCTTCCACAATCACTCATCGACCTCCACGAACTCGCCGCACACAAGCAACTAGCGGCTAGCGACCAACAGCGAGTTAACTTAGAACCAGATCATGCCAACAGAATGTACAATGAATGACGAGGAGTGCATGAATGACAAAGCGTTTTCGAGTATCACTAGCATTATTCATGCGGTTACCATTTTTTTTGTCCGTTAGTTATAAGCCAACTCAACGTTATCTGTTAACGGTTTCCTACAAGTTAGTCAGTAATTAATTGTCGAGTCTGAAAAACTCGGACTTTGTCTGGATATCTATCCTACGTAACCCCTCCAAGTACATGTTTTGTGTTGTCTTTGGTTGCCCGGGAAGCTGCGTGATTATTGAATTTTCTACAGGCCAACATCCAGGGTGTGAGGCCCGAGTGCGTGGGATGGGAACTTGCAGGTTTCACGGGCACAGACAACCAACAAATTCCGTCGACAGCCGTCAACTCGCCTGGTCGCCATGTCGAGGTTCGGGGAAGGAGGATGTGACAGGAAATCTTGTCGAGATGGCCCTCAACCTGGCGATCTATCGGGACTCTCCGAGAGCTTTCGGGTTTGGTTCTCCTCTCCCCCTTCGCAGCGTTAATTACGTCTACCCTGTCGCATATCGACCAATCAGAGACAAAGTTTGGCACAAACTTGGCCTTTTATTTCGAAGGAAAGGGGGAAACCGAGAAGCGTGGGCGCCCACGGGGACGTTGCTGAACACTCCCGGTGTAGGTCCTGTGGTGTCGTGACGTGTCCTTGTCTGATTGTAAATTTGTCGTGTGTGATTTTGCGCTGCGAATCTCGAGGAGTCCCTGTTGGCGAAATGTGCGAGGGAATCATCCTCGAGGCTTTGTAAAGCAATTGTGAGCGCGGGATCGGCGGGGGCTCACCTACGTCTGTCGCTGACCACCTCCGCCTATGCTGCGCCGTAGGATTAGTACGAGTGGCGGTTGGCCGGAAAATTTGTACAAAGAACAATTAAAATTTTGGAATACTGTGCATCAGACCGTGAGTAATAAATAAATTTGCATGTTCTATCTCGCGCATATGGATTTTCTTTAATCGCGCAGCTTCAGAACTGGGTCTCCAACTGTTCCTCCCCTGAGTCCATATTACCTTAAATTATACTATTGTTACGAGGTGCTAGGCTCGCTAAAACTAGCTGGCGCCCAATCATACAAGTGATTAATAAAATCAAAACCAAGAGCCCTGCCAGTCACTGACCCCGGCCGCGGCAGGTAAAGGCTTTCGGAAAAAGAAAAAGGAAGTCGGTCTCAATATAACATGTATTTGTCTTTGTATAGTAATTGTTGACCAAGAAACTTGAGACATAGATGTCCGCATTCAATCGTATCATATTCTTGATATATCTTTTAATTATAGTTCACGCTACCTACACCAAAATATCTCATGAGTTCAGATGGTGGTGGAAGATCGCCGAAACTATCAAAGTACATGACTTTCCATCCAGTCTTTTTGTAGGCAACCCAGTATGTGCCAGGGCCTACATTTGCATCCAAGTTCACAATCGCTGATTCATATTTGAGTGGCCCGCTCATTGGTAATGTATCCCGCATGTACACGCCACGGAAATGTGGAACCTTCACGACTCTTGCATATTTGAGTAGGTCGATGTCGGTCAATGGTCGGTGTGGTAGCGTTACTTGACGTTTTTTGGCATGATATGAAGACCCAATCCTTGCTTATACGGTTTCAGATGTAACCCCCTACCCAAAGCAATCGCTTCAATTGTTCGATTATGTCGTTTACTTTCATTCAATTCACGTTTAGCCGCTTGAGCAGCATTTACAGCTTTGGCTATACCAGCCGCACCACCCGACAAAGCCCCAGCAGCGCTGAGACCCGCAAATATAGGTATCAGAAACGGCAATAAACCACCAATTTTATGAGGTATAGGTAGAACCCGCGGTGCGCGCACTTTGCCACCTTCAGTCTTTACCGCTACACGAGCACCCTTTAGAGCCGATTTAATAACCGTATGCGGATCATTACTTTGAATCATTGTCTTCTTCGCAGCACGAATAATTTTTTTCAAACAAACGCCGCCCTTACGTGCTCCCTTTATCCCCATGCCAAATTTTCTCTTTGTCTGCATAATATTTGACACACTCCAAGCACTTGCTTTCTCGCCGATGCTAGTGTCTTTAGCGGTAACGCGGTGCCAAGCTTGTTCGGCCAACACTTTATCTGCTGAATGTCTCGCTTTAAGGTTATCTGGATTTTTTGAATATGCAATGTCGTGTTGTTTGCAAGCCGTGTCTAACGGATTAATTCCCGGATCACCACGAGCAAGGCGCTTAGCCAGCTTTGTACCCGGCCCACAATACTGGTACCCAGGCAAATGTAATTCAACAGGGAGTTTGTTAATTAGTTGGTTGACAAAACCTTTACCGCTCTTGGCATGAACGATCATGACTAAGGACAATACTCGACTGATAGACAATCCCTATAAAATGCCTTTTTATATTGACTTTTCCATTAGTCGTGTGTGAGATGGCATCCAAGAAACAAACTTTCGGAGGCGGACTTCCCGTAATAAATTTTGATAAATTTGTCGACGATGGAAGAATGAAGGGGCAAAAACGTCATGGAAATATATTGCCGGATAGCATACGCGCCGTTTTTTGTGGTCCATCGAATTGTGGGAAAACGAATGCACTGCTCACTCTCATAATACACCCAAATGGTTTGAGATTTGAGAATATTTATCTGTATTCCAAGTCGCTGAAACAGCCAAAATATAAGTTGCTCGAACGATTACTCGAACCTGTGAGTGGCGTTGAGTATTATCCATTCAATGAGCATGAACAAGTTATAGCATCAAGTGACGCACAACCCAACTCTATATTCATTTTTGATGATATAGCGTGTGAAAAACAGGATAATGTGAGAGCCTCCTTTTCCATGGGAAGACATGAGATTGTTGACAGTTTCTATCTTTGTCAGACATACACTCGTATCCCTAAACATCTCGTGAGAGATAATGCGAATTTTGTGGTGCTTTTCAAGCAGGATGATACGAATCTCAAGCACGTGTACAATGATCATGTTAATACGGATATGTGTTATACATGCTTTAAAAACATGTGCACGAAATGTTGGAATTCCGACAAGTATGCATTCATCACAATCGATAAGGATACCAATATTAACGAGGGTCGATATAGGCAAGGTTTTGATTATTTCCTGACGCTCGATAAATGACCCGTCATTGATTGCGAAAAGACAGTATCATGTACACACCGATAGCAACAACATGAAGAGCGAACAGCTGTTGAGGGAAAAAGATGTATTGCATGAAATCTCCAAGGCGAGCGGTGCAATCAGACGAAAGCATCGAATACTCAAGATCGGAAGAGACATCGATAAGCAGAGAATGCAAAAGGTCTTTAAACCTATAGTGAGACCATTGGAACAATTAGTGTCAAACAAAAACAACGAGGTGGTAAAGATGGAAGTTAAAGATGAAAAAGTAATGGATAATGATGTGGAATATTTGATAAATAGTGTCGAGCCCCAATTCAAGAATGAAAAACAAGATTCTTTCAAGAGTGAAATACAAGACTCTTTTGAGCTGGTATATGACGATGATGATGACTCACCAACCCAAAATATTGATGATTTAATCAGTGAATATCTTCTGTTATTACGTACAAATAGAAAGACAAGCTTAGATGCCTCATATGGTGTACGGAACCTCGCGAACAACAAATTAATGATTGGTGATTCTCCTGTATTCTTCGATTCTCAAAATATTCGTGTGCGAGATTCAACCTATCCGAAAACTGTTGGATTAGCAGAGCTATTGTTTCAAAAAGTTCCCAACGTCGAAGCTCTGACACCGGATGACTTGAAAAACTATGAAAAAATCATTATCTCCACGAATGCTCACAAAAAATATTACAAGCCTGGTAAGGCTATACGACATAGTATCGGTCACAAATTCGATACTTATATCGTAAATATAGTTGATCATCACAAGCACATGGGAAAGGGTATGCCAAAGTATAAGGTGGCGAGAAAAAATACCCAATTGGATTACATTTATTGGGATAGTCCCAATGAGCTAGTAGATCGTCTTCGCTTACTTCTAGCATCACAAGCAGCTGGAAATTCGTCACATTCAAATGAAATTGTATCGATTGTTGAGGAAGTGCGTGAAGCCAAAATTATTTATTAACCCAACATTTGAAATTTCACGCATTATCAACATGAGTGTCGATGTGTTCGGACGCCAACTGAAAAAGAATATCGTCCTCAATAAGCAAGGTCCTCCAGGCAAACCGGGGATTGGGTTTAGAACTACCGCAGATGGTCATTATGACTTGGGGCAAAAACGATTGTGTAATATCGCCAATCCGGAAGAACAAGACGATGCTATCAATCTAAGTGCTTTACATAAAATATCTCGAACAATCATTAAGAACATACGTAAAGAAATAAATGAGAGTAACCTGTTGTTGGTTAATGGATTAGAAGCTACGATGAGAGATATTGCGAGGACGCTCGATGCAGATCTCAAAACTCTACAAGACTTGGTGATTCGCAATTCACACATCATTGCTGAACTGGATGCACGACTGAAAAGACTGGAAAATGAATGAGAAAAAGAACGCTCTCGTGCGGGAGCTGCACAAACCTGCTCGCCGAAACTATTCGCGTCGGCATGTGGACATCCGTGGTTTGGACAGAGATTAGTGGGAAGATGCACAACGCGGCCCTTTTCGGCGTGCCTCGTAAATGGCGCTAAATCGCGGCGGCGAGTTCGGGAGTATGATTTCGTGATCATCGCCTCTGTCGAGGTTGCAGATTCCCTTGTAGCCGCGCGAGTCCGTGATCACCGCTCAAGTTGGTATCGCAGCAGCGTGAACACGAATGGGTAGCTCGGTGGGGGAAAAGTCTCTGCCCCTCGCTCGTCGACAGGCGAACGGAGCGAGGTTTTCCGTCCGATCAAGCTCGACATATATGTGTGGCCGTACTGCGGATTGGAATATGCATTAAATGAATTTCAAAGTGAAAAACATGTATCGAGATCATTGTTTTCTCTCGGTTGCCCGTTTATGCCGAAAATGCGGGTTAAAAAAATTAACGACGAACCGCGTTGAAAAATAAAACGCCGAAACGACCGTGAAAGGTTCAAAAAGAAATCTTGAGCCTTTGCCGCGATCGTTTCGGCATTTTTTTTCAATAGTAAACATTATGGAAAAGGGTGTATCATAAATGTTTCTTTATCTGCAATGAGCGTCGTGGCTGAGTTGGTAGCGTGACGGATTACGATGCTGACGGTCCGGGTTCAATCCTCGGTGAATCAACTTTTTTATATTCAGAAAATTTCGAACTTACTCTCGCTTTAGCTATTTTCCCCTGTTCAGGCATTATTTATGATATTTAATTCGTATATGCTTAATAAAAAAAACAAGACATTTCTACCGGGGATCGAACCCGAGTCTTCTACACACAGAGCCCGCATGCTCATATCTCAACCGCGAAGCTCTTGTGACTGCAAACCTGCCTTACGTATACAGTAGAATCTCGATTATCCGAACCAATTGGGACCGAGACTAGTTCGGACAATCAAAAGTTCGGATAATCGAAACGTGGGTTTGTTTGGGACGAGATCATCAACAATACCTTTTTACATTTAAAAAAATACATAAATATATATTAAAATTTGACATACATATTAACGTTGAAATATATATATATATACATACACGGTGGCCGGAACATTGACGTCTAAAAATAAAATTTAGGTCCCTTGTATCGTGGGGTATCCGAATAACCCCCATGTATGTCGCGCGACTTTTCATAGTTTTCGAGTTATGAATTTTTTACTGCATTTTTGAGAATTTTCGACCTGACCAATTGAAAAAAAATCTTTTAAAAAAGTAGAAGACTATCGAGATTTTTTTTTGCAACTGAATCTTTATGAGTAGTACTTTTATGCATAAAATAATCAGCTTCGTAACTGTGATGAAAGTTATGAAAATGTTGGTCTAAAGTGAAAAATTTACGTTCGGTAAATTATGACTTAAATTTTCAACTTTAAATTAAAAATTTAAACAGGTGACTTCATGGTTCCTAATTAGGCCCTAAGAATGCGCCAGACTATCAGCTTTCATAATTATTAAAAAGAGTAGTACTTGATAGGGCTACTTTGGCTACAATTGACCTTCAATGACAGCGAGGTGGAAAATTCTTATAATTAGCCATCTGATTAAAAAAAAAATTTTGCCCATTTTATCATTCCTAAGGCTATTTAGTTTGTTAACTAACCAAAAATGACTGCAGGGAAAGCTAAGATTGAAACATTTGGAGGTTTATTTTTTTAATTTAATTTAAGTTTAATGAATTTTGCGCGATCCGTTCTCATGGATCAGGTAAAAGCTCGTTTACGCGATCCGTTCTCGTTACAAGAACGGATGGCGGAAAATTCATTAAACTTGAATTGAACTAAAAAAAAATAAACCTCTAAATGTTCAAATCTTAGCTTTCCTGCAGTCATTTTTGATTAGTTAACAAACTAAATAACCTTAGGAATTATAAAATGGGCAATTTTTTTTTAATCAGATGGCCAATTTTAAGAATTTTCCACCTCGCTGTCTTTGAAGGTCAATTGTAGCCAAAGTACCCCTATTAAGTACTGCTTTTTTTTTAATGATTATGAAAGCTGAGAGTCTGGCGCATTCTTGAGGCCTAATTAGGAACCATGAAGTCACCTGTTTAGATGTTTAATTTAAAGTTGAAAATTTAAGTCATAATTTACCGAACATAAATTTTTCACTTTAGACCAACATTTTAATAACTTTCATCACAGTTACGAAGCTGATTATTTTATGCATAAAAGTACTACTCATGAAGATGCAGTTGCAAAAAAATCTCGACAGTCTTCTACTTTTCTTTAGATTTTTTTTTAATTGGTCAGGTCGAAAATTCTCGAAAATTCATAACTCGAAAACTATGAAAAGTCGCGGGACATACATGGGGGTTATTCGGATACCCCAGGATACAAGGGACCTAAATTTTATTTTTCGACGTCAATGTTCCGTCCACCCTGTATATTTATATATGTGTGTGTGTGCGTGCGTGCGCGCACGCACGCACGCACACACCTTAAACACCTGAAAAAAGTCGAATGCCTTTTAAAACATTTTTTTAAATAAAATCGTCCATTTTTAATTGACGAACGGCTGCAACGCGTTTTTGAGCGTCTAAGTCTCGCAGCTGTTTGAGAAGGAGAAGTTGCGTTGGGTTGCTCATTGTTGCTCACGGCGGTGGCAGCGAGCAACCATGTATCTTTCCCGCCAACGTTCGGATAATTGAGCTTCCGGATAAACTAAGTCATCGTTCGGATAATTGAGGGTTCGGATGATCGAGGTTCGGATAATCGAGGTTCTACTGTACACACTTATCCAACCTTAAAAAAAATCGCTGCAGGACCAACTGCATATTGTTTTTATGACCCCAAAGTATTTTTGAAGCCAAAAGAAAACGATTTTTCCAAATTCCTAGAATGGTGTTATCCCTTAAAGAAAAGAAATTGATTTTTTGATCATTGTAAATGTATATCCCCTCTTAAAGACTTTAAAAGAATCTCGTACGTGTTAGCGAAAATCGGCAGAAAATTATGAAGCAACTCGTCCACTTCTTTGATGTTCGCTATTTCGGTGTTCGCTATTATGGACCATCGCTCGTTTGCCTATCTGAGATCAAAACTTTCGAAGTTTGTATCCTCGATATCTGGATTTTTGCTATAGATGGTATTACCAATATTAGATACTCACGTCTTTCTATTTCGGAGATGTGAATGTTCTAGATTGTTTAAATCTGTGTTTGTATGACTCAAACTCCAAACAAACCCAAACAAACTCAATAGGAAAAAGAAAAAGTTCCGGAAAAAAATAATATCAAGTTTTTTTTACGAAAATCTCATTTTTTTTTCATCTTTAAATTTTCTCCGAATATCTCCGCAGCCGTTCACTCAGGTAATAGGAAAAAAAGAAATTTCCGAAAAAAATAATAATAATAAAAAGTTTTTTAACGAAAATCTCATTTCTTTTCATCTTTAACTTTTCTCCAAATATCTCCGCAGCCGTTCACTCAGGTCATAGGAAAAGGAGCAATTTCCAGGAAAAAAGTAAGAAATCAGAAAGCCAGGAACGCTGCCAACGGGACCATCTCATCGCTTGTAGAATATGTGCACTTTCTGGTACTTACAATTCGCGGCCGGATGGATGATTGGCTTGTTTTTGGGGATAATGCTTTATCGCATGATGAAAGTATGAGAATTAATATAATGACGGGTGTGAGTAAAGCGTAAACAATTTTATATAAGATAAATAAGTTGTAATTTAGATATATTATTATGTTTAAATTAACGTATAAACTAAAAAAATAAGCGACCTGAGTGCGCAATACATTTTTTTGTATACATTAATAACGCAGAGAATCAAGAACTAAATTAGCATTGAAATCATCTAAAAGCCTCGCGCGTGCCGTCGGGTGACGTCACGCGCGAGTCGTGCTCAGATTGCTTTTTCCCTCGAAGCCTTCGTTTCGGCTTGACGCCGCACATGAACGTGCTCAGCGTCCATGCATTGGTGTAGCAGCTGAAGGCGCGGTCGGGACGCTTCGCCTTGCTCGGCTCTTTCCGAATATGTCCGAGCATCGCTCGCTCACGGACACACGCTACTACGATGGTGTGATGGGCGCGTAAGAGACTAGAGAGGGGGTAACTTTTACGCGCGATCTGGATGCACTGCGTCCGAGCTCTGAGTACGGACGACGCGGCTTCGATGCCCGTAGCAACATTTTTTTTTGTTAAACATATACGAATTAAATATAAAAAATAATGCCTGGGCACGATTACGATATCTCCGGCGCCTTGATTTAACCATGGATAATCAATATTTGGGCCAAAATAAGCACTTTTTGAAGAATAAAAAAATCGCGATTTTGGCTTCGTTTAGTAGATACAGATACAATCCCCTCTCTATAATATATATAGATAAAGAGTCAACCCGAATAAAGAATATCGATGTGTGTGCGGAATCGTTGGGTGGGTCTGAAGCACCTTCGATGTGTGGGCGGAATCGTTGGGTGGGTCTGGAGCACCTTCGATGTGTGGGCGGAATCGTTGGGTGGGTCTGAAGCACCTTCGATGTGTGGGCGGAATCGTTGGGTGGGTCTGAAGCACCTTCGATGTGTGGGCGGAATCGTTGGGTGGGTCTGGAGCACCTTCGATGTGTGGGCGGAATCGTTGGCTGGGTCTGAAGCACCTTCGATGTGTGGGCGGAATCGTTGGGTGGGTCTGGAGCACCTTCGATGTGTGGGCGGAATCGTTGGCTGGGTCTGAAGCACCTTCGATGTGTGGGCGGAATCGTTGGGTGGGTCTGGAGCACCTTCGATGTGTGGGCGGAATCGTTGGGTGGGTCTGAAGCACCTTCGATGTGTGGGCGGAATCGTTGGGTGGGTCTGAAGCACCTTCAGCACCGTTTGTTTGAGTTTGGTTGGGTTTGGTTAGGCTTGGTTTGTTTGGGTTTGGTTAGGCTTGGTTTGTTTGGGTTTGGTTAGGCTTGGGTTGTTTGGGTTTGGTTAGGCTTGGTTTGTTTGGGTTTGGTTAGGCTTGGTTTGTTTGGGCTTGGTTGGGTTTGGTTAGGCTTGGTTTGTTTGGGTCATCGATCATCGAAAAATCGGGGAAATAAATGTTTTACTCTTCAAAGCGCTGTAACTCCGAAACTAAGGCTCAAAACGAAAAAAGTTATTCTTGTTTTTCGTATTTTTTTCGCCCATATTACATAATCCAATGATAAAATTAAGGCGCCGGAGATATCGTAATCTCCCCAATGCCTGGACAGGCGAGAATAGATAAAGCGAGAGTAAGTTAGAAATTTTCTGAAAATAAAATGAAGAAAAAAAAGTTGACTCACAGGGGATTGAACTCGAACCTTCAGCATCGTAATCCGTCACGCTACCAACTCAGCCACGACGCTCATTGCAGATAAAGAAACATTTATGATACACCCTTTTCCATAATGTTTACTGTTGAAAAAAAATGCCGAAACGATCGCGGCAAAGGCTCAAGATTTCTTTTTAAACCTTTCACGGTCGTTTCGGCGTTTTATTTTTCAACACGGTTCGTCGTTAATTTTTTTAACCCGCATTTTCGGCATAAACGGGCAACCGAGAGAAAACAATGATCTCGATACATGTTTTTCACTTTGAAATTCATTTAATGCATATTCCAATCCGCAGTACGCCCACACATATATGTCGAGCTCGATCGGACGGAAAACCTCGCTCCGTTCGCCTGTCGAGCGAGCAAGGGGCAGAGACTTTTCCCCCACTGAGCTACCCATTCGTGGTCACGCTGCTGCGATACCAACTTGAGCGGTGATCACGGACTCGCGCGGCTACAAGGGAATCTGCAATCTCGACAGAGGCAACGATCACGAAATCATACTCCCGAACTCGCCGCCGCGATTTAGCGCCATTTACGAGGCACGCCGAAAAGGGCCGCGTTGTGCATCTCCCCACTAATCTCTGGTTTGGATGAGACCTGGCAAGCTGATCTCGTCGATATGTCATCGTACGCACATCAAAACTCCAACCATAAATTTCGCCTAACCGTCATCAATACTTTCTCAAAATTCGCCTGGGCCATACTGATGCGGAGTAAGAATGGTAAAGATGCAGCAACCGCACTGAAGTCGATACTCGTAAAGGGACGCATACCGCAGAAGTTACACGTGGATCAAGGAAACGAGTTTTATAATCGTGACTTTAAAACCCTAATGAAAAAGTACAATATCCACATGTATTCAACATATAGCAATTTAAAAGCTTCCATTTGCGAGCGTTTTAATCGTACATTTAAAAATAAGATGTGGGTACAATTTAGTATTCGTGGTAATTATAGGTAGATCGATATAGTTGATAAATTAGTAGCCGAGTATAATGATTCCGTGCACCGCACGATTAAGATGATACCGCGAAATGTCAATGCTGGAAATGAGAAACAGCTACTACAACATGTCTATAATAAGACTCCATTGAAAAAGTCATCGACATAAAAATTCGAAATTGGTGATAAAGTAAGAATCAGTAAATTCAACAGTGTTTTCGAAAAGGGTTACACACCGAACTGGACAACGCAAATATTTACTATATATAGAGTGAAAAACACAAAACCTGTAACATTTCACCTGAAGGTCTATGACGATGAACCGATTGCAGGTGGTTTCTACGATCAGGAGCTACTTTAAGTTCAACATCCTGATATTTATCTCATCGAAAAAGTATTTGAGAAGCGTGGTAATCGAATGTTTGTAAA
Source organism: Ophion slaviceki (assembly GCA_944452715.1). NCBI lineage: Eukaryota > Metazoa > Arthropoda > Insecta > Hymenoptera > Ichneumonidae > Ophion > Ophion slaviceki. The sequence continues at coordinate 56,522,015 of OX101783.1, forward strand.
ATGGTTGGGTTTCGATAGTACCCACAATAGTTGGATAAGCAAATCTGATTTGTAGCGGACAATAAAAATGTTTTAAATTTGATGATTCTTCTCTCTCTCTACTCATTCCAGATGACGAGGCCTTTGTGTCGAAAAGGGTCGACCGGTCTCTTCAGCGTAGCATGTGTTTTCTCGCTTGGGCAGCCTTCTCCTGGCTTTTTCAAACCTGTCTCTCTCACAAAAGTGTGTTAGGAAGGTGTGGAGAAAAATATCGTGATTATAGCAAATTACAATGGGGTTTTCTTTATTTCTCCACTTGAAAAATTGACAAACCAATTCATTATTTACAAAACAATTATTTACAAAGTCGATTATTCTTAAAAAATTTACAAAATACATGCTACGATTGTATTCTAAAATGCCCCCATGGTAGCGTTTTCGTGGTTCCGGGTATGATATACCGTTTGTCATCGTGCGGGCTTAGAGAAATTTTTGTCTCATTCATGGTGTACACTTCATGTAACTTCGATCTTATGCACGATTGTTGGCGAGTCATTTCGATTTGTTCGTTTAAGCATTTCGTGTAATCCTCGAACGAGATCGTTCTTGCAACGATGTCACTCTTAACACCTTTTACTTTCTTTGTATCGTCTTTGCCCTCGACTCGCACCGCATACATTTTTGCTCTAAGCCCGACGAATTCCGTCATTATCCGACCATTATTTTCGTCTTTCATTAGTCCAGGGACTTTTTTGTTGACAAGCGGTATATCATACCCATTATCCGCGGGATAGTCGCTAGTATCGAAACGATGAATGTTGCGCTTTATGTCATCATACACATCCTCACACTCAATGTTGTATATGAGGCTGTCCGTATCGGTGTACAACACCGTACATTTGTCTTTATACAGAGGTACCATATACTCATAATGAAAGTCATATAAACATGTCTTCGACATGTCGAGTATGCACATACCCACATATATCGGCTTATTGAATTTCACCTCCAGTTTGCGTAATTCGACAGCAATAAGGTTTTCTGAAAAAACGCTCCGGCTATGAAAATTTGGCTTTGCATTGATTGTTTCTGCACCGTACCTGCCCTCCCATCGTGTCAAAAACTTAAGGTCTACATGATTGCGCACATTTTCCATAGTTTTCCCAAACACTGCATTATTCATCAATTTATAGAGATTTTTTTCGAATTCATTCTTCGCTTGGGTTCGGAACTGTGTATTAAGCTCAATATATGTTCGTAGCCAGGGTGATTGGGAGAATTGCAGTATTCTGTGATTTTTTTTATTTTGAGACCATGGCGTACACTCTGCTGCAGACTGCGATAATGAATAACATACCGTTCCTTGTTATTCACGGTTGCAAGCAGTTTTTCGTGTTGCTTACCAGGTGGTTTACCATGTGTTGAACAAAACGGCAAGTCCATGTGCGCATCGTGTAGACATTCTGGGTACTCTAAGTCAACCTCAAGAATGTAGCCTGTCGGGGAATCTAGCGCGATCGATGATAAATCGAATGTCGACAAGTCATCGATCCATCGGAAATTAGCATAGGGCAATGATTGACACATTGCCCATTCATACAAATTATTTACATCGAAATACATCAAGTATGATGAAGACTTTGATGAATCGAACGATTCCATGTACTTGTTATTGGCATTCGCGTACCTGTTTGAGCACGGACTCAGACCGCCGCGTATACCCCGTTCAACAAATAACACCATGTCAACGTCGTTGAGCAATTCGAAGTTAATGTTTGTATGCTTTAACATTGCATCCCAGGTGTATCCGGGAAGAGTATAGTAATAGGCGGGGTCGAGCCTGTAACTTTCGATGCAGGTATTACGAAAGTTCTCAAAAACGTCGGCCAGTAACAAAACATCGGTCTTCAGGTATAAGTCGTTATATTCACCTAACGTTTGAATAGAAAATCGATCTCATACATCCACGACATGAGCGTATTCGTTCACACTTACAGTGTCACCGGTCAAATTGCTGTAGAATGCATCTCGTGGTGGTAGGTGGCAGTCGTTCAATCTGTTTACGCTATCAATGTATTCATAAGGAAAGACACCTTTCCGAGTTAATAGCATAAAATGATCTGTCGATATGTCATGAAATTGTGACCGCGAAATGTTGAGTTTGTCCGTTGTCAAAAATGATGCCAGTTTATCCAAACTTGCATTGAGGAATTTGTATGAATAGATTAAACGTAATTGAATCTGGTGTGACTTGTCTGCCGTTTGAACGGTTTTCGTGAAAGAAATGGATTTTTTCTTCGTTATGGGAAGCACGTCGGTTTTTCCTTCGAACGCTGTGGCTACTTCCTTCATGATGAAATGTGCGTCATAACCAAACAAATTATGAAAAACTACAGGAATGAAAAACGACTGCTTATAATTCAAATTGCAATTAGAGTGAGCGGGGCCTCTATAACGTCCAGTCAGATGACAATGATCGCGAACACGTATGTCGTCTTCGACAAATGGTTTCTCGCATATATGACACTGACAAGGAACATCCCTCAGGTGTCCGCCTCCGATTTTGTTGAAATTCATATATGTGATAGAGCATCGAAAACTTTGAGACACGTATTTTTTTTGATAGGCGGAAAAACGGATTTAAGCTGGGAAACCGCCCCTCAAAGAAAGGCGTGTCGAGGGGTGATTTTGCAGTTTCACCCAGAAGCAATCCACCGATCTGAATGAAACAAAAACGAAAATTCTTCTAATGAAAAGCGATGAAAAATCCACTATGAAAATGTTAAGAAAAAATTAAATTAGGGGGTAAACCACCCCTCAATTTGCCTTTTTTTCACCCCACACTGAAGAGGGTTGTATGCAAATTAATAAAACAGTTATCATTTTGAAGGGCAATTAAAATTAAAGTTCACGGGTTTTTGCGTTTTAGCGGCATAGCAAATTTAAGGGGGTAAACCACCCCTAACATAAATTTACTTATCATGGTCGTTTTTTCTGTGTTTCAAGTATATCCGCTGATTTTAAATACTTCTATAAGCTACAATTTAATGTTTTATCATATTTTAAAATGATTACATTCGTCTTAAGGGGTAACTACCCCTCTGACGAGAAACATCATTGAAGTATCCGCTTTCGATTTCGTTGAAACTAATATATGTGGTAAAGCATTGCAAACTATTGAACATGTTTTTTTTTGTCTCGGCAGAAAAACGGTGTTAGGGGATGAAACCACCCCTTAAAGTTTCTCCCACAAACAGTCCACCGATCTGAATGAAACAAAATCGAAAATTCCTCTAATATTAAGCGATGAAAAACCCACTACAAGAGTGTTGATTAGAAATATAATTAAGAGGTAAACCACCCCTCCATTTGCCGTTTTTCACCCCACGCTTAAGAGGGTTGTATAAAAAATAATAAAACAGGTATCATTTTGAAGGGGAATCAATATTCAAGTTGGCGCGTTTTTGCGTTTCAGCGGGACAGCAAATTTAAGGGGGTAAATCACCCCTAACATAAATTTATTCATCACCGTCGTGTTTTCTGTGTTTAACATGTATCCGCGGATTCAAAATATTCTCCCGCGTTTTTAAATTATTAGGTTTTTAAATTTTTACATGTTAAGGGTAAACTACCCCCTCTGATTGCTTTTCGTTTGAAGTTTCGCGAAAGGTTTCACGAATTTCGTTACAACTGTTTTCATTTCATCGGTAATAGCAATTTTATGTTTGTGTGTGCAGGCATATTCGTTTTGAGCTTTAGGAGCGTTACTTTGGGAGTGGGGACGTGGGGCTACCCCTTACTCATAAGACTCATATTTTCGTGTCGAAACGGTTCCGATTTTAATATGCACGTCCATTAAGCATCTCCATAGGAATAAACATACACTTCTACTATATCATTAATTATAATGATTTCCAGAATAAGTTATAAGGCTCACTTCGTATATGTCGGAACGATGATGCGCCTGGATCAAGCGATAATTTAGCCAGCGACGTAGTTTTGTGGAGGAATATATATTTTTATTATTTTACCATTTATTTAATTAAACATATTAATGAAACTGAGGGTTTTACAGTAGGTTAACGAACATGTTTTTAATATATTTTGACATATTTCATTTGGGAATCATATCAGCTGATTTAATTAATAGTACTTGTGAAAAGTATCGCAGTCATATGCCGTCAAATCATTTTCTTGTGATATATACTTTTTTTCTGGTCTATCAACTATCAACCATCAACAATCATGGCTCATAATACCTGCAATAATGATAATCGTAAAAAAAATGCTTAAAACACAACGACTTTTGCACCATGCACATCTGATAATGGCCAAATGATTGCAACCGGGTATTTCACAATGTGTGTTCGATTCACTAAAACCAAAGGTAACAGGATTTTCAAAGTCTTCTGGTTTTTGAAATGAATGGAAATGAACAAATTTATGTTAGGGATGGTTTACCCCCTTAAATTTGCTGTTCCGCTGAAACGCGAAAACGCGTCAACTTGAATTGTGATTCCCCTTCAAAATGATACCTGTTTTATTAATTTTCATACAACCCTCTTAAGCGTGGGGTAAAAAGCATTTTTGACGATTATCATTTTATTTTTTTGATGATTATCATTATTGCAGGAATTATGAGCCATGATTGTTGATGGTTGATAGTTGATGGACTAGAAAAAAAAAGTATATATCACAAGAAAATGATTTGACGGCATATGACTGCGATACTTTTCACAAGTACTATTAATTAAATCAGCTGATATGATTCCCAAATGAAATATGTCAAAATATATTAAAAACATGTTCGTTAACCTACTGTAAAACCCTCAGTTTCATTAATATGTTTAATTAAATAAACGGTAAAATAATAAAAATATACATTCCTCCACAAAACTACGTGTACGTCGCTGGCTAAATTATCGCTTGATCCAGGCGCATCATCGTTCCGAAATATACGAAGTGAGCCTTATAACGGATTCTGGAAATTATTATAATTAATGATATAGTAGAAGTGTATGTGTATTCCTATAGAGATGCTTAATGGATGTGCATATTAAAATCGGAATCGTTTCGACACGAAAATATGAGTCTTATGAGTAAGGGGTAGCCCCACGTCCCCACTCCCAAAGTACCGCTCCTAAAGCTCCAAACGAATATGCCTGCACACACAAATATAAAATTGATATTACCGATGAAATGAAAACAGTTTTAACGAAATTCGTGAAACCTTTCGCGAAACTTCAAACGAAAAGCAATTAGAGGGGGTAGTCTACCGTTAAAATGTAAAAATTTAAAAACGTAATAATTCAAAAACGCGGGAGAATATTTTGAATTCGCGGATACATGTTAAACACAGAAAACACGACGGTGATGAACAAATTTATGTTAGGGGTGGTTTACCCCCTTAAATTTGCTGTCCCGCTGAAATGCAAAAACGCGTCAACTTGAATTTTGATTCCCCTTCAAAATGATACCTGTCTTATTAATTTTTATACAACCCTCTTAAGCGTGGGTGAAAAACGGCAAATGGAGGGGTGGTTTACCCCTTAATTATGTTTCTAACCAACACTCTTGTAGTGGATTTTTCATCGCTTAATATTAGAGGAATTTTCGATTTTGTTTCATTCAGATCGGTGGACTGCTTTCGGGAGAAAATTTGAGGGGTGGTTTCATCCCCTAACACCGTTTTTTTGCCGAGACAAAAAAAACGTGTTCAATAGTTTGCAATGCTTTACCACATATATTAGTTTCAACGAAATCGAAAGCGGATACTTCAATGATGTTTCTCGTCAGAAGGGTAGTTACCCCTTAAGACGAATGTAATCATTTTGAAATATGATAAAACATTAAATTGTAGCTTATAGAAGTATTTAAAATCAGCGGATATACTTGAAACACAGAAAAAACGACCATGATAAATAAATTTATGTTAGGGGTGGTTTACCGCCTTAAATTTGCTATGCCGCCAAAACGCAAAAACCCGTGAACTTTAATTTTAATTGCCCTTCAAAATGATACCTGTTTTATTAATTTGCATACAACCCTCTTAAGTGTGGGGTGACAAAAAGGCAAATTGAGGGGTGGTTTACCCCCTAATTTAATTTTTTCTTAACATTTTCATAGTGGATTTTTCATCGCTTTTCATTAGAAGAATTTCCGTTTTTGTTGCATTCAGATCGGTGGATTGCTTCTGGGTGAAACTGCAAAATCACCCCTCGACACGCGTTTCTTTGAGGGGCGGTTTCCCCCCTTAAAACCGCTTTTCCGCCGATAAAAAAAATACGTGTCTCAAAGTTTTCGATGCTTTATCACATATATGAGTTTCAACAAAATCGGAGGCGGACACCTGAGGGATGTTTCTTGTGAGTGACGCTTCGATATTCTGCCCATTCATTTGGTGTTAGAGGTATCATGGGAACATTATCTGATAAAATATCGTTGATGCGCAGAGCTAAATTTTTAAGGTTCTCAACGAACCATGAAATGCAGTCAGCACTGCGACGTAAGTGGTATCCTGATAATGAATTGTTATACGAACAATGTAAATAGTACGCAATGCTAAACACTTCATGATGCTGATATATATTTTTGTTTGCAACCTTTGCCAGAACGCACTCGAGATCGGCGTAAATCACGAATGGAAGTCGCTCTTTTCGTTGAAAGTTTTTGAATGTCAGCCATTTGTCCATTGCACTAGGTAATCGAATGGCGCAATCATTCAATTTTCCACAATCAACCTCATGTGTTCGCAATTTGTTCTCCGTGTAGAAGTAATGCAAACGCCTGTAACAAAACGGCGAAATCAATTTTATATTATCAAGTACATAATTACTCATAGGTATATTTTCGAGTGGGGTTTTTACTCACCGATCGCAGATGTGTTTTTTCCCGTTTTTTTGTTCAGCTGCCTGCTCACAAGTCTGGATACATTTTTTATCCAGACAAAGTGTCCCACGCTGTGGTCCGAGGAATCCTCCACGAATAACAACTTGATGTGTTTATCCAGCTTTTGGCTGCATACTCGAATCGGGACGATGTTTTTCTTTTCGAATGTATATACGTTCAATGAAACTTTATTTTGCAATTCAAATTTTTTAATTTGATTGAGAGTCATTGGGAAAACAATGCCCTGAAGTTGCAGTACAGTTGAATAGTGTGGATATGAAGTTACTCGATACACGTTTGTTTCCACTGGATGAAGAGCAGCCACAACTGACCACGCGAAACATACGTTATCCTTCGACTTTATATTCACCACCGCTTTCTTCAGGTTTATTTCCCGCGACAAAACAGTTTCACACCCAGCACGCATTGGATTATATTTATTGATATTCAAAGTTAAGTTTAGTATCCGTAATAATGCCCACCCACTATCACGTTTTTGAAAGTCTTCGAGGGATGCTGGAGTTGGCTCAACAACTCGTTGTGTATACCACTCACGCAAGTCAGATGTAGTAAAAAGTTCAAAGTTCTTCGTGTTGATACTTTTATTTGCACGTTTGTCACCTGCCTCAAATTCACCATTGAGAACTGTATTCACTTTTACACTGAAGTGTTTGTTGATAATGTCTTGCACATGTGAAAGCATCATATCACGTGCGTCTTCGAGAAACTGACGAGGTTCAATATGATCATTATTGATGACGCAGCCAGTCAGGACACGATTTTTAAACGCCGTGTCAATTTCTCGCCAGATCAAACCGCGATCACTGTGTCCCGAACCTGCATGTAAAAATCGTCTGCGTAGAACATTTTTTAAACCTTCTAAGCGAGCGATTCGTGCTACCAATGATTGCTGATTTCAGAGCGATAATCGCGGTCGCTTAATTCGGCTTTCTGTTTCCAACGACTCTATACACTGATCACATTGTTGCTCCCACACTATATACTCTTCCACCGAATTTATAAGTGTGGCTTGATCACGCAGATTTTGTTCTGATTGTGGAACAATCTTAGCCATTTTCACGCGAGTTAAAACGAAGTATTCGACAGATGATGCGGGCAATGGGACTGCCCGATTCAGAGTGTGAGGCTTTGGGTGGTAGCAGCCGTTTTCATTCGGAAAAATGAATTTCCATCTTTCTCCTCTATCTTAGAAAAGTGCCACCTTACTATAGTTTTTTTATATATTACAATCCAATAAGAATGGTGGGAAAGCGAGGTAACAGAATGAAGATCTGGGCTGTTTACACAAAAACTTGTGTTGGGACACTCACACACATTTTGTCAAGTGCCTGACACATGCAAATACCTTGATCTTATTTATTTGACAAGGAGGCCCGGATACAACAAAATTTTGGAAGAGCGAGCCTGTCTGTTACTACTGGTGCATAAAATGAGTTTTATCGGCGATCATCAACGCTGGCTTCATCAACGCTGGCTTTCACATATATATCTGCATGTTAAAGACACAATTTTCTCGCCATTGTCTAGAAAAACGATTCACCTGTGTCAATAACGCTCGCTTAGAAAAACGACGCATCGTGTACGATGTCCCCTGGCTGCCGGTGCCCCCCTTGACCCGCACCAGCAACTGTTATCCTCTCGTGCTTTTGGGCATTGACCCATGATTTTGGGCATCCTCTTCCCGCGTTACGTCACTCGCCGACCTCTCTCCGCGAGCCGCAAATCCCCCTCCCCCAATTCCCCAAACGGGTCCCTAGACCTTCGCGAGACAGCCGGACACCTCCCTCCCCTTGCAATAGACTCCTCACCCCCTCCCCTTCTCCACATACTCCCCACCACCCACTTCTCCCACAACCCACTCCCCCTCTCCATAAACTCCTCACCACCCACTTCCCCCTCGCCATAGACTACCCACTTCCCCCACCACGTGGCCGAACCCCTCCTTTCGGTTTCCCCCTCCACATGGTCGAACCCCTCCTTTCGGCTTCCCCCTCCACAATGTGTTCCAGAACTCCCGTAGTTATCCTACTGCCGCAAATTCGCATGCAACGTTTACCCTTCGATATCTACGCACTCAAGAGTCGCGACATATTTTTAATCCACGCGAAATGATGATACACCTTAGGAGCGGCAGCATCCTTCTCGTCCTCTTCCTCCTCATCGATTTCGGCTTTGATGATGAGTAGGTGAATTGTTGGTTTATCCGACGTTTGTTTACTCAGATATATCGGTACAATTTTACTAATACCGTCTTTCGTGATGCCATCGATCCCATACACATAGATCGTCAAACCATTAAATTCCTCAAATTTCTTAATAATCGATAAGCTCATCGGAAAATTCAAGCCTTCGTATTTGAGCACTTCGCTATAATGAGGATGAGAACTCTTACGTTCGGGATGCATCGTCGGTGGTGGTGGGGAGAGAGCTGCGGTGACGGCCCGAGAAAACAATAAGGTTCATTGTTTTTGAATATTGGCGACGACGGCCCGTTTCATCTGTATATCCCTCAGGAGACGCGGGTAGGTGGATAAGCTCCCTCGCGTTGGTTCGTACTTGTTAATGTTCACAAGTAGATGGGAGATTTCGTGTAACGTCCAATCCGATTCTTTTTCCTGAAAGTTCTCGATTTTGGCGGAGAGTTTTGCTTGGACGCACTCCATGAACCACTCGACAATATCGCTCGATGGTAGAATGACCGCGTTTGTCGTTTGAAATATCTTTTCCTCCTCAATGATTTCATTCACCTTCATGAGGTGAAATTTGCACGCCAAGGTCACATTCACCTTCACGTTACCCTCCTCGCGCCCGATTTTTTCCAGTTTTGAAAACACCACGCGCATCGCATCTTCGAGGAAACTTTGCACATCTTTGTGCTCCAAATTCACAATCGAACCTGTCTTTATTCGATTTTTGAATGCCGACTCGAGATCGACCCACTTTAGTTTTTCGCGAGCATCACTCACACCAGCACCGCTTACACCTGCGCTGCTTCCACTTGCTCCATGCACGATTTTTTCTCTCAACGACGACAATTTCGCTATTGTCGATTGAATTTTCAGTTCTTGACCAACGTTGAGCCCCGGTTTTTTCAACGTTTGCCCCAAAAGTTTGACGTGCACCTCACAGAACTTTTGCTACTTATTCACGTGAGAGAAATTGTTCCTCGCACCGCTCAACTTATCGATAATTTTATCGCAATCGTCCATGGTCCAGACTGCTCGATGAATCAAATACCGAAGGAGAACGGCTCACCAATTTATCTTTAAGAAAAAATCTCTATACAACCTCGCACGCGCATTGTTCGGGCGCGTGTGTGTGTGTGTGTGTGCGTGTGTATGTGTGTGTGTGCGTGCGTGCGTGCGAGCGTGCGTGCGTGCGTGCGTGTGTGTGTGTGTGTGTGTGTGTGTGTGTGTGTGTGTGTTTGTGTGTGCGTGCGTGCGTGCGTGCGTGCGTGCGTGCGTGCGTGCGTGCGTGCGTGCGTGCGTGCGTGCGTGCGTACGTGTGTGTGTGTGTGTGTGTGTGTGTGTGTGTGTGTGTGTGTGTGTGTGTGTGTCTGCCGGCACGCGTTCGAACGTTGAATTTGTACACATAAGATCGAGTTCTTTTTCTCATGTGTTTCAATCTTCAACTCAAAATGGTTTGTTTTCTTGAAATGCTTTACTAGTATCCTTCATTATACATTATGCATCCATATCTCCAGAGTCCGCGTCCAACGTTTCAATAACTAGATAATTCTTCATATTCAGTATATGAGCTAGCTCCCGAGCAGAAATCTAATCAGGCTGCCTGGGGATCCATCAGGGCCGGATCAGGGATCAATAAGGCGCCCTGATCAGGCACGCCTTCTTTGAGCCAGACAGGGGCCTGAGCAGGGTTTGATAAAACGCCCTGATCAGGCACGCCTGATTTGCGCCGGATAGGAGCCTTATCGGGCATTAATAAGGCGCCCTGATCAGACACGCCTGATTTGCGCCGGATAGGAGCCTTATCAGGCATTAATAAGGCGCCCTGACCAGGCACCCCTGATTTGCGCCGGACAAGCTAAAATATTGGCAATAAAATGATAAAATAGAGATTACTATTAGTTTGAAGAACAATTTAATCAATTTTTTACGATTGATTGTAATGCACAACCATACAGTCAGTCTAGAAATGCATTTTTTAAATATATACGTATTTTTATTCTCTTAAATTTTATATTTTGTGATATATTTAATGCGAAACGAACCTCGTATTTTTTTTCTGTTATCAGTGGAGAAGAGACATCACCCAGATCTTTCCTTCCGTGTCGTTGTTCCTCGTATCCAAACACACCATTTTCCGATCGACAGATACCAATGAGCATGTTTTAATTGTTTCCGTTTGTTACTTGCCACATGTTGAACGTTGCCGACTCACATGGATAAGTATACATAGATTTCGCAATCCGCAACAAGATAAGTTGCTTGATCCGGGCCTGATGAAGCGCCTGATCAGAGCCTGATAAGGTGCCTGATCCGGACCTGAATTTGCAAAAGCGTTACATCCCTGATCAGGGCCGGACTAAATTTGCCTGACCCGGCCCGGATTTGCTATTGTGGCAGCCTGATCCGGTCCGGATTTCACCCTGAACAAATTTCTGCTCGGGCTGTTCTCGATTTTCGTGACCCTTAACGTATGCGATAAACTTTCCACCAATGAAGGCTATGCAGACATTTCTTTTGTACGTTGCTGCCAACATCAGCTGGAATGTTGCTGAATTCGCGAATTTCAGGCTGTGAGATTTGCCGCCGCGATAGACCATGCATAGATCTCCTTTATGCGCTGCTGCCAACATGCTCTCGAATGTTGTCGAATCAGCCTCAAGCGCCTTGATGATCGTTGCGGGTAGAAACACGCTGAATTCGTTGCGAATGTCGACGACGTGCTTTTTGCCAAATTTAGTGTTGACCGCCCGTATGTTGGTGATGATACAATCCGACCCGGGTGACAACTCTCTCAGCTTTTTCATCGGCAGAAAATCGGCAATTTTACCAATTTTTTCGATGTCCTCCATTGTTTCACTGGTGTGCACGTAGTCCTTTCTCATGTGTGCGTACGATCTTGAATCGCAAGATTATGTACTCCTTTCCACCCCCCCCCCCCCCCCGCATTGAAGGCACGAGGGTCCGAGCGCGGAAAAATGTCACGCAACCGATGACTCACCCCCCCCCCCCCCCCACAAAATGTTTAAAAAATATAATTCGTAGAAATCTGACGAAATCCCGCTGACATTTTGACGCTATCAAATGTCACCGGCCGATGATAAATTCTCGGAAAAATAATCATTCAACACCTCAATTCGCCGGTTTCAACACGTCGATAAACAAAACTATCGCACCTCGGCGAGGGGGGCGGGGGGCTTTGTCAAGCCACGGCAAGCGCCCGATGACTCACCACCCACAAATGTTTAAAACAATTTCTGAGAAATCGGACCCTTCACTCTTCCTCCCACCGCCCCCCCTCTTCCCGCGGAGGAGGGGGGAGGGGGGGGGGACTCCCTTTTACTACAAAGCACTTCGACTCTTTGTCAGCCGTTGCGCGGCCTCGCTAGGAATCGGACGTGTGTCTACGTGTTTACCCCCTCCCCTCCCCCCATTCCGCCGAATTCCATTCGCGGCGAAGGGGGACTCACCACCATCGGTCGGTAAGCAGGTTTACCGAAACCTGTGAGCCTCACCGTCGGTCAGTAAGTACAGATATCGACAGTCGATCATGGGGCCGATTCTAAATCAAAACCCTACCCGACCATCCGCCGATAACTCAGAAATTAACCATTTTTTGGTTCGTTCTCGGTCGGTAAGTGTCGGTAAGGGGATCTTGATTTAGAATTGGCCCCATTACACTACTAGAGAGTTCGGCTATGAAAATCACACAAACGTTTTTCTCATGTAAATTAGTCTTAAAAAACTATTTTGAAAAAAAATGTAAATTAAAAAAAGGAAATTTGCATTCAAGCGATGCAAACTTCAGGAAAGTTTTTAAGAATACCGATATTGAATAGTCGCCGTGCAAAAAGTAATTTCCCAGAAATTACAGAGATTGTTCGACAATTCTGCGCCAATTTTTTCTCTTGTTTGTAAGAAAATAATTTAAAAATATATTGTAGCTGCATTACCCGATAAAGTTCAACGCAGAAAAGAGAAGTTGTTTCTTTAACTGTTTTTCGGAATTTTAATCATTAACCTTGAAAATTCTCACATAATACAGAAGTATTCCGACTAATCAAGAAATTCATTAGGCTCAACAAAAGATTTTTTGTCATACATAATAATACGAAATGAAAATAAAGGAATGGTCTGATGTTTTCGTGAACTGTTACTTAAGGTATTCTTTTCGCGAAGGGTCGTATTTTGTGGGGGCATGAGGAGGGCCCTTCCGAATCCCTGGTTAACAAGGAGATGGCACGACTGTGGGTTCGGGGATTTGGCCGAATTTTTTTGTGGTGAAAGAGGACCCCAAGCACCTCACGTGGTTAAAATAGTAGGACGCACTACTCGGAAAATTCCGAGAAAAATCGATTCAAAGTTTCTTAGGCGCCTTATGAGTTTAAAATGTCAGGCACTTGTCGAGCCGCCGTCTAGTCTAGACGGTTAGGGCTCGGTCTTTTGCGCCGGAGGTCTCGCGTTAGATTCCTCCTTCGGATCTTTATTTTGTCTTTTTTTGTTATCCCAACATCTATTCAATACGTTTCTCATCCCTACATTATTTTTAAAAATTTATTTTACCTCAAGAACGTAAAGTTTTTCATTCACTGAAAAATATTCGTGCTCGTTGTTCTATTTGGTTTTATGGCCTTGTAAGGGTAAGAATTTTAACCTGGGGTCCCCTTAGGATTATAACGGACATCTGCGCATAGGTCTGTGAGAATTGAACAGCAGTTCATTTTTCGGTTTCGTCGTGAACAGAGGTACCTATTTCTTATTGTTAAATTTCAAAGTTCTCTTACAATTCGAAGTTAAAAATGTCGACTGAAGAAGTTGCTGGCTCTTCTGGAATAGGAGAGGAAATTCCTGAAGAATCCATGTACAGTGATAAATGAAAATCGCGATTGAAGGACGCAGTAGTTTATTATGAAAAGCTGTTGACGGAAAATAATTTCATTGCATCGACACCTTCGGAAGAAATATCTCATGATACTATGTTATTGGCCGGAGAACTTTATAATAATACATTGGAACTTTTGGGTGAAAAAAATTCGTAATTGAAGAGAAATTAATTCACGCTCATGAGGATTGCGAAGATCTACAGTTCGAAGTGCCCCAACTTGATTCTTCTCCAGACGAGTACAAACCGGAACCGAAAAAAAATAAGAGTGAAATGATTCCCATCGCCTACAAAGTCAAACTCGTGAACGTTGCTAAAGCGCATCCCATGTGGTCTTTGGCAACATTGCAAAAAAAAGGATGCAGCCGCTGGAAGAGAAAAGAATATCTTTCGCAATGGGAGAATGATATTAAAAGTGGTGGAACGAGATTGGACAAATTTGAGGCGATAGATTCGTGGACCTACGACCGTTTTGTGGAAGTAAGACAGCAATATCAGCAAGTTACGACAAGAAATTTACAACAATGGGTGTTGGCTGCTGCCGCACAATTCATCGATTTCAATTTCAAGGCGTCTGATCGATGAGTCACGGCATTCAAACACAAAATTTCTCAACTGAAAATCACGAAACTGGTTTCGAAAAAAGAGGCGGCATCAATGGAGGAAATCCGGGCGTCTGCAGAGACCTTCGTCGACGGACGTGCCGCTTAATACCTCAATACCATGAGGATTATGTTATAAATACTGACCAAACAGGTCATACATAACACAAATACAAGTTTTCTGCGTACAAAATGTTTTTACCGATGCAAAATGTATACATTCAAAATTAAATATACAAACAGTTTTCTACATACATATTGGAATATTTTTTAATACTAGAAATACTATTTTTCAGGATGTCAATATCAATCTGTTTTTAACCGGACTCTCACTCAAAAAGGGAGTAAAACAGTTTTCGTCGAAAAGGCGGATTTGAATAAAGTGACTCATTCGTGCACCGCCCAATATTCCATAACGTTATCCGGAAAACTGCTCCCACATGTCTTCGTATGTTTGCAAGAGGCGACCGGTCATTTCGGACCTCGAATTCAAAAATTAGTAGATGGCTATGCCGATACATATACGAACGTCATTGCAACATCATCGAAGTCCGGAAAACTAACAACAGCCTTATACACGGATTTTCTCCAGAAATGTTTAAAAACTTACGTCGGGGAGAATAAATTTTTACTTCTCATTGACTCTTGGGGGGGTCAAAGAAATCCAGAGATGTATGATTAAATCTTCCAAGATGACGAAAATATGCCAACGTGCTCTGTAAAAGTAATTCCTCCAAAATGTACCCCCTTGGTGCAACGTTACGACGTTTACTTTTATAGACAAGTTAACAATTTCATAAAGCGCTTGCAAAATTGCAGCGAATTGTTAGAGCAGAACCGTGAAATTAATTTCCGGGAAGATTGTATAAAAATCCATTCAATAATTCACCATCAATTATCGTCACCAATATTCCGAGACATGATTCAATACGCCTGGTTTGCCTCAAAATTGTCAGTTACTAGAAACATTTTCATGAATGCTAATGGGACATGTTTTTGTACGGGTGTATTGCAAACTCCCTGCGATTGTAAAAAATCCGCTTTTGGGTGACTTTCATAAGGTGGGCATGCATTTTTTAAGGGTCTTGGGCGGTGATTTTGCAACTGTAAAAAATATGATTTTTAATGGTTTTTCAAGCTCCCTTTGAAAAAAATATATCGTATTTTTGTCGTGAACAGTATTTGCCAGAGAAAGTAGCGTATTCTGGAAAAAAATGAAAATTCCATTTTGCGTGCAGGAGAATGAAGTCTGGAAAATTCCGAATACGGAACACTCCCGAAAAACTATATTTGAGCCCGCCGTCATGGAGAAAAAATTATCAAACATACGATTTAAAGTCGATAGATCGGAATCACGGTCTTACATACAGGTCTGGAAACTCCGTTAGTTCACATGGGTCCTTTGCTGAAGTTCGCCGCGAGAGGCGCTGCAATCGAGGAGTCAGTGTGCGAGAGAGACAACAATACTCACTCTCACTCACCAATGCTTGCGGCAGTACTTATCGGAGTTACTACTTGCAAATATTTCTGCGTATACGTGTTCATCATCTGTTGTTTTTCCTAACACTATATATGGAGATAGCATTTTATATTACAGCGCAAATGTAATTTCGCGTTTATTAATCATATAATAACAATTATTTATCCCTTAGAATTCAAATAATGGCGTCTTATAATGGCAATAAGGAAGATTTTTAGTCATTATCTCTCTGCAGGGAGGGGGGGGGGTGAAATGTACAAAATAACGAGAAAACCAAACCTTTATTTACTTTTTATTGATCGTTCGTTCATTGGTTTGTCAATTTAGACATCTTTTTTTTACGACAAATTTTTTTTTATTTCATATTTTCTTAATAGGCGTCTTGCTTCATGCGCAACCTAATGCAATAAATTATCGCGTATAATAAAATATCCTAACCATGTTTTTCACATGGAAAGGAAAACTTTATCGCGTTAATACATCTTCGAGTGTTAAATCAAACACGTTAACCTTTGAGGAATGCTTCGCAAAACACGTTTCAAGGCAGTGTATTAGATTAAAGAATTTTGAATTGACATGGATTAACCCGCCAGGAGATTTCATATCCACCAATTAAGAAAGAGCAGGTGAGCTATTAGAACTCAAGCAGACCCCTTCGCGACAGATGACACACGCATCATATCTCTTCAGAACTTGCTTGCATAAGTACCCTGAAAGTATGCACGTTATGATTTTATTAATTTATTGACAAACACAGAACATAAACACTGCGAAGTGCAAAAAATTGCATTCAAATCTAAGATTCTATTTAAATTTAACTTACGTCCCAGTAAAAAGGAACGCATCAAACGTGATAGACATAAACCCGATAATGTTAGATAAATATATATTATTTAAATTATCACCTGTAATTAATAGTAGCGAAAGAATTGAAAACAATTCTTTGTACTGGGATGATGATTTCGATGATTCTACCATCGTGCTATGAGAGTTGTTCGTTTATTCTACGGCTACCTACGTTGAGTTAATAAGAAGCCTGCTTCATGAAAAACTAGTTAAAATAAAAAAAAAACCTGTCGCGTAATAAACTATACAGTCTATCGCCAGAGGAAGGGTATAATCGTGATCGACAGGGTACTCGATGACATCGTCGGTGTCCCATTCTCCTTTATCTGAAACGGCGTCTAATTTTCGTCGAACTTCGTCACGATACTTGACTATTTTGGGTTCCGATTTTTCGCCACTCAAAGCTTTCAGATCGCTTAGCGATATCAAAATGTGCGGCTCAGGCCGTTCTGTAATGGTACAATTACCATATTTTGGAGGCTTTATCACGCTATATACTGACAGCAGTTTATATAGCAGCAAAACATTGACAGTTTCACTTTTAGGCTTCTGTAAGCCTTATTGCACTCCGGTACTACGCAGGACTTCGGCATTACTTCGCGGTTACTTGACGACCATATTCAGGTAATGTGTGCGCTGTCAAAACTGACTCCTCGATACTAGCGACACCACGATTTCTGTTTCAATAATGGAACCACCCCCACCGCCCGAATTTCATCGAGTTTCCAGACCTGTATGTAAGACCGTGATCGGAATTTAATCAGTGGAACAAATTAGCTAAATCAGGCACGGCGCGCTATAGGAAGTGCTAGTCTGCTGACGTCACAGCTGCAACTTCGAATGTTTCGCTGTCACAGGAAGTTGGGTGAGACTCCTATGACACGCGGTCGAACAGAGGGATCTGAATGTGTCCCTATCCGAGAACTTTATTGGAAAGAATGTCAATTTCGAAAATGTTCGAAGATTCGCTAATAACTTTCGGAATAAATAATTCTAGCAACGCATTTTAGAGTAATTTGGCGTGAAATTATTTTTTACCCAATGCTAAGAGTATTTTTGTTTTTTAATGTTGCCCAAATTATCT